>JADLZN010011747.1:0-382475 GCA_018155175.1 Sinocyclocheilus anophthalmus | reverse complement strand
GCGAACACTGAGGCTGAGGTTGCAACTGCAGCCTTACCGGAAAAAGGGGATGTCATCCCTCGCTTGTGGGCGGAGCATAAGGTTGATGCGGGCCTCATAGATGTCCGCCCTTAGGCGGCTACTCTGATCAGAGACACATCAGTTTATTGTAAACAATACCCTCTCAAAAGAAAAAATCGATGGGATTCAGCCCATTATAGAAAATTTGCTGGCACAAGGCATTATGATCAAGACTCACTCACCCTACAATAAGAAATCAATCCAATAAGAAAAGCGAATGGATCCTGGCGATTGACACAGGATCTTAGAAAAATTAATGACATAATTAAACCATTGGCACCTATTGTACCTGATGTGCACACAATACTTAAATCTATTCCTAGTTCACATGCCTATTTCAAAGTTACACAGCGATCCAGATGCTCTGATTCTTTCCCTTACTGAGATCCAGTCTCCGCTGTTAACGTCTGTGTCGGTCCTGTCTACTCCCTTTTTTGGACCGTTCCCCCTTATGCTGCCGTTCTAGGATGCCTCCTGGGTGCACTGACGAGATCTCGACAGGATGTGTTCGCCGTCGTATTGTGCCCGCCCCGTTAGCGCGATGCTCAACCTCTTAGATCCCTGTTCTGCTACACCATACCGCGGTCGACATCCCTCTGTTACTGGTGCCTTGAGCCGCACCAGTGTGTGCTTGTCTGCTCAGCAAATGTCCCTGCAACTTGGCTTGGAGGAGCTGGGCTAAACCCGGCATCAACGAGCAAGCCTTTCAGGGTACTCCGGGAGGGTGGATTACCTCGGGACATGAATGGTCACACGGTAAATGAAACGTTGTGATCGTATCAAGCCATTGTAGTACAAAACGGCCTCCACAGCACCGCACCATGCACCTACCATGCAAATGTTCCAACTCGGTCGCTTGCGAGCAAACTTATTGCAGCACGACCCCGACCCCCCCCCCCCCCTGATGGCGCGTCAGTATCGACTAAGTTCAACCCGAAACGGTCCATGTATGACAAATCTGACGTAGCAGCCACGTGCAAGGCTTGCTGTATTGCCCATGGACAGCAGACAGGACCCTACGATTCAGACATTTGCAGCACCCTCACGGAGATGCATAATGGCCACCTGCCCTTGGCCTACCGAAAATATAAATGACTTTATTGGACGTGCACGACGGTGGGGGAAGCGCCGCATCTTTGGCCCAGGAGCCACGGGGGCACCTTTATCGCCCAGTAGGTATTGTCTACAACTTAGCATCGGTGGCTAGAGGTTCAGTCTGTCTGCGCCGACTTCTACAGAGTGTTTGCAACCCCACTTGCATGAGGTAAGTAAATGTCCGGGAAAAGGGTCAGGCAACCTCTACGCGACACCACAGGCCCGTACTAGCCTTTTTGCCGCCTGGATATCCTTTTTGCACACGCTTACCTTCTGTTGTGAATGACGTGTGATTCTTTATTAGTGGACTTTTCTGTTTTTTTCATGGAGTGCCACTTAGACTAAGACACTATGTGTTAGTTACTTTGTCCAAGAGGCCTTCTTTTGTTTTGGGCAGTTTACTGACAGCAGTGTCTTCATGCAAGCTATAAGGACCACGAGAGCGTGTTTCCTCGCCCCCACCTTGCGGGGAAGCGTTAAAGCCCATGAGGGATGCGGGCACAACATCTCGGTTTTCTGCAGTGACATGCAGATAAGGGTAATGTACTTGCTTATTCAGATGGGATGGTTCGTTCTGGTTTCCTTTTCGTATTGGTTTGGCACCACACTGGTCAGTCCATTAACGTTCGGGACTCCCGCTTCCCTTCTGCCCTTCCCATGAATCAGCATTACTTTTGTTTGGTCTGCTAGCTGTGTAAACTCCTAAGCAGAAACAGCAAACCTGCATGCTCACTCATGGATGTTTTTCTTGCAGTCATTGCAAAACCGGCAGACTGTGGTTTATTGGACTCTGTCCCCTTATAAAATCCCATACAAAGGTTAATGTATAAATGGGTGTGGAATGTGACTTAGTTCAGCAAATGGCTAGACCTGAAAACTAACTCCGTGTTCTTATGATTAACTAACAATGATTGTCGTTTTCAATATATCTCGGTAAACCCTAATGCTCGCAAAGTAGCGTATTGTTAATGGTAGAAGAATACAAGATGGTAAATTCAACATTGGCATATGAGATTTGAGTCAATGGGCATGATGGGAACTTAGCCCACCACAAGAAAGTTTTGTATACCCCCATGTTGCTAATATTCCATCTAAAATAGTTTCGAAATTAGACTTAGTGTGTCCCCACCCAACCCCCCCCCCTTGTCACCTAATGTGAATGGTAGCCGCACGTGGCTGACACAGTCCCCCATTTCAATGGAAATCTAAAGTGGCTCTGTTCAAAATCTTGAATAGCTAATTAGGCCCAAAACCATTGCGCAAGTTGGATGAGGAGTCGGATTAGAACTCCAAACCACAAATAAAAAAATTCGGATGTTAAAAAATCTCAAAAAATTCGGTCTTAGATACTGCGAGGGCGAGCCGGACCACAAGTAGAGAAGAAAGTGGTTTTAGTTGATTAATACATCAATCTAACTGATGAACAAATATTATTTAACATTATAAACTTATATTTCATCTCTTGCAAAACATTTGAACTTTTATAAGATAACTGTTTGGTCATTCACATTTTACGAAATGATAATTATGCACACACATGAGGACAGGTTCTCTGCATGAAAGAGTCGCAACTGGCAGTCAACGTTGCTTCTTATTTATCATTAAGCGAAAATTTGGACTGATGTTAACTGTTGAAAGCATGAATGCCAGGGCACGTTTAAATCCATGAATGGATGCCACACATCATAAAGCTACCAGAGTGATCCGTAAGTAGAGCCATGACTGTTATGTATATGTACCACAGTCTTGCCTACTTATGTTACACATCTTCAGAAGTATTTTCTTAAAACATGACGAGAATACAGAAAAACTTTTTGTTTTTATTTTAATTTGTAATAATATTTTTACAATATTACAATATTGTTTTTACAATTAATTTTCACATTCATTCATAACGCAACTTGATATGTATTAGTAGAAATAGATGGCATCTGAGGCAGAGGTATTACTGTAGGATATATTTAACATCACTGGAATTCCCATCAACACATTAAAGGGCAGACTTGATAGCGTTTTAATAAGTGCTCTGCCACAATTATTCCCAGTAATGTTTTTTCCCTCTCGTGTGTGCATGCAGGGATATGTGTGCATGCATGTGTGCACATTTTACTGGTGTTCTGTGGGTTAGTGCCGTCTACCCGCAGTGGCCCTTTCCATTCTGTCAGATGGTGAAGTCATGGTATGCAAGTCTGCACAATGCAGATTCAGCTGCCAAGATTGCAACCCGGCCTATTTGGGACATGTTTTTGTGCCTTCCCCTGGCTCTACGCGAATGCTCTCCCAGGAGGGGATCTAAAAGCTCTTTTCTTCCATCCCAGGGTAGCCTCTGCCATTTTTTTTTTTTTTTCTTTTTGTTTTTTCTCTGGCGGCCAGGCCTGCGGTTCCGCAGCTTGTTTATTTTTCCTCCCGTCGTTATCGGTTATGGAGCTATGTGTCCCTGCCTTCTCCCCGCCGCCCCCTTCTCCGACACTGCCCTACCCGACCTCATAGTTTTCGCTTTTGGGGTTGGCCCCGTGTTTTTCGGCCGCCGTCGCCCATCCCGCCTCCGCGGTGGCCGCTCTGCGCCTTCTGGGAGAGTTGGTGTGTTTTTAGTCGGCCTTATACCCACAGCTCTTTTGTCTCCCGTCCCTTCGGTGCGTTCTGATGCGATTATGTTGTGTGTCCCTTGTGCTGCATCCTCACCCCACACGCACCTTTCCTATCTTTTTGTCTTGCCTACTGTTGTGTGATATTCGTGCCATTTTTGTTCATTTGGTGTGTGTTGTCTAGACCAGCACTTGTACCACCACACCCTTGTTTAACCACCTTCTTTCGCGCCGTGTATTTCACCCCTGGTGTCCACACCACCCACCCCCTCCATGCACTGCCCGTGTTATTTTCCTCGCAGCTGCCCCCATCTTGGCATCATGCCTCTTACCAATGGCATTTTTTAATTTTTTTACGCACAGGGCTTTTTGAAGGACTTGCCGGTGGGATCGCATTATATCTCAAGCGTTTGTAATATTTCAGACTTTACATCCGGGCTTGTGATTACCAACGAACTGGCATCTTCTTACGGTCGGGCAAGATCGCACTGCCCCGGTTTGCCCGCCGTCAATTCACGGCGTGATCTGTCGTTCCAACCGCTCCCACAGATAGGACGAACCTGATGTAGAGATTGCCTGAGGTGGTTTCCCGGAAAAATATCTTCCCCCAGACCATACCACCCCCCACTGGTATTCCCATTCAGTGGTGTATATTAACCCCCCATGTCCCTGCCGTCAGACACACCTTTCCCCCTTCCGACCTCCCGTGATGTGTTGTGTGGACTTTTTCGGTATTTGTATTATTTTTTCCTTTCGTTGTGCTACCTTATAGGCCAAGTCAGACTCCAAGTAGGCGGATGCTCCACTTACCCACACACATTACGACGTTCTGGAGTCTTTAGTCATTGGAGCCCAAGACAGTCTTTATGTTCTACTCGCCCTGCGACCCGACCCCGTGCGCGTCACACGGATAAATTATCGCATCTACACGTGTTTGGTCAAGGTGCTGGGGTGACCATACTGGATTCCAGTCTATCCCGGCGTACGCGTTGTGACGAACCTGAATTGTAATCTACCTCGCCGCACTAGTGCCCCGGCCATTTTTTTTGATATTTTCTTCTTTATTTCTATCACTAGACTTTTTTGAGCTTGTGTGTGTGTGTACTAATATGGTGTTCCTTTAACCTCTCAACACTTAGCCACGGATCCCTCGTCATGTTACTTTATTTCACACGTTAGGGCCTAGCCCCTCAAATTGGTTCCTACAGACCGTAGACCTGCGTTATCGGGGCTTGGGGGAGATACACACTTAAATGTTTTGTAAAAGTTCTCGAAAGGACTTCTTGATTCCCCACACCATTCCGACACATGTACCGACAACATAATGAGAGATTGGTTTCTGTGAGGTTGATTGAGTTATTTGCAGCATAATCCTAGGCAGGCTGGTTGTCTAGCCGGCGTTCGAAATGGACATGCGTTATTGACCTTGACGGTCTTTTTTTGAGGCATTTCTTATTGCCTTCGGTGTGGGTGAGTTGCGGCGGACGTCGATGTTCAACCGAGTCAGACACTTCCATCCCAGGACGAATTCGCTCGATTCCCCACCACCTACGGAACGACTGTGGGCCATCCCGTAGTGTCATGGGCTCAGGTATAGACGTTTTCATTGCCAGCCCCGCCCCACTTTCCCCGTGCTCATCGCCGTACGGTTCGGGATGTTCGCGACCATTTTTGTTGCGCGAACGGGAGGAGCGGGCAGAGAGCAGGCACGAAAGGTAGGAAGCGAAGAAAGCTCTCCCCTACTTTATTTTATTAAATAAGAGGTTACGTATAACCAGCAATTGTCTGTGTTTATCCCACAGTTCAGTCCCTCCGCTTCTCCGCCCCCGCCTGTTTGGCCCAGTAGCAGGATTAGGATGGTCGAAAAGTTAAACCAAGGAAACACAGCTCCGCCACCACCGAGACCTCCCTCCCATCGCTGATGAGGTGACGTTCTGTGTTTGACTTGTACCACCCCCCCCCCCTGTGTCCACGCTGAGTAATTGGAGTTTTTCCCCCCTTTGGCACGCCAGTGAGTTGCCAGTGCGGCTTTCGTGAACCGAAGGTGCACCTGACGCTATTCCACTTTGTACCGTCTCCCAGGTGAGACTGTGTTCAGTAACGTCAGACTAGCGTTTACGTCCTTTTTTTTTGGCTGTGTCTTTGGCGGCGTTCCAGACATCTCTTTCTCACTTTTTTAGGCGCCACAATTCACGTTTGACGTTGGTTCCCCCAAAAGAAACTATTTTTGGATTAAAACACTAATCCCAACCGCCGCATAGATGTCGAGATGGAAGCTCACAGACTCACCATCTCTGCTGCAGGCGCGTGAAGGTGTTATTTCCATGGGCGCGTGTCGACGTATACGTACCCCGTAGCGCAACGTTACTTTTTTTTATTTTTCCGCTCGGTGGCCACGGTCAAGTTCTCGTTTTTTGCTTTTGCCATATTGTTAGATTTTTATGATAAAACACTTTGACAGCTGTCACGTGCCTGATCTTATGGTGAAATTGTTTTACTTCGTCCCCACCCCCCGTAGTTTATTAAGCATATCTATCCATTGGTCACTTCTTCGACCTGCTTCGCGTTGTTCTATGGGGATTATTCTGCTGGTTTATTTTGTTGTAGTCGCGATCGTCGTTGTGCGGGACGATTTTATTTAAGTACGTCCAATGTGCTCTCGTCTTAGTTATTAAGTAGTTTCCAACTTGTGATCTTGACCCCCCCGTTTGTTGTGATATATAGCGCGCTTCAAGAGCGGTTACTGGTTCACAGGCCTTATCGCCTGCCGCCGAGGAAAATGTTGGCTTATGTATTACGGGCTTCTTTTCTTCGGCTAGTTGGTGTCTTGCAGGCTATTTAGCCGGTCAGCTTCCTCCCGGCTAGCTGTAAGCCTAAAGGATCGCTATAACATCGGCCTCCATGGTGGTTAATAGTATAGTCCAGGGAGGTATGGGTTTGAAGGAGTGAATTTAGAATGGGACTGTGTACGTTGTTTTATGTGCGCGCGGAGATGGATATATATTATGGGTGCCTTATGTCAAATGGATTTACTGTAGAGTCCGTGGTGTCATAATCATCGTTTGTGTGAAGAGACACGAGCTATGCAGAGTACTCACTTTACCATCACCATACTTTTAAACAGACTTGGACGTTTGGAATTAATGGACGTGTCATGCCTGCTTGAATTAGTTTCTAGAGTCCTTCACCTCGGCCATGTTTTATCTCAAAGCAACTTTTTGGGCGTATTGTAGGCCTGTGTTGCATGCCATGTTAGTCCCCGGTTCATATATGGGATTTACTCAATCGATTGTGTAGCAAGTGCGGATGTAAACTGCCTGCCCAGTCAATTGGATCATTTAGGATGTTACGGATAAGGGTATAAATAACTTAGAATAGGGAACACCATTTATGCACTGCCTCATGTCCCAACCCCCAACCTCCTCTAAAAGTTGTTTGTTTTTTTCCTGCTGTGTTGTTACTTGAGTTCTGAGTAATGTTTGAGTTTTTGTTAGTTTAGGTCTTGGGAGGATTAGACGGATGGTTTTCTCTTTTAGTTTTTGAATTCATGGCTCGTCCTGTCGAATTTACTGGCATTTATTTTGGGTTTCACTTTATTTATTCTCACATTATGGTTGACAAATTATTGTGCGCAGGTAACCCCTCGATCGTCTAATAAGCATTGACGTTACGTACGTTTTCCATTTTAAAAAACAGGGGTTACCTGACCTGCTCCGGGCGTCGTCAGCGTAGTTGCCGTCGAAACACAGTAACTCCGCCCCAACGCTACCCACGAAACCCTTTTTTTCATGGAGGTTAGTTAACACAACGTGTGTGAGACCCAGTACTCTTGTTCTAAGGTAAGCGGAGATACCTTTTAAATTAACGTAACAAGTAATCTATACGTTCTTACAGTTTCCGACAGTAACTGCCACCCACCCAAACCACGTCGCCGCCACCCTTTTGTGCATTGTTGGAGAGCACACCCCATATCAACCAACCCTACCGGCTAAACAACGTATGTAATTCATATGTAGTGGATTTTCTGTTGTTTTTAGTCATTTTGTTTCGCTGCTGGGGATTGAATTTGTTTCAAGTCCAGGTTATTTACGCTGTGTGCATAGTGAGTAATTTGGATAGGACAGAGATTCTTTCTATTTAGGGGATATCATTTAAAAGAGGGTTCGTCATAGATTCGCAGATTACGGTGTCCCCTTTATTCTTTAGGCGTTTTGGTGGTACCTTTCTTTCTGTGATTGTGCCTCTAGCCATAAGTTTTTCCTCACTGAGTGAAGTTGCACTCAACTGATCTAAAGTTCTCAAAACCAAAGAGATATTCTTAGCAAAGTTACGACTCTGCACGGCCCCCCTTCAAAACAGCTCGTTCTAACACGACCCACATATTATCCTCACTATGTGGAATATTTGAATAATGCGGCCCAATGTGCACGGCAACATTTTAGACAATGATACTCCGCGTTGTGGGGTTCAGTAAAAGCAGTTAGTGTTGACAGCAGATGAAGGGAGCACGCTGTGTTATGTTTGTAGCGCAAAAGGCAAAAGCACTTTATTTGGCCGTACTGAACGTTAGATGAATTTAGAATCTTTAAGATTCAATTACAAACAGAAACAGCAATGAATTTTATGGACGACCATTTCGTGAACCTAGGAGTTAATTCTGACTTTGCTATGATAATCTGTCGCTTCTGAATCAGCTACTGTTTTTGCGCATCGTGTATGTGTGTGTGTGCGCATTTTTGGACAATGTAGGACATATATATTTGTATAATGACCAAAAGGGTTATGCTAGGTATTACAAAGGAGGAAGGTGACTTTTCAGGACCTTACGCCCATGTCCACACTTTTCAGCAAAACGCGGATAACTCACACAAGAATGGAGTGTATGAAAATCTGAACAGCACAAAGTTCCTGTAAGGGGAATAGGTTTAGGGGTTAGTTAGGGTTGGTGTAGGGCAACCGAATAATATAGGGCTGTACAGTATAAAAACATGACATGAAGACCTATGGGATGTCCCCCCATTTTTCACAAAAACAACTGTGTGTGTGTGTGTGGCGTGCGTGTAGTGCGCGTGTGTGTGTCAGTGAGGGAGAGAGAGCGAGAGCGAGCTCCACACGCTTCCAATCACTGTGTCTAGTCACGCGGACCTCCCTGCCTCCCCTTTCGGGTCTCCGTCCCCACCTTTACATGTGTTTAATTTTTGAAAGATGAGTCTCTGCGTCCTATGGTCAGGGGCTCGTAGTTCCCCCCCTACATTTCGACGAGTGCTTGCGGTGTTCAGCCAAATCACAATGCACTGGGTCAGCTGGCCCATCAGAGCAGACTGCGCTTGCGGGCGAAGACGGAGGGAACTTTGAAGAAAATGAAGGCGTTGAGAGAGCGCGGGGGGCATTGATTGGACCATACTTTAATAAGGCCTATAACGATCGTAATATAATAAAGTACAGATACTGCTGGTCAAATATTACTCCGTTACAAGTAAAAGTTGTAAAGACAGATCTTTACTTAAGTAAAAGTACAGAAGTAATTGCTTTTATAAGTACTTAAGTAGCAAAAGTAAATTTCCTTTTTTGTGTCCGTGCACTGTTTTATTGTTATTGTATATAATAATTGCAATACCTTTGAAAGCAACTTACAATACATTACACCTACTGAATACACAGACTAGCTTGTAGTATCTTTGGAATAAAGAGCTTTTAGAATGTTAAAAAAGATAGAAAAAAAATAACAAAAAATGTTCATTATTTAACACACTAACGACCAACACCCAACAAAAAGTCAGGATGGCGTAGTGATCTCTACACAGTTCTGACCACAATGTATGTGTTAGGCCATTTCATCCACATTTGAACAGAAGTGTAAACGTTGTGGACAGTGAAATTTCTGTAAATACAGAGTGATAAGGAAGAAATAAAAATCAAACCTGCTTTAAAACCCAACAACACAACTTTAGCTGTATAACTTTACAACAACGGCACTGCTTTAACAAAAAATCAAAACAACAAGACCTATTTGACATCAAAAAAACCCAATTTTTACAAACAATGTGTTGAATAGCTCTCGCTGTCCTTTGAGGCCACACACAGAATGGTCTGCAGTGCGCTCAGTTTCAAAAACTTTTTGTGTTTTATTAGTGAGGGACACACAACATGACCACTTAGTGGCTATAGTGAACAACCCCCTTTCAACTTATACAATTTAGCAAACTGAAGGCAGGTATTATTGTGGCTAAATAAAATACCAATATTAACTTCTTATTATTGTAAATAAATATCACATTTGGAACTGGTCAGTGCTCAAAAAATGCTGGGAAATCACTTCATGTAGTCCCAAGAGTGATTACTGATCAACTGTCTGAAAAAAAAAGAAAGTCACGTTTTAGAGAAGAAAAAAAAAATCACCCACTGACTTTCAAAGCTGCTATCGACTTTCTACTTCGAGGACCTTGATAGAACTGTAGTGGAGTGAAAAGTACAATATTTGTCTTTCAAGTGTAGTGAAGTTAAAGTCATAAGTTCACAGAAAAAATAATACTCAAGTAAAGTACCGATACTCAAAAAGTGTACTTAAGTACAATACTCAAGTAAATGTACTTAGTTACTGTCCGCCTCTGTATGCAGATCACATGATTTGACAACTTTTTAATGCAGTGAGACCCTTATATCTTAATCAGGTGCATAATACAAATACAAACCAGTACATTTAAGGTGTTTCTCATATTTTTCAGTTGTGTCCGTTGCAGTGCCTCTGCAGAGCCTGTTCTCACACTCATATAAATAAGAGTGACTGTGGAAGTGTGGTCTGATGCACAACTATGTTCGGCTTCTGGCTGCTGGAATGCAGTGTACGCGAGTGTTAGGGCGTCTGTCTCCAGAAGGAGTTCATCAAACACCCACATGACAAGAGCTGACACATCCCCTCACTTAGACCACCACTAGCAAAACAGTGTCCTAAAGTCACACCCGGCACTGAGATCTGGCCTCACTACAACTGCCATCATGCCTCGTAATGGAGACTGATTTGTCTGTCTCACGGTAGAAGTGGATATTTGACTGCAAGTTTATAACAGTATTAATGATATGTATACATAATGAACAAGAGGGAGGGAAGGACTTTATGGAAGCACTGAAATATTCAGGTAACTGCAGAGATACATTTACTACTGCCCGTGTTTCAGCTTCATGTCTGTTTTTAAAGCAATAGTTCACCTGAGAATTACAGTTTGGCTCATCCTCATCTGTTTCATTGTCTTAATGTTTAAGCTTTTGCATAGTCAAAGTTAGTGCCTTAAGATTTTTCTGGGAATACAGAGATACATTTTAGCCTACGACTTTACATGGTGTTGTCCTTTATGAAGCTTGAAGTGAACAATATGTATTGTCTACGATACAAATGTAACTCAATTTGCAAAAAACAAAACAAAAACATGTCTTGAGATTGCATGCTTTCACTGTGGGATACAGAATGCAGTTAGACTGTCAAAATTTCAATATGCAATATGGTGAGTTTTTGTCGCACTTTCTTCTGTGCGCTTATCAGCGCCTCCAGCATCTTCAACAAGGCCACACATGGTTTTGCTTTCTACAACCTACAGAATGATTGCAAAACGGGCTATGCGTTTTCTCACAAGGAATACAATACTTGTTCTCCGTACAGCTTAACATTCTCAGCCACACACACTTCTAACTACACTGTCAAAATTGTAATGCGTCTACCGCAAACCCAAAAACAGCTTCAGCAACCCCAAAGTTATGTGTTTTCGAACCCCTATATTTTGTATCTAGGTCCACAAATCTACTACCTTCGTGGGGTTTTGTCCCAGACGACCCACACGGAATCTGTTTTTTAACTTCACGAATCAGGGATTTTCATTTAGGTTCAACTCCATTTATAAGTCACTTGCTCATTCTTGAACGAATCAGCGTTTGACAAACAGTTTGAAATGATTATGTGTGGGACTTTCACTCAGTACAGGACAGTTGGGACAATTAACCTTTGTCGACACCTGCTTGGGGTTCTTGGTTTATCCTTTTACTCACACGCATAAAAAATGTTCACTACATTAATTATTGCATATCATGTTTATTTTTGCTGAATGATAGGTTGTAATGCCAGTGCATCTTCATCTAATGATGATGTAGATACAGTCTTCGTGCTACTTATGAGTGCAAAAAGAAAGATTGAATTTGCTTGGTAGCATCTATAAGATTTTAAAATGAAAATGCCTTTGAAACCTTAAAAGGCCTTAGGAAATCAATTTAAAGGTGGTCACAACATTACGACACCTTACCAAAAACAACAGGGTGACGTTACAGTTTGTTTAAAGGTAAGACCAAAGTAAGGTAATTTTTTATGTTATTGCGGTGATTAAAATAACCGCTGTACAGAAACAAGAAAGAAATATGAAACGCACAAAAAACACACACATCGAAGCAAAATTACTGTTAATTATCATTACTGACGAAAAGTCCAGGAACAATATTGAGGATGTATGTTTTGTCCTATGGTTCGCAGTCATACTTATTGTTGGTATAGAACAGGCAGCTTGAACATTCTGCTAACTATATCTCTGTTAGTCTAAAGAAAGAAGGAGTAATCATAGCAATAATGGTTCCTTTGAAAGAAAAGAAAGGGATAATAGGAAAAAGAGTAAAAAATATGTTCTGTCTTTCCCTTTATACCATTAGACGCTGACTCACCACAAAATCAAAGGGATGTCCTGTCCCAAAGAAAAATGTGTTCTGGAGTAAAATGAGTCTAGTATTACCACAGCAAACATACCACGTCTGCTTTCATGGGCTTTCAAGGCATCTTCATATGCAAACAGAAAGGACATGATTTCATTTTCAGCACATATTACGAACATTTAGACATTTTGTATCTAATAAAATATTCACAGACTGTGCGTGTATAATTACAGTGAAGGGCTTTTCTATGTGGTGTTAGGTTACTGGGATGTGCGTTATTGGTTTGTGCCCAGGCGTCTTACCTGTGGGTGTTCATTGAAAATTGTAGAAGGGGACGTTCACGTAAATAGACTAACGACCCGGGGGGGTGTGGTTGCCAGTGGGTAGACCGAGCCCGTGTCCCCGCCCAAACGCCGGCAAACGCGAACCTCTGGACTGTTCATCGTTCGCACCGCGGCAGCAGCAAGATACAACAGTTTTTTAATGCAAAAGTGCCCCAGGTGGCCCTCTGTTTCACTGGTTTTATAATTTTTTCACTTAGCTCCTGTTTGTTCACACTCCTTATCTTCCACAGGCACCACACAGTAAGATGTCCGGCCGAGGACCCATGGAGATGATGAGGCTCGCTCTCTGACCTCTTCATGTTTTACTACACCGCTGTAATGCATGTAAACAGATACCGGCTCGGCTTTTATGCTTGTCAAAATTTACTAAGATCTTCATTTCTCTTGTTGTTGATGGTTTTTTTAATGTATCAGATTACGAACCTTGAAGGAGTCGGTTTCGCAGTGTGTGTGGCTCATTGGCCTTACTGCACTAAGTATGGAACCTAATTGCGTGGATTACCACTTCTAGTGTCCTCTTTTGTTGGCTCAATGCATCTGTCACATGAGGTCAATGATAAGAACAACTATTTAAATATAAAAAAATGTTTTTTAAAGCATGGTTGTGAAATCTTGATTATTTTTTTATTAATTATCTTTTGTCATTTATGGTTCAACAAATGTTAGTATTAAATGTTAATCCTACCGTCCTATGCCCCGTTTTATATACCACGCTCTACTTATATATTTTTATTTACCTATGTCTATACTGATTGATATGAGTCTGAATCTTTATTTATTTCTGATTCCCTCTTCACTCCATACTTTTGGGTCTCACAAGGCAGAGTTTACACTGTGACTACCTTTGATTTTACGATTAAAAGAATCGCATTTTATAATGTCATTTGGTTGCGCCCACAGATCAGATGCTACATTGCATTCTAAGCACCAATTAACGTTGTTCAATTTATTTCGCCATTTTATTTTATTTATTATTTTTTTTCAGCTTAGATGCCTAGATTTGTTTTTTTTTTTCATTCTTTTATGTTTCAGTGTGTGTGCTTCTGACCTAACATGACTTGTTTAGTCCTTGACCTGTTCCCCGCATTTATCCATTTTCTTCTGTTTTCCCACTCTTCAATTCCTAGTACCTACATCTTTACCCTCCGAAACGCTTTCGACCGAATGATCTTTTCAACGGTGCCCTGTGCGGAACTGTTGTCACCGTGTGGGCTCTTGTCCGCTCGTCAGTGAGAGACCATTCCACAGATCTCACCACCGCCCCCCACCGTCGCCCTCTACACTCCGAGACTCAAGACTCGCCGACCTCTCGGGTTGGACACGCGAAGATGGACGGTACCAGAAGAACAGGCCCGGACGGCCTATTGACCGAACTGATGTTCAGGACACTGCCACATGTAAAGGGCTCCCCCTCTGCCGCCGCCGCCCCCCCCCATCGCACCACCCCCCTATTGTCAAAAGTTACCTGGAGCTTGACCCTCTGGAGCACAGCACCTTCTACAGCGACCTGAAGAGCATGGTGACCTGCTGGAAAGCCAAAGCCCTTTGGAGCAAGCTGGACAAGAGAGCCAGCCACAAAGAGTACAAGAAAGGCAAAGCCTGCGAGGGCATCAAGGTAAGCTTGCAAAAAGCCAAGACAATAACAATACTGGAATATGTTATGACATTTAAATGAGCTGGCAAACCTTTGTTGAGATCTTTATAAACCAAACATTTAGGTGGTTTATAGATTCCATCTAAGATTTGCCCTGATTTTGGGCTATGGCTTTTGTATGCTATGACATCATTATATATATATAACATCATGAACACGTGTTGTTCATTAGACGAGTGCTCTCTGACTCTTTTATTATAGTTTAATTGTGGTGTGTGGTGAGGCAAACATCTACTATTGCTCATACTATAACACATACAGTAAGTCACACATACTGTAAGTCGCCCTGTGCCATTTGTGAACTGATAATGAATCATAATGAATTGTGTGGATTTTCTTATGACAAACTGATTTATTGTTGCCAGAACACCCCATCGCAACTGCAAAGCACCACCTTAGCATCCATCCAATCATTGTACTATCAAGGCGTCAAGTTTAAAGGGATAGTTCACCCAAAAATGCCATAATTTTCTCACCCTCATGTCACATAAGCTCAATATGCGAGTTTTACATGCAAGAACAAATCTCATTGGTTCGTGCACATCAAGCACAGACATTTCAGCTTATGTTTACCATATTAGATTAATAGAAATCAATCATTTTTCATCAGAAGACTTGGATTCGAATAGATTACTAGTAACACTTTAGTATAGGGACCAATTCTCACTATTAACTAGTTGCTTATTAGCATGCATATTATTAAGATATTGGCTGTTTATTAGTACTTATAAAGCACACATTCTGCATGACCATATTCTGCATCCCTAATCCTACCCAACACCTAAATTTAACAACTAACTTAACTAACTATTAATAAGCAGCAGATTAGGAGTTTATTGAGGCAAAAGTCAGAGTTAATGGTTTGTTAATAGCGAGATAAAGACCTGAACCTTAAATAAGTGTGATGATAAGCGCTCTGATTACTTTTACAATGTCTTTATTTGGTTTTTGAATTTTGGTTGTGTTGACTTTTGATGGATAGACAAAAATAAGGAGAAAATATAAAGCATATCTGGATGGATGGATTTAGTTTTTCTGAAGTTAAACAGATGTCTTTGGAAAGACACGAGGGTGAACAAATGCAGAATTTTCATTTTTGAAATTTTAGCTTGAGTCATAATATCCCTATCAATATCCCGTTTCATACACAAAACGTACCTGACACTGCTTAAAAGTGTACAATTATATGTCGCAAAATTAGAGAAGAGAAAAAAAGACCAAATTCTCGGTCATTGATCCCAAAACATGTCTCTGTCTTGTTCATTATGAGATTGCCAACTTCTCAGCAAACCCAGCACACAACACACTAACTTTAAAACGGGCAGCAAGGAAGCAAAGCTGCAGATTCTTTTGTTAGGGAGTGTTTGGTGTTTCAAACGAGCGATTAAATTTAACAAAGTTCACTTCATAGTGCAAATAACGGTCCGAACTCAACGTCTCTGAGTAAAGGAGCGTAAATATGCAGCCTTTTATGAGTGTTCGTTAATTACCTCTTTGTAATAAGATGGTATAATAGCAGTCGTCCGACGAAGGAGCGGTTCGCCACTGTAATCAAGCAAGAAAAAACAGTGTGGACCTAATGGCACTGGTTGACAGACAAGCCAGGTATGCTGTAATGCCAAAAGGATCATAGGAGTATTTAAACTACACATATAGCATTGGACCCTTACTAGTTTGGATTTTGTAGGGGTTTCTTTTAAAGACAAACTTTGTCTATGTTTCCATAGCCATTCATCAGACAACACAGCTTGTTGAATCTCAAACTCACGCCACTGGTTGAGTTCAGAGGCTGACTGTCTGAATTGCTGAAACAGACAAAGCCATGTTTTGAGAGCAAAGGCGTGTCTTTTTCATCTGGAAAAGCGGGCCAACCTAAAGGGCTTGACTTAGGATTCTGCACAATAAAACAGCCATTGGAAAGGTGTTTCAAACATCCGATGAAGATAAACAGACCACTTGCACATTCATCCTGGTGACTGAGTTGATTTGGGGGGGGAGGGGGGGGGGGGGGGGGGGTTAGGAAAGAGTGACAGCGGATATATTCAGCTGCTCACAGCCTACAAACTGTCTGCCAGATTCACAGTCTGCCCAGGATATGAGCTCATTGTCTCTTTATCAACCAGCGGGACAGCTGAACTGCCTGGTTTATTGTTTTACACTGGCTTTATCACCATTGCAAAGAACACAGAGGCTTAATCTAAAAGTTTAGACATTCACTGCAAGCAAAATATGCTAAAATAAATTTTAAATTGTAATTCATGCAGTGATATTTATATATACATAATAAATATACCAACACACACACATATGTAAACAAAAACTAAGTTTGGAATGGATTATGGATTAATAGTTGACAGCACTAAGTAAAAACAGTAAGCATTATACATTTTATTAAAAGTTGAAAAATATATTATTGTGTTTTAAATATTTTTTAAAAATGTAATTATTTCGGTGATGGCAAAAAAATAAAAATCAGTACTCCCGCCTTCAGTGACACACTCGCTTATAATCATTCCTAACTGTTTGATGAGTGTTGTGCAAGAAACATTTATTCTGATATAATGTAAAAAAAAGTTGTGTCTACATTTTGTTTTGTTAAACTTTCAGGAACACTCTTAGATTTATGCGGAGCATATATTGGAAATAGAAATTTTTGCAATGATTATATCATATTGATCAGTTGCATTCTAGGAATAAAAGCAATAATTTCTTTAAAAAATTTTTTATTTCCAAATATATATTAGTGTTTTTTAATGTTAGTTTGGTATGGCACAATGCAGTTTTATTAACACTTGATCTGTTTCACAGAATGACTCTTAAATGGATTCCCACATTGAGCAGGAGTTAAATAAAGTTGACACAAAAAGTGTCTTTTAAATTCTTCTCATACATTTTTGGGCTGTTTTTCAGGGGTGGTGTTGTGGTTTCACCACTGGATTTTGTGGTAAATACTTGGAGCCTTTCCTCAGTCTGAGCAGTGTGAGCTCCTGACCCAGACTCTGTGAGCTCATGCGAAGAGGCACTGTTTCCCACATTGGGAAAGTCAAGTGCTTCTCTTTGTGTATGTTTGAGCATGTGTGCAGTCTGCTAGACATATGCTTACAGCTGTGACTTTGTGGGGAGCGTGATGAAATTGGAGCAACGTTGGACAAACAAATCATACAGTGGCATTATACGCTAACACTCATTACACTAGAGGTATAAGCCAATTCGCCTGCCTTTTTTATTCTCATACTGGCCTTAATGCTTGTGAATCTGGGCTGCTCTCCTGGTGGTCTGCTTCAGTCCATCGAGCAGCTTTCTCTAGTGGTGTGATGTCTAATTGAGCAAACTGCTGAAGCAAACTGTGATCACATTGTGTGCTAGAAGCAGGATAAGTATGTGTGTCTGGGTTTAAGTTATTGGTCCTGCAGTGAGGTGGTCTCTGGACCACTGGGCTTTGTGTAAAGTGACTGTTGGTTCAACACATACCGTGGCTTTCACCAGGAAGTCTCATCTGGCATTATGCTGCCAGTTCCTGTCCTGCAGACTTTTCCACGAGATAAAAGAGGCTGAACCAGCCTGACGTGGCAGTGGTGTGATGCAATTTTACAGCAGACGTTGGCCTGTACAGTGATTGGCTGGATTTTAAAAAGAGGACACACTAAAAATATTTTTTATTGCTCCGAGGTTGTTCTTTTATAGATTAGGAAATTAAATATCCACAGTTATAATTAGTTATAATCTTTAATATAAACATAGAATACATACATTAATAAAAAATTTAATTTCATTTTAATTAAAAAAATTTATTTATAAAAAAAATTCAATTTAAAAAAGTAAAAATAATATAATTTAATTAATATAAACTAATTGTAATTATAATTAATTATATTATATTTGTCTTAGATGTTTCTAACAAAAGTGGTAGGATGATTATTGAGATACAATAATGGGTCGTTCACACACAGAACGCGCCTTTATGCCTAAAAACGCAAGATGCAGTGCTCAGGAATGTTTTTTTTTTAATGTGCAGCTTTTGCAAGAAACTTAAAATCTTTCTTGCTTTCTTTAGAGGTTTTTTCTGTCCATCAAGGTTTTTTTTTGTTGTTGTTCAGTTAAACCCACCCATATGGGCGGTGCTTGGTAATTACCTATTGCATCTTTAATTAATTGTCCAGCTGATTCAGTTTTGTGCCCTGATCTCCTTAAATGTTTGTTAACCAGTGTTGGAATAGTTAACATTGAAGATAGTCCAGCCAGGACTGAAACGTTTGCTTTTTGTGTGTGTGCAGAGTAATTTTTTTGTTTGTGCACTTTAGTTTTTGTTGTCACCTCTATGTAAATCTTCAGGAATAAACTCTTGTTCAGAGGACCTTGAAATTTTCATTTCGTTTGGTGTGCGGATTTTTTGCCTTGGCTTTTTGTATTTTTCTTTTATAAAAAGTGCAGCACAAAACGCGAGGGTTTTGAGACTTTGGTCTGGCAAATCTGTCATTTTTGAGATCTCTTCTGAAACTACTGAATTTTTTCTCAAGTAAAAAAATTTGACAAACAGTGTTTGTCTCCATTTGCTCTCAATTTGATTTCATTAGGTAAATCCTGATTTCATTAGAAAATGTATTCGTATTTTTATCATTTGTTATTTTGTCTTTACTATGGGCAACCCCAAAAAAATGCATGATTTCAAGCACCCACTGATGGACAGGAAGCAGCTCCATGCTGACTCGACAGGAAACTTCACCTCTGGACTACTGTTTTGCTCGGTTTCAGGGTGGGGATGAGCAGAAACAAAAGAGTTATCATTGTGTTCATATCTGCTCTGACTGATGGAGCGTTTCATTAGTCTGTGGGGATGGTAAATGGGGATGGAGTGGTTGCGTGGCTCTCTGTCTTTTCTGAACAGGCTGCCTTTGTTCATTCTCTGTGGCTTTTAGTTAAAGTGAAGTCAAACAGAAACTGTGCACCTGGCCTGTCAGTCTGTGCTAGTGGTAACTGGTCCATCCAGTGTAATCAAAAGCAGCAGTGCAGAGACAGACCTGTCCAGACAGTGCAGTGGCCACCTGCGTCTGCCAGCCTCATACCTGCAGCAGTGATGAATATCAGATCTCCCCTCAGCCATTTAATACTTGCTTGTTTTCTCTGTATGCATTCCTCCAACCGCAATATCTTCTCCGTTACTGCTACGCACTGCTATTGATACTTTCAGCACCGTTACTCACAAACACACTCCAGTTAATACCAGCAATCTTGTTATGTCAAATACACAATTTATATTGATTATTTCAACCCTTTTACTCACAAATGCACAAAAACACTCCTACTGATACTTTTAATCTTGTTACTTAAAAATACTCAATTTCTGTTGATATTTTCAACTCTGTTACTCAGAAAACACAGTCAATATTGATACTTACAACCCTGTTATTCACAAATACGCAAACACACTTTTGTTAATACCTGCAATCATGTTACTTCAAATGCACAATTTCTATTGATTCTTTCAACTCTGTTATACTCACAAATTCACAAAAACATTCTTACTGATACGTTTCATCTTGTTACTTAAAAATACACAATTGCTGTTGATTTTTTTTCAACTCTGTTATTCAAAATAGACACAGAGTCTGTATTAATACTTTCAATCCTGTTATTCACAAATGCACAATCACATTTTTGTTGATGCCTGCAATCTTGTTACTAAAATACACAATTTCTACTGATACTCTGTTACTCAAAAAAACACACACACACACAGATTCATATTGAAACATTCAACCCTGTTATTCAAAAATACACACATGGAGGCCAATTGGTACATTCAACCCTGTTACATTAAAATAAACTTTTGATACTATTAACCCCGTTGCTCAACAGTACATGCACATTCCTATTGGCACTGTCAACCCTGTTATTCACACACACAAATATATTAGTAAGAAACAGGTTTGAAACACACACTAAGCATAGAATGTCTAAATCTCTGTCTTATTTTTTATTAATAAAAGCTGAAGGCCTTTTAATTAAATTATCCCTGCTTCTAGCAGGCTGAGATCTGTAAATAGCCACAACTGTCACAGTGCCAGGGACAACTATCCACACAGGCATTGAGGTCTACATAAACATGATAAGATGCGGGATCAGGAGGGGCTGAAACCCGAGTGTATCACAATATTGATCACAGCACAGGCTGAGAGTTTTTGCTGTATGCACACTGTGTCAGGAAGCGCTAGCTGCCCTCATTGCTGCTTCCTTATTTTGAGGTCAATTAACCATCCTGAAATTGGCCATGTGTGTGGGAAATCATAGGAGGGGAAGGAAATGAATAGATCAAGTAGAAAAAAGTCACATTGTACCATCTGGGCTGAAAATGAGCTAAAGCTTTGCATGATGTGAGTCCAATACGTGGCTCTCTTCTGTGACTCAAGAATAGATTTGTGTAAAGACCATCTCTCCACATAAAAAGTGATCTCTCATCACTAAACCAGAGAGGATGAAGTCATACCCACAGCAGGCATTCTCAGACACGTCCCGGAACCTGACGTCTTGACTTCATGCATTCATACAAGTCTGATGCATGAATCATGCCTTTGATATGACAGGACTGTAATTATGAATTAATGCTGATGAAATCACACACGCGCCTCCAGTTATTGGCACTGGTTGTGATGTGGTGCTTGGATAAACATTTGCGTTAGTGCTTACTTTTCTTTGAGCTTGTCTGCTAAGATTTTCTGCTTTCTAGGATGCTTCCTGAAAGAATGGGCAAGAACTGTTGGCTCACCACAGAGTAAAATAGGCTCCTTGAATTTCAATAAAGAAAAATATACATGGTATTATAAAATGCACAGAGGTCCTAGAGAGGAAGCGATGGCTTAGACATCTATATTGCCTTCTTTTATGTGTATTTGTGGAATTTAAAAAGCAATGAAAGCAAAAGTCACCCATTTGTTCTGTACTTTCTCTGTTTTTTAAATGAAAATAGTGACCTTGGTTAAATTCTTACCCTGCTGATTCTCTGAATATCTGATTGTAACTTTCAGTGCTTGATAATTGGAGGGGGCCCCTGCGGCTTGCGGACTGCCATCGAGTTAGCTTTCCTCGGAGCCAAAGTGGTGGTAATAGAGAAGAGAGATACATTCTCCGCCAGTAAGGAAACAAGAAGAGAGTGTTCCGTATAACAGTCGTTGTGAGGCCTAACACGCGAGAAATTGCAGACACTCAGTGCTTAAGATAGGGGGAAGGGAGCCGGGGAGAGATGAACAGTTCTATGGAAAGTCTGTGTGTCGAGACGGAAACACCTCATGAAGCATTCCACTGTTTGAAACAGGGGCAGGTACTGATCATTTTTTAGTGAGCGTCGTGCGTCTTCGTCCTTCGTCTGTTGGAACTAGACCTCAGTGTTTGGGGGTAAAGCGAGTTAGATACCCTATACAGTATATGTTACCTTTGTTGTGTTTATCTACAGTGATATATCACCCAAAAATTCGTGGCAACGATTGTAAACGAGCCTAAGGATAGTATGAAAGCGTTGACTCAGACAAATCAAATTGTGAGAAAACTCATCACGAACGGCACTAGGAGACGTTATATAATTAACTGGCTGCCAAAACCTAAACAACAAGCATATGTTGCCCGGAATATAATTTGGAGAGCGCTGAGATATAAATCTTACAAGCCGCACAGACTAACATAGACTGTAAGGCACGGGAGATGAAGAAAATGTAAGCCTAATAGGAGTTCCTAAAGAATGACCTGTAGAAGAGGTAAGTACTAAAAGCCGACACAAAACTAAAAGTTGATTAGACGAATGAAAAAATGAAAATAGAAATGGACAAACAATTGGAAAATTATAAAATAAAGGTGCTAAAATCACATACAAGAGTAAGAAAAAACTGAGAGATAATATCATAGAATCCAATAAAATAACCTGCACGTTGTAAACCTCAGAAGTTAGAAACTTTACTAAATTGAAGCTAATCATAGTAAAATCAACGTATTTTAAGGTACAGTTAACTTAAAGGCAAGTGTAACATGACAGATTTCCAAAATTTAGGATTATATTGTCTTCATTTTACTATTATATGAACGAGCAATAAATCATTATAAAACAAGCTATGCCTCAGTCAACATCAAACAAGCTAGTAGAGGAAGTACTATGATAAAAATTATATTTAACGGGATTAATATTTTTGTTTGACAATTAATGTGAATTTGGTTCACATTAAATTATATAATTTGAATTCTATATTTGTTTCCTCTGTTGGGCAATACATAAAAAAGAAAAGTTCACTAGAGAAACGGGAACGAGGGCTCTGGAGTAACGATAATATTTGCGATACAAAAAGGTAGGAGATGCGCCCGACCAGTCACTAGTACAAAGAATACGGACAACTTCAGTGGTTCCTCACACCAACAGAGCTGATTAATTTGAGAAGATCATAAAGGAATTTGGAATGTTATCACATTAGTCATATGGAAAAATACTTTTATGATGGGGGTTTTTGTACAGGAAGTCTTGACATCCACCAGTACCTATCCATGTTTAGTCATTGTATGGACAATAGATGGGCGGATGAGAATTTACATTGTTTAGGTAAGTACAAAAAAATCTGGAACAACAGATGACGAAAGCATGTCACGTGAAAAAAGAATAACGATCTGGGCCAACTCAAAGATGGATGATATGTCGGTTCTGACAAGATCTGTTAGCTGTGAGGCTAATGGTTCTTGCTCTGGCTGGGTTTGGCAGGCATTCGGCAGCTCCAGCTCATGCTCTTGAAGATCGCTCTGCTTGTGGGTGTGGAGTTTCACGTAAATGTGGAGTTCGTCAAGCTGGTGGAGCCTCCAGAGGACCAGGAGAATGAGGGTGAGACTGACGGCCCCAGATGCAGACTAGACATCAGTCGAAAGTTTGGACACACCTACTCAATGTTTATTATTGCTACTTCTAGAATAGTAAACTTTTACATTTACATTTGGCAGACGCTTTAATCAAAAGTGACTTACATGCTTCAAAGTAAACATTTTAAATTTGTTATCACGTTTGGTGAATCAGGTGTTCCCTGGGAACTGAACCCATGACCTTCGTGTTGCTAGCGCCATGCTTTGCTGTTTTTGGCTACTGAAAAGAAGATAATACTATAAAAAACAACACAGATGGTAATACATGGTTATGTAGCCATCACGAAATGCTATTTTATATATTTGCTTCTTCAAAGTAGCTGCCCTTTGTTTGGATAATACTTTGATTACTTAACTTAATATCCCATAGTTTTATTAGACACCACATAAGCTTGAGTATTGAAATGTTAATCTATACCCATCTTGATGAATCTGGGTTCTTTAGATTTTGCTGTCTCTGTATTATAACATTTTCTTTGGAGCTGTTTAAAGTTTTCTGGGCTGGGCTGTCATTACCAGGAAGATGAAGGGATGGAGTGCTTCCTGCCTCACTATAATAGCTGGTCCATGACAACCAAACAACACCTGCAGAGTTGTTAATGCAACTTTAATGGGCATGAACAAGTGTTCAGATGCACTTCACTCTCCCCTCCCGTATCCAAATGTCATTTTATGACTACATAGCATGCACAACGTTCACCCGTTACACACCGCTCTGCTATCTCGTTTCACAAGGTTTTTAAAGATCAGAGAAATTAAGAAACTGATTAGTTGATCTTGATAATTAGAAACACAACTCAAAGGTCCAAGGAGTGTGTTTCCATATGTGACCACTTTGGTCATCTATAGTAGAACAACATTGCGTAAGCTTCTCCCCTAGACTATTAGCAATCTATCTTTCTCCCTTCAACAGCAATGACAGCAGGCAGATAAAAACAAAAGTGCTTTCTAAATTAAGAATGTGTGCTTGCTGTGACCCTGTGCTATGGCCATGAGCGAGACTCGTGATCCTATGGATATAGTTCAGTTGGATCTCAAGTTCTCAACTTGTGTTAAACAGTTTTGGTTTATTTTGCTTTTAAGTTGTACTCTAAACGTTTGACACTGATGGTTGGCTATTATTAATAATAGCTGAATGACTTGCTGTGACTATGTTTCTGGAATGCATAGTGTTCTTGGCACGATTGCACGATGCATACACGAGTAACATTACCTAGTCTTGTTGAAATATGTAGCTGTTAGAAAAAAAATGTTTTCATTTAACAGATTATTTCCATTTTAAACAACCTGCGGTTCACTTACAGCAAGAACAGTTTGTCAGAAGTGAACTTGGGTCAAGTGTCTTGAAATATTTTGATATTTGTATTTATTGTCTTATCGCTCCACCCAGCTCCTGTCCTCCCTAGAGGAAAAAATATTGCTCTACGTTTCTCGGCGACTTGCTTGGGCCGGGGGAAGATTTAATAAATCTACCCCTGACTATATGTATCAATCGCAGACTGCTTCTGAAATCTCCTTAGGAATGACATAAAATAAGGGAACACCAGAGTCATCTGTATGGCAGCTGTACAAATCTATACAGAGGCTATAAGTGAATGTGATAACAACTCTGGTTAATTAATTTTTGGAGTTTGAGGAGTCATTATTAAGATATCTTCTCCTTGCAAACGCAAGAGAACATATATGTGATTACTAGGCGTTGATTTTCCTTATAGAGATCCAATTCGAATGTCTAATGTTATTCTCTCCTACCAATGAGGCCGTCACACCCCTGATCATGCAAATACTAAAAGTGGACTCTCTGTATCTCGTCTTTGGGTGCGTAGTGACAGTTACGTGGGATCACAGCCAGCACATCAGGTAATTAACAACCAAGCTGCCATGCGCGTTGGAAAAGTTAATAAGAAATGTTTGTGTATGCACCGTGGAACTTTAAGAACTCAGCAATGTCCTTCATGAATGTGACATAATTGCCAAATTCTGTCGAGGCACACCGGGGTGAGGGAGACCCTGTTGCTTCTCTCACTCAAGAGTACTATGGTCATCTTCCTCTAGTATGACTATCGCCTCTTAACATCTGCATGAACGACACCTCGGTACACTGATGTGAGTTTGTTCCCACTTTTGCAGGACTGAGCGTGGATTTGATGATTCATTGTGTAGTGTACCTCCTGGGCAGGGCCGGGCGTCTGGCTCCTCCCTTCAGAATCAGAGCCTGCCGGCCTTGGGCGGATCCCAGCGTCCTGTTGAGCACAGATGTGTTGAGACCCTATTTAATGGGTGGGTGGGGCTGAAGCTGATGGGAGACGAAACTCTATGTAGACCAGGATGAGCTGCGTGATGGCGGGAATAGATGAATGCCCATTCCGTGCGCCATGCGAGACTGATCAGTGTAAATCTGCCATGGCTGCAATTAGCATATTATCTCTTTGGCGCTCACTGAGCGCTAAACACAGCATTGGCAAACCATCTATATTCGCACACGTAACGAAAGAGGCTATCAATGAATCGTTTGCTCTATGATTTACAACTGTTCTAGCGTTACTAAAATTGTCCCTCGCCTAAAATATGATAGCATGCTTACAATGAAAATAGGAGAGTTCATAGGCGAGCCAAGCGTGTCATATGCTCTTCTCCAATATATGTATAGCATACTGTCAACAGTGCCCCACTCAATTTGAGTATCATGGTCACGTCTGGGTCACAACTTGAACTTGTGAGACCAAAATGTAAATTTAGAAATAGTTAAACAAGCACCAAAAAATTTAATTGTACGATTAAAATCGACTCACCACGGCGCCCTGACAGAGCTCCACGATGTGAGATTCATTTGGGGTGTAAATTCTTCACTCTGCAAGCAGTTTAGTATATTGGATTATCTTGTGGATGTTATGTGCGTGATGATTTTATCATGCGTGTTGGAATCTCACTCCTGCGGCTCCCATTCGTCCTGTGCACATCTTTGGTGGTGTCAAGAGTGATCCGACTTGTCCCTAACATGCTGCTTTCGTCTCCGTGCGCCCAAGAACACAACTTCAATCTGCATCCTTATACTGAATGGTACATTGTTGAGGCACATTTGCATTTCTGGTGAACTACTTACCTATTTTCTAAAAAGACACGGTCAATAAAACATCTGGTCTCTCACAGATAAGAATCCAGCCTCTCCTTTTTACAGACACGGGACACCCTTTCCTATGATTACCACAACCTCAGAAAACTCAAGCCCCAGCGCTTGGACCGTCAGTCCCCTAAGCCAATGTATTTTTTCAGGTCCCAAGAAGGTCATGTAAGCATGCACAATCACAGGTTTCTGGCTTGTAAAGCGATACTGCATGATGTCACCAGCCGCCCACCGGTTACATATGAGATCAGCGAGTCAACATGTGCTCTTGAGGAGCTCTCAGGGTTTCTGAACACTTTTCAGCTGATGATGTGTGTCCGTTGGACTCTGTTTTCCAGGTTCGTCATCTTTTCGCTTATCCCTAATCAGATGCTTTTTCCAAAAAAGGCCATTTGTGGGGCCTTCCAAACTATGAGATGTTAGTTCATTGCCCAATTATGAGTAACTTCAGGGAAAAAGAAACCCAGCTTGTTTTGGACATTAAGTGAGCTAGTTCAGGACGTCTAGAGAAAGTTAAATTTATCCCAATCTGAGGCAGAGCAGCGGTCAGACGAAAGCAGCTGAATTTGGACAGAGTAACGCAGATGACGAAGAGGAGAACTGATGTCTTAGTGAGTTAACAACATGGCAGTAATGGAACAGTTCTGGCTCTTAATCAAATCTGTGTCTGTTCGTAGAGAAGCTCTGTAGAGCCTCATACATTATTTTGCAGGATGAGAAAGCAGAGCCAATTCTCCACGACCCAAGTCAGCCCACTCAACAGCCATGTGCTAACAGTGTCCGAAACGGCCCAGCTTTTGGCTGCTTTTTTGTGTCAACTTATTGCCAGGCTGGGACAATAGACCTCTTTATATCCTTGGCGAAAGCATATTTAAAGCACTTTTTGTACACTCTTTTTTGTAGGCCTCTACCACATCTTTATCGGCATGATGCAATAAAATCCTTTTGATTCAATCATGGCAGTATTAAAACAAAAAAAAAAAAGAGCAACCGCAACATTTTGTCGATCTCTCTTTAGGTTCTCTATTTTGATTTTAAGTATTCTGCTGAAAAGGCAGTTTTTGCCTTTTATTTGTTATGCACATTACAGTGGTCGTAGGAAATCTCTAGATCCTTAAAAAATGCATAAGGGCTATAAAAACTACAGATGAATATTATAGACATTTGTAACGGCAGAGATTTACTTCACAGACCCAGTATATTCGTTCCTCTGTATTGAAGGGATGTTCCCAGAATGAAAAGGCTGACATCATTTCAAGTTGTGGTTTGTGATGTTACAAAATTCCCAGCATCTCCACGTACCTGTCCACATGCCTTACAATAAATAAAGGTTTTGAACAGTCAATTTAAGCGGGCACTTTACAAAAATCGCAGTTTCCCCTTCAGGAGCTCGAGCTGCGTTGAATGCTTTGGGAACGCCCTCGGCGAGACCATGTTCTGAAGCATTTGTGAAATCAGTCCAATAGAGATGCGAGATGTCACAAGCGGGGTGACTTGAGCAACCAGGAAGCATAAAGGCGCATCCGGCAAGCGCACATGTTAGAGGGTTATGAGAAGGGTTATGGGGTGATGTCGGCGGTGGAGCAGACACTTGCGAGTTATCTCTCCCCGTCCTCAGCATCATTCCTGAATGCCCTGAAACCTCCCACCAGGCCAGTAAAGCTGACATCCAGCCTGGTTGGGAAAGCATATACAACGGCAGGTCAGGCTGGTGCGTGTCTGCACACTATGGCGGTATTGCAAGCGTACCAGGCCGACCTGCTTAAAGACCTGGATGATAGGGATGAAGAGGAATCCGACATAGTCGCCGAACTACGCCACAGATCTGTCACTTCGGGCCACTAAAGAAATGGCCAGAGCCATCGGCCGTTCAATGGCAGCATTGTGGCCAAGTGGTAGAGCGGCAGCGCGGTGTGGATATGATTCGGTGTCCGTAATTAGCATGATAAGGACGATTTTTCTCTTGCTGGGATTCCCACCGCTAGCCATCGGTTCTTCTGGCCTCTTCGGCGGTGCAGTATATACTGTCGTTGAGAGGTTTCAGGAGGCGAAGAAGCAAGTGGCGGCGTTCCAACACTTCCTCCCTCGCCGTTCCCAGGTTTTTGGGACTGCTGAGCAAGAGCAGTCCCAGCCGTCCAGCTCCTCATATCGCCAGACCCAGAAACAGAGTGTCGCGACCCGTACTCCCCCGCAAAAAGACCAGGGGGTGGGGCAGCGCTCTCGGTCGGGGTCCTCGAAGCAGAAAACGGATCTGCAAACCGTTATGATGTCTAAGAGGACCTCGGCCAAGCGGTCCTGACCTTGAGGGCAGCCCACCCTGGGTAGGAGAGGTACACACCTCAGTATACCGTGCCCGATCCTCCTCAGTGCCCTCACAGAGATCTACTGATACCCCTGCCACCCTCAATGCTTCAGGGCTCAGTAAACTCTGGCGAGCGAATTTCCCAGCTGCCGCCCAGCGACGGTACGGCACGGGAGAGCTCGTCCCTCAGGTGAGAGCGCTAAGCAGTCAGGTCGGTCATTCCCTGCTGGTAATTTGCTTCAGGGCACCAAAGTGTGGCTCCTCTAGTGACACCAGAGGCCAGACTCTCGTGATGACTGTTCTCTAAGTAGAACTCATTCAAATGTCCACATGGGTCCTGCACACCTGTATAACCTGCCTCTTCCCGAGCCGGTTTACAGACTGTCAGTTCGGCATTTCGTCGTCCACCTGCTTTCAATTCTTACTTAGTGGCCCCGAGCGTGGCTCTGCTATTTGGAACAGAATAGAAACTCCTTTTGAGGACGAGATGCCATAGAACGTGTTCCTCCTCTCAGAGGGAATCAGGGTTCTACACCTTTAGCTTCATCATTCCTAAGAAGACGGGGGGTTGCGTCCAATCATAGATCTGCGTCTACTGAACTGTGCTATCAAACGATTTTGGTTCAAGATGCTTACTATCAAACGAATCGGTCAGATCACACACTGATAAGGCTCAGAGGACTGGTTTAGTCACGATAGATCTCAAGGAGCGCATACTTCCATGTATCTATCCTTCTCCTCAAAATCAGAATTTTCCGTTGATGTGGCTTTCGTGGGCGAAGCATTTCAGTATCGGGTTTCTCGTTCTCCGCTCCTGACTTTCATTCAGCACTTTCATTAAGTGTGTGGATGCTGCTCTGGCTCCGTTGTGACTCCAGGGCATCCACATACTCAACCACATAGATGGTTGGTTGATATTAGCTCAATCTGAGCAGATGGCGGCTCGGCATCGAGATGACGTCCTCGCCCATATGAAAGAGCTGGGGTTACGGCTAAACGTCAAGAAAAGTGTGCTTTCTCCATTACAGAGAACCATTTATCTGGGCATGGTGTGGGATTCGACTACGTTGCAGGCACAGTTGTCTCCTGCTCGTATCGAAGAGATTCTCACAGCTGTGAGGGAAGTGAGAGAAGGCCAGTCACTCACTGCCAAACAGTTTCAGAGACTGTATTGGACTCGGACAGAGCAGCTGACTAAGCTGATTTCTATTGCGTCCCACAATTAGAATACCTTGGGCCTGTGCTGTACATGATTCCCTTGCAGTGGTGGCTCAGTCTCATGACCAAGGGTTTTCCTCGAGGGGAAACCCACTATCCCGCGGCTACATCAAAATGCCACACGGCTGGCCTGCTCTACTTGCTTAGACTGTGTAAGACCTTGGTTCCCTGTCTCAATGCCCAGTGTGTATGGGTGAATCCTTTGTCGTCGTGTAACCTACACGGACGCCCTCCTTCACGTTGGGTAGCGGTCATGAAGTGCCGGACCTGAGGTGGTGGAGCGCCTTGGAAGGAGTTCGGCCGCGGCGGAAGTGATCTAGTTTCGCAGGGTCGTCAGAAACGACCCGTGTCCGGCCTCTGGTGTTGCCTCCCTCAGCAGTAGCCGCTTCCTTTAAGTGGCACAACTTATCACTTCGGTGGGTGTGTGAGACAGGACTTCAGGAACCCCAGTTCAACTTACACAGTGAATATTTAAGTTCAGGATGCATGGGGTTTCTGCAGGAGCGGATTTATCTGGCGCAGGCTTATCTTAAATCTTTTTTAGTCCCTAGATATCTTAATCATTATCTTACTCTTAGGGTAAAAGTTGCTAGTAAATTATGAACACATATTGTCGAATTTTCAGCTTTAAGCGCTCTAAATCTTAAACAATGTGTCATAATTCAGCTCAATGTATGTTCGCGTGTTGTTTCAGTTCAGTTTAGTATGTGTCGATGTTGTAAAGTTTGTGTCATTATCCAGCTTAATTCAGTTCAAATTTTCTCATTCAATAGTGTCAGTACAGTTAAATTGATAATATTACTGAATAGGATAATTGTCTTAAATTCTTCTTCTTTTAAACTAATATACTCATTATATTCAATATCTTCAAATGGGCCAGTATTCATTCTTGACTTTGGCCCCGCTGTTTTAAACTGAGCATCTGTGACCAAAAAAATGGTCTTGTAATACTTTGGTAGATGTGAATGTTTTGTGCTGGCTTATTTTACCGCTATCAAACACGATGGAAACAAATTAGCAGGATCGTCTTTAAACTGCGTAACCTTTGCCTCCTTGCTTTTTCCGACCACAGGCCATTTTTCTTTCTCTCCTTTCTCAGATTAGTAGAGGAAGGAATCTTCTGGCAACTGCCATCCCTAACAGCAAAGCTTTAGCTCAACAAGAAACACCCCCGCCTGAGGCAAAGGTGTCGGGAGAGAAGCTGGAGTTGCCCTTCATCTTCAACCAAAAGTCTTTCAGGATCTTCAGACACATGAAATCTGTCTGAAGCGCAATATGTGCCTGTCATTATCGCCCCAAAAAAACACAATATACACCACATTACGTCTAAACTAGCATCCAGCTCCCAATTATATTATTTTTAATAATACTAATATCATATCAATAATGCTTATTAAATCTTATTAAAAAATCTCCCAACCTCTCAACTATTCTTTTCACCTCTTCTCCGGCAGTTTCCGCTTTCCGCGATTTTATTTTCCCTAACGTGTCAGTGTTTCTGCTTTTCGGGTAAGAGGGCACCCCTATTCTCAGTTATGTCGTGTCTTCTTAGCCTGATTCTTCACGTTGATGTTATAATCGTCTCCTCTCGTAGGATTTGCTGCTTCCGCCCGTCAACACTTCAACGTAGCGTTTTGTATACCTGCCGTGACTTGTACCGCGCTATATGAACGCATGCATTCCCCATTTAAAATCCTGTATGTCAACCACATCTGACCCTCATGAGATGTCGGATTATGTGTCATATATACCACGGCATAAAGATGTATACAAGATAAGTGACACAGGATTTCATACAACCACAATTTTGGTCTCTTCTCGTAGGGATTGATCTTGAGCAACATTGTCTAACTACAAAGACAAAACACATCACTATTTGCTTGTCATGACAGCCTGTAAGCATCAGGAAGCCTTGTTTCGTGGGCCAACACGGGTGCTCCAGCATTCAGGTGAGGGTTGGTTTTGCGTGGTTCACTCTCTACTCTTTGTGCTCGCCATGCGTGTGCGTGAGTCACGCTATCTATTTTTCTCGGCTTCCTCCAAGATGGAGGGACCAGACGCCTAAAAGCACAACATGAGTCCAGAGGCTTATAAACACTCCTAAGGAGTACATATTTATCAGGGGGAGAGAGACAGTCATAAATGCTCTCTGGTACTCTCAGTTCTTGGGCCTCATCATTGGCGCACATTAGGGTTGTTGGCACTGTCTGTGCTGATCTGATTCACACAGTGAGTCGAGTGCCTTCGACAACGTGGAGTGTGTCCGGCCTTGCCAGTCTTTTTTCACCTATCTTTGGATTTGATGGAGCCAGGCTGGAAAGTGATCCATCATCTTAATTCCTCGTAACGGCCATATTCTGTTTTACAACTGCGTCTTCGCCCGTGATCTTAAGGCAGAGGTATTTTACACTATTATGGGTCGTTTTGTACAACAGATCTGGATGTTATTATCCTAGTCAAGGTAATTTCTCTTCTGCACCACTAGTGGCCTCGAGCACCCTACCGCGCCCAGTATTATATATTGTTACATATATAGAACATCAAATGTTCTGTGAGAAGTGGAGCTTCTAGTGGCCCTCGCCATGGGGAAATAGTTACAGCCATCCGAACTCCAACGATAAATTTACTGAGAACAAAGTTGTGCAGTAGATGACATAAGACGTATTTTGCATAGAATAAATTTTTTTGTTGTGTTTTCTTGTCTCGGTTGTTTGACTAGCATTTTAGTGAGGTTTGATTTTAGGTAAGGGGGAAAAGTATAATAGTGTTCAAGATAGTCAATAATATAGGTTATATATAGGTAGTAGGTATAATAGTGGTGGGTGGGTGCTGTGTTGTGTGTGGTGGTGTGTGCTGTGTTGATTTGATCGAAGAGACTCTTAACCACCGACTATAATTCTAACAAAAGGCTATTACATTAATCAGTGACATCCAAATGTGTACATCCAATTAATTAAATTTTGTTACTAGGTGTCTTGTAAACTGTACTGTACTATCTTAATATTACATCTTAAAATATAATAATTTTAAAAACATCAATACGTTTTTGGTTGATTGTACCATATTTTACGCCTTAAGAATTCATCAAATTTAATTGGACACTTTTACAGCCTGAACATAATTAGTCATTTACAAATGCTAAAAAAAGACTGATTATCTGATTATTTAGCTTACTGACCTGAGCGACACTCATAAACTGATATGTTGTCACACTACATTTACTTTTATTTCTAAAAACATTATAATATTTTTTAACAAAATTGTGTTCACTGTTTCATGTTTTCAATCTCTAAATAAATTACTACATAGATTAATCCTTTTTAATAAGTGCTTAGAGCATACTTTTCATTTATTTTGAAAATGATAGCCATGAACCATTTTACCTTTGCCCTGAAACGTAAAGAAAAGGTTTTTATTCCTTTGTTAAAAGGTTTTAGTTCTTGATGATCCTCGCCGTTCTTGTACTGAATAGAGTCACTTTTTACAGTTTAAACTCCTCAGTCTGATGGATCCTCAATCCCGCACGCTTATGTTTTTTTTTCAATACTGTTTCATTTCCAAAAAATCTCATATATATTTCAGAAAAACTATTCGAAGTAAAAGTTAGAAGCTAAAAATGCATTGTTCCGCATGACGTTCTTTCAGTGTTGACCCAATAGAGCCATCATCAATAGCCGCATGATTATTCAGTAGACAATTATTTTGACCTTGCTAGCAGTCTTACTGTAATATTTTATCAAGTTAGCTCAAAAGGGAAATGTATATAAATCATTACAATTAATTGCGTAACCGAATTAATATTGCCGAATCAACTAATCTGTTTGTCCAGCAAACATTCAGTGTAAATTAATATCAACTCTAAGAAAGGATAAGAAACTCATGTAATTTGTGCACAAAGGTTTTATTAACTAAACGCTAACACATATAACTACTCTAAACAAACAAACATACAATCACTCATTCATAGGGAAAAGGCAAGTGAGACCGGATGAACCATTATAGAAACAAGAAAATGCAGCTATGGAAAAGGAGTCAGTTAACCTATGCATGAAACCATCAGCGCCGTTTTGCAACGGGGTCTACAGCTTATACTAAACATCTATTTCGTTTAGTTAAATGTACGATACTTACATTGCCTTGGTCATTGACGAGTGTCCGGATGCAGTCTCGGATGAAAGTCTTTATGGTTTCAAGGTTTGGACTTGCGATCATGTTCTTCTGGGTTTGAAGTATCATGAACCCCAAAGATGTTCTGACTCGATGGTGATTGGGAGTTTCTTCCCAGGTGGAAAGTGAAGAAGAGCTAAGAGAGATCAGCTGAGATCCTAGGATCTTTGATGAATGGCCTGGCTCAAACTTAAGGGGTCCAGAAGAGTTCTAGCTCTGCATCCCCATCCTCTTAGGATCTAAAAGAACCACAGACTGAGCTGTGTCGAGGCCTGCCAGGCACGGCAGCGCCGGCTCTGGGACTTAGTAACCAGAAGATGGGAGGGTGATGAGAGACGAGTAAAGAGACTAAAAGACAGGCTGGTCACTGAAGTGAGGACTTTTAAGTTCTGTGGAGGTCACAACTCTTGGGGGTCAAAGAGCCAATGGTGACTTGCACTTCTAGAGGGAAAGTTTACGGCTCTTTGTCTCCGAACATGGTCATTTGCATATGTAACTGGATTGGATGTTGATGCAAAGACAACAAAAAATTCTTAGAACACTAATATTTAGCATAGGTATAAACATATAATATACACTCTCAATTAGATCATCCAAAGACGAATACATAGAGACCAAACATGGTATAGGTGAATTTACATTAACTAGTGATCTATCATAACACATCCCAAGACCTTAATACAAGGAGGTTTGTAATCATACACAAAGCCCTTGGGATATGCATGATAGGAAAGTCAGAGAAAAATTAGTCTATGAATTAATGAAAGGAGTCATTTCCTATAGCAGTATAATGTCGTTTGAGAGAGGAAGTTGAAGTAACGGAGGAAGTTTCCCTACACTACTTTTTAGGTCGTAAAGTTATCTGATCTGGCCTGAGGTGTCCTGTCCTGGAGGTCGTTTCACAGACATATAGGCACCGAGTCTTGTGTTGGGTGAGGGTTCTGTGATTGTTTGTTAATCTAATGAACAATTGTGTGATTGGTCCAAATGCTAAAATATTTGGTCTGATTTTTTTTGTGTATTTACTAGGATTATATCGACACTGAGGCACTGCTGAACAGTGAAAACGTGAATCAAGAGGCTTTGCTGGCATACGCACGAGAGGCAGCCGACTACGCCACCCACTACCAGCTGCCCACGCTGGACTACGCCATGAACCACTGCGGTCAGCCTGATGTGGCCATGTTTGATTTCACGAGCATGTACGCCTCAGAAAGTGCCGCTCTTGTCCGGGAGAGGTTTGGTCACAGTGTGCTGGTGGCACTAGTGGGAGACAGTCTTCTAGAGGTGAGGAGGATACATTACTGTGCAGTTATACTTAAATAATCATTCTTGTGCTTATTTATATTTATGATTATTACGTTTGATTCTGATGATGTGTTTCTGGTTGTCTGTCTTACTGTAGCCCTTCTGGCCTATGGGGACCGGCTGTGCCCGCGGCTTCCTGGCAGCCTTTGACACGGCTTGGATGGTAAAAAGTTGGGCGCAGGGTAGAAATCCACTTGAGGTGCTGGCAGAGAGGTCAGTGAAGGTCAAATTTAGCATGTGCAAACAATAACTGCACACACAGTCACACTTGCTCCATATGAATACACCACCATGTTTTCATCTATAATATATGACTATTTGGTCATACTAAAATGATGAATGAATGAATGAATTAATAAATAAATCAATCAATCCAATTTTTTTCAAAAATGTTGAAAGTATTAATATGCACTTAAAACACTATTAATAGCTTGTTTATGTAGTTGTTTTGTTTTTATTCTTCTAGGGAGAGTCTGTACCGATTGTTACCTCAAACGACACCTGAAAACATCACCAAAAACTTTGATTTGTACACCATAGATCCAGGAACACGCTATCCCAACCTTAATTCCAGCTGTGTCAGGCCACACCAGGTGAGATGACATTACTATCTGTGCACAGTATATTGTCATTAAAAAATCATGAGCTATTGCTTTTATAAAGCACCTATGACTATGAGAATAAATAAACTAATACACTGCTGGCCAAAAGCTTGGAATAATTATGATTTTTGTTGTTTTAAAAAAAAAGTCTCTTATGTTCAGCAAGGCTGCTTTTATTGATCAAAAAAGTACTATCATTGCCAATATTCTTGCAATAAGTAACGCAAAAACAGTTTTTCCCTCTATTTTCATATTTTAAAATGTAATTTTATTCCTGATATAGCAAAGCTGAATTTTCAGCACTAGATTTTGCTGTCTTAATATTATTTGTGGAAACCTCGCTAATACCAGTCATATTCATCAAGTCTCAAGGTATGTAAGATATTAAATAAAATTAAATGTATATTTAATACATAATACTTTTGACAGTAAATACATGTTATAGTAACATCCTGATATCAAATCGCAGCCACAACTCTTACTTCAACATTATAATAAGAACCATTATTAATAATTGAGCACAATTAATAATTGATAATTACTGAGCACCAAGTCAGCATATTAAGGAAATGCATCCTTGGTGAGCATAAGAAACTTCTTAATAAACATACACAACTTCATTTTTCTCTTCGAAAAAATTAACTCCCAACTTTGACATTTACTGTACTGTAACAACAATAAATAAATAATCCTAACTGTATTCTCGTATATTGTCCAACCGCCAAGAGCAATTGTCACATTAATATAGTAAACGGTAATATTGCCAATCTGCTTTGCAGACACAAAAATGCCTACAGACAATTTAAACTTTAACTATTTTATTGTTGTTGTTCACAAGGCTTTTAAACATGGCTCAGCCAATCAGAATTGTTGTCATCACTGTCAATTGAAACACTTGTTCATTACTGTTTCTATTATTTTTCTCCTTTGTAGGTCCGCAACAACTATATCTGTGGAGAGTTGAAGCCGTGCTCTCTGGAACGGGCCGCCACGATACGCCGCCCTGTCAACTTGGCCAGGCGAGGTTAGAAGAAACTTCTAATCAGTCTAACACAGATATATAATTATCCTCTACTCTTTTACATGAATGCACCATACAAGAGTTCCTCAAGAGTTGCCGCCACTGTATTCGAGAGCTGAGATTTGCATATTATAATCATAGGCAACAGGCAAGTGACTCGAGTTAAGACGAGTGTTTACAGCATTCCTACCTTCTGCAGATAACAGGCAGCTCCTGTTGTAGGAACGTTCTCAAAACAGCAGAGCGAGCGCACTCCTCCCACGATGTGGCAGGTTCAGGGAGAGGTAGAATTTATTTCTGCGGAGGGAATTCGACCCAGCCTGAGATTTGTTATTACCAGCAGAGCCAAAGTGAGAAGATTACTACCCTAAGTAAAGAGTAAGGAATGCTCCAGACATGCTGCTCAAAGGAATCGTTCACTCATAAACTGGAACTTCATTATTTACTCATTCTCAAACCTGTATGATCATCTCAGTTTCGTGAAACTTAAAAGAAGAAATTTTGAATGGTCATGCTGCTTATTTCCATATAATAAAACATAATGACAGTGGGCTATAAAAACAACTTTTATGAATTGTACACTATATTCAAAGTCTTCTGAGGCCCCTGGCACTGTCTGCTTTTGTTCACAGAAAACAGCAGCATGAACATTTCTCTGAGTATCTTTATTTGTGTTCCAGAGAAGAAAAAAAAAAGGTCATACAGGTCTTGAAGGACATGAGAGTGAGTAAACAATGACTGAATTTATATTTTTTGGTGAACTATCCTTTTAATGTCTTTGCCTTTGAAACATTCTATTAAATAGATACTAGAATACACACTACTAGTCAAAAAAATGAATGTTTAATTATTCATATTATTTATTTGTATTTTTTTTAAAAACATCTCGTATGCTTAAAAGTCTGCATTTATTTAACTGAAAATACAGTCAAAATAGTGATACTGTGAAACTATTTAAAATGACTTTTTTCTATTTTAAATAAGAAAAGGTCTTTAAAAATCTTCAGATTCTGATATGCTTAATTGGTGCTCAGTTATTATTGCTACTATATTTTTGTGGAACTCATGATACATTTTTTTTTAGGATTATTTGATTCAAAAATTCAAAAAATAAATAGAACATACAAAAACTGATCATGCTTGATAATAGCTAGAAATGTTTAATGAGCACCGAATCAGTATATTAGAATGATTTTTGTAGGATCATGTGACACTGAAGGCTGGATTAATGATGCTGAAAATTCAGCTTTGCCATCACATGATTAAATTATATTTCAAAATATATTAAAATAAAAAAAACATTATTTTAAATTGAAATAAATTTACAGTTTTTATCGTATTTTTGGTCAAATAAATGCATTATGCTGAGCATAAGATACGTCTTTCAAAAATATATATATAAAAAATCTGAATTATTCCAAACAGTAGTGTAGATTAGTTAGAAATGTGCTGTACATGCACTTTTCTGCTGAACTTCCTCTTTCCCTGGCTAAATTAGCCTCTTAACAGGAAATAGATAAAGAGGCAAAAACAGAAATACCACATATCTTTAGGTTCTGGTCATGCTGCTGTTTCCTAAATCAATCACAATAAATCCTTTCCGCTATTGCTGTTCTTTTGAGGTTGTTGACATGTGGCTTTACTGCACCTAAAAACAGTTGTTAGCTGTTAGGGTGACACGCTACTCTGAAACAAATAATAAAGAGTGTGTTGCGTAAGAGGAGCATTATGCTGCTGCGAGATTGATGAGGAAAGTTCAGACACCTGACAAAGAGAAAACGTCACCTTGACTCTCAGTCCAGATCAACCTTTGTATATATTTTCATATAGCTAAAGTCTCAGGTTCTCAGAGTTTTTGGGTTGGGTTGCATTTTCCTCTGCTTGTGTGTGTGTTTAACAGAGTCTGAGATCAGGCCGAGTCGGTTACTGACGTGGTGTCAGAAGCAGACAGAGGGCTACAAGGGTGTGAATGTGACTGACCTCACTTCCAGCTGGAGCAGTGGCCTGGCTCTCTGTGCTCTCATACATCGCTTCAGACCACAGCTCATGTAAGATGCTTTACAACATCTCTCTTCTGCTGGAAACATCATCAGAACACTGTTTTTCCCTTTTAAAATGTGCATTTAATATATGTGACTAATATTGTGATCAGTAGAATCACTTAAAGTATTGTATCTAAGTATTATATGACTGACACTTACATAGTACTATGGTACAGTGTAGTTAGTGATATTGTATGATTACCATTATTCATATACAGTACCATGGTATTTACATGGTACTCCAAGGTACTTAATAGAATACTGTGGTATTACCATGGTGTATGTTTAAATATTGCCACGTAATATTGCCATGGTGCCTAAAAAAAAAAAACGTGCTAAACAACAGTGTCTTTGTACATGTTTTCTAGATTGTCCAGAATTAGCTGTAAACATGGTATTACAATAGTGCCATGTCCAAAAAATGCATGGTATTGGTATTACCATGGTACAAAGTAAAAAACATAGTATTACTATTCTACCTGCTACCATGTGCAAAAAACGAACAAACATAGTATTACCATTTTCCAGTACCATATGTTGGTGCTATCTAAAAAAAACATGGCATTGGTATTATCATTGTACAAAGTGACAAAAAACATGGAATTACTACCATGTGAAAAAAACAACAACAACTTGGTATTAACATTACAGTAATTTTTTATTTTTCACAGATGGCAATACCAATGCCATGTTTTTAAAGGCATGGTACTATGTTATATGGATATCATACCAGGGCAATACTATGTTTTTTAGATTTGGTACCATGTTAAAATAAATATATTTCTTTTAAAAAACATGGCATTAAGTCTGAAAAAACATAGTATTGCTCTGGTATGATATCCAAAAAATATGGTACCATGTCTTTAAAAACATGGCATTGGTATTACCATCTGCCAAAAAGGCAATTTCTCAACAACCATGGTATTACATCAGTACTATATCCAGAAAAAAATACATATATAAATCACATGGTAACACCAAAGTGCCATGTCCAAATAAATATGGTACGTCTTAAAAACATGGTTTTATAGTTTCATATCATATATCAAAAAAAACTAAACATGAGATCATGTCCAGAAACCTTTTCTTGTCGTTAGTGAAAAAAATGACATTAACATGATATGGATAATATTGATAACCGTGATAATTTAGCTCACTATAATCGTGATAAGAAATTTTCATACCATTACATCTCTAGGTACTATACCCCCAAAAAAACAAAAACAATGTGCATGTATAAAATCCATGGTATTACCTTGATACCATATCCAGAAAAAAAAAACTAAAACATAAATGTGTAATACGTGCTAATATCCATTCTAAAGGATGAATCAGGCAGTCCCTAATAAAACAGTAGTTTACATGACACTTTGATAATATTCATCTGATGAGTGAAACATTAGCAATGGAATTAATTCGTAAGCACATTTAATAAATATTTGGTCTGCTTCCTGACATACCCACAAATCACGTTCTGTTTTGGCAACCATACCAGTCAACTCTCCTGTATGTTTATTAGCTTTTGCCTTTGCACAGTTAGTTACTGTGTAATCCTAAACATGAGCAAGACATGTGAAAAGCACTTTGACCCCTTGAGAAATCGCTTTCCCATGTTACAACTTTTTTCCTTCGAAAACAGATATCCTGCTACACGATACTTATTCATCTAAACAGTGTGACTGTTAAACTTCAGCATTCTTGGCTGAGAAAGCATTTGAACAGCATAACCATGTGCAACATTTCACACACTTTATCAAGGGACATTTTTCAAGTCAGTCATTTAAGATTGTCAAAAGTAGCTTAAAGAAAGCAGAGAAGTTTCACAGCTGCACATTGTCCTTTCTTTGCATAAATGTCAAGAGGGCAGCTTGTTTCACTCAGGTCCCATGCTCTCTGTTCTTATCACCTTGTTTCCTGTAGTGATTATGACTCTCTCAATGAGCAAGACTGTGCCAAAAACCTTCAGCTGGCATTTGATGTGGCTGAGAAGGAGTTTGGCATTAAGCCTTTCATCACAGCGAAAGAGCTGGCGGCAGGTCAGGAGCCGGACAAGACCAGCATGAGCAACTACCTCTCCAAGTTCTACGAGCTCTTCCGGGGAACGCCTCTACCTCCCTCAGGTAGATCATGAACTCTTTCATTACAACCCTATTAGGATCACTGACTGTGTTTGGAATTGTATACTAGTATACTACTTGTTACGAATACTTTATGCAGAAGCAAGTACACTATTGTTTAAAAGTGGGTCGGTAAGGTTCTGTAAGTGTTTTTAAAAGAAGTCTCTTATGCTCACAAGGGCTGTTTTTTTGTTTTTTTTTAGCAAAAATACAGTAAAACTGCAATATTTGTGAACAATTATATAATTTAATAATTGTTGATCCTGTTTGTCAGACACTTTTGATGAATAAAAAGTTAAAATTAAATTATAACAATTGTTGTAATATTATAAGTGCATTTACGTCCTTTTGAATTGACACATCAATTTATGGCATCCTTGCCTGAATAAAGTAGATAAAAGAATACTAATAATGAATGGGTATACCATAGGTCTCCTGACTTCTTGATCGGACCTCCGAATTAAAAAAACAAAAACCAATATTACAAAATATTGACTTTAAATTTAAATTTTTTATTCAAGCAGGACAAAACTTGCTTAATTAATATGCATAAATATCTAGCATACTCGTATTTGAACATTTCTCCTTGCTTTTGATGATTGAGAAGTTACAAAGACACAACTTATGTTGAATAGAGTATCTCTTTCTACATAAATCATGCTGTTACATTGATTATCGTGTTACTCGATTCAAATAAAAGTTGTTTACATATAACCTGTATGTGTGTGAGTTATATAGACATACAGGGAATACACATACACACACATCTATATTACACAAAAAACGTAAATGTTTGATGCGATAATCAGATGTCGAGTTGACAGCACTATTATAATGTCTTACTGTTCTTTTTCAATTTCCCTCATCAGGTAATGGATGAAATACTGGACTAACTAATTTCTTTTAAAAAAAAGATCTTACTGACTCCAAACTTTGAATGATAGTGTACATGATCAGTTCAATTCGGTATTCAATATTCACTTCATTTCTGGATGTAATATCAGCCACAAATATTTTGACCTTGTTCTTTACCACCCTGGGTTAAAAATACAAATATAATACAAATATGTACAGTATACTTGCTAAATTAAATATGCAGCATTAATGACAACAATCTAGTATACTAGTAATTGAACATTTCTCATTGCATGTTCATTATTTCTTATACTGTAAGAGTGGGCGGTATGCAGTGTATATTTGCGTAGTATATAGGAAGCAGTACACTTAAATTTCACATCAAACATAGACATAGTCTCATAATTCACAGACTTTACTGCAATAAAAATATATTTTCAGCTCCTTCAGCTCTCAAAATATACATGGCATTGTTACATTTAGCCCATTAAAGGTGTTCAAAAATGAACCTTTTACACTGTCCAAAACCTATTACCTGCTTTGAGTGTGTCTTCCACCTAGTTTGCATAAGGTGTGTCCATTAAGGAAACACACAATGCATTTATGGAAAACCCCTAAAGAGAAGGATTTTATCTGGCCTTTTGCACTCGAACATTTACAATTCCTTCTGTCATGCAGTCATGCCAGGAATGCATGTCTGTCTGAAACCAGGTTACTGCCCTGCAGATCTGCACATCACCACAGTGGAGGAGGCCATAGATATTCCACATTATATATTGTCTGGCCTCAGAGACGTTAATACAGCACAACATATTATGTTGTAAAGTGATGTGTGTTTGGTTACAATGCTTATTTGTTGTAGTTGTTTATTCTCAAATGTCATGCAAATGTTTGTCATGTGGTTTATTGTAGATTCAAGGCGAGATGGTGATGCAAATAATGAAAAATGTCCATTGGGTTCTCCCAGACCTGTTTACAAGTCATTGAGTTTACTTCAGCCTCGTAAACGCATACCCAAGGTAGTATACAATGGATTTGATTTATTACAAGCACATTTACAGTTTCTGTTTGGTGGAGTTTCTTATTTTGTTGAAGTTTGGACATCACCTTCTAAAGCAAAATTTAACTTATTGTTCCTTAGAATGACAAAAAGACTGAAGACAATGACGCCATATACAAGAGAAGACGGAAAATTAGTTACTTAGAAGAGGTCAGTATTATAGTATATAATAACATACCAGTAAAAGCAAGTGAAACTAGAACTACTCTCTGATTGGGCCACTTCTCTTCCAGCCAACCAGATCCATCAATCAGAGTTCTTCTGCATCCAATGAGGTGCGGGAACTGAAAGAAAACAAGGTCAAGTTTATGGCCACTCAGCTTCTAGCAAAATTTGAAGACAGCACCGCAAGCTGCTCTATTCGCAGACAGGTAAATACTATTTTGTCTGAACTCACGGCTGAAGATTTACATTACATTTTCTTAAAGAAATAGTTCACCTGACAGTGAATATTCTGTCATTGTTTACTCTCTCTTATATCATCACATTTCCATTTTTTCTTCACTGGAACACAAAAAGAGCAATTTTGCAGAATGTTCTTGCTGCTCTTTTTCGTATCATAAAGGTGAAGGCTGTAGAGCTCCAATATACACTGTAAAAGCGCTCTATATGTTTTGTGCGCAAAACTCTCTGAAGCCATACAATAGATTTTTGTAACAGATTGAATTTTTTATTGTCATTCACTGAAAATCTCTGCTGGTGCTCTAAAGTATCTTTCACAAACATTGAAATATGATACGTCATGATGTGTTGTACAAGGTTTGACATCAAGATATGGATCTTGATGGTTTAAGGCATATTGGTTTCAAATGATATAAAAATAATTACAAAATTAAGGGGTTAACATTTCTTTTACATTTTGACTTTCTGAGTATTTCTGTGCTTAGTTAATCTCTTCTTTCTCTTTTCTTCCCTCTGTCCCTCTGACCCTGGCTTCCTTTTCTCTGAAACTGTTCCTGGTATAATGATTTCAGTCTGACTCTAATGATGAGAGGCCTCCAAGACCTCCATCGCTCGATATGACCGATAGCCCTCTCTTTAACATTATCAAGAAGAAAGTTCCACCACCCCCACCCCCTAAAAAACAGGTAGAACCTCCAAAGTCAGTGTACACCCACAAACAATACTTATAAAAAGTACCATTTATCACCTGGTATTAGCTTTCACATAATCTAAATAAATTATTTTTTAGTAATATTCATCTTTTTAAAACTCTACACTCTTTAAAATAAAGGTTCTTTATTGCATCTGTGGTTCCATAAAGACCTTTGAAGTTTTCCATTCAAGGTTCTTTATAGTCAAAAAAGGTTCTAAAGATTTTTAAAAAAAAAAGTTCTTCAAAAGTGTTTTCTAAGAACTGTTCTTTAAAAAAGTTATTTAGTGAACGTCTCGGTTACGTGTGTAACCCTCGTTCCCTGAACGAGGGAACGGAGACATCACGTCGGTGACCAAGGAATTGGGAATCTCGCCAGAGAGACCAATCCACTTTGAGTGTAACTAAACGAGCCAATGGACATTGGCATGCGGAATTCGCATCTGGCTGCCACACCCTGCAGCGCGGGTATAAGAGGCAGCAGGTGCACCGCATTCATTCATGTTTTCGCTGAGGAGCCGAGCAGGTGACCCGGCAGCTCAGTGGTGGTACAGCAACTGTGGCAAACTGTGACACATGTAACCGAGCTCAGTGGTGGTACAGCAACTGTGGCAAACTGTGACACATGTAACCGAGACGTTCCCTTTCAGTTGGTCACTCCGAGTCACGTCGGTGACCGAAGAATTGGGATCCCTACCAACACACCACATGTGCTGCCCCCTCCAGTGCCCTGTGTAGGCCTCCCGAACCTTCCTATAAGGCAGACGATAGGACCCGGGCTCTACACAGAGAAGGTCGACTACTGCTGTTCCTCGAGCAACCCAAACTGTAGGACTTGGATAACATTGGGAAAGCATGCCCTTCCTAATTGGAAGATGCACGCTGCGGAGTCACCTCCTCCCAGAGGGGGTTGAGTGACATTTACTCATGTGGAGTAACCCAAAAGGGTCCTATCCCATGCAGCCTGAGCGGGCAGGGCACACCCTGTGTCTGATAAGCCAGGGTGATGGCATCCAATATCCAGTGGGCCATCCTCTGCTTGGAAGACAACCTTCCCCCCTTTTGCTGTCCTCCATAACAGACAAAAAGCTGCTCTGAGGTCCTAAAGCTGTGAGTTCTATCCACGTACTGTCGCAGTGCGCGTACAGGACAGAGCAAAGCTAGGGCTGGGTCTGCCTCCTCCAGGGGCAGTGCTTGCAGGTTCACCGCCTGGTCCCTGAAGGGAGTGGTAGGAACCTTGGGCACATAGCCGGGCCAGGGTCTCAGTGTTGCACTGAAGTCAGCTGGCCCAAACTCAAAGCACGATTCGTCGACCGAAAATGCCTGCAGATCCCCTACCCTCTTGACCTAGGCCAAAGCGGTGAGGATAAGGTTTTCATGGAGAGAAACTTCCACTCACCTGACTCCAAAGGCTCGGGGAGCATTTTGTTAGGCTGCTTAGCACCACATGCTAATCCCCGAGGGAATAGAGGGGGCGGTGGAGGATTTAACCTTCTTGCCCCCTTAAGGAACCTGATGACCAGATCATGCTTCCCCACTGACCTCCCCTCTATGGGGTCGTGATGAGCCAAAATAGCAGCTACTTAAACCTTAAGGGTGGAGGGGGACAGCCTATGCTCCAACCCTTGCTGCAAGAATGAAAAGCACGGCTCTGATCGAACATTTCCAGGGGTCCTCTCGGTGAGAGGAACACCATTCGACGAAGATGTTCCACCTTAAAGCATAGGCCCATCTCGTGGATGGTGCTCGTGCTGAAGCGATAGTGAGTGCTACCTCCCTGTTGAGGTCCAACTAACCATTCGCGCCCTTGAGGGACCAACACATGAAGTTTCCACAGGTCCGGAGTTGGTGCCCCATCTCTGGAAAGCGATCCTTTCCTCAGACAGGAATGCAAGCTAGGGGTGGTGGGTGTGGCTACGCAAGGACATGAGTTCCAGGAACCGGGTCTGTTGTGCCAATATGCAGCCACTAACAAGACCTGCTCTTTCATCCCCCCTCCTGATCTTGCACGCTCTGTGTAGAGGCTCCTGGGGGGGAACCACATATTTTGTGCAGCCCCGGTCCAGCTGTGTGCCTGCATCCGTTGCCGCGGTTAGAGAGTAGAACCACTGGCAGTGTGTGGTTTCTGGAGATGCAAACAGGTCTACCTGAGCAACTCCAAACCGTCTCCAAATCAGCTGAACCGCCTGGGGGGTGGAGTCTCCATTTCCCTGGAAGTGCTGCTCGAGACAGCTCGTCGGCTGCCCGGTTGAACACTCCTGTGATGTGGATGGCACGAAGGGACTTCAGATGCTTCTGACTCCAGAGGAGGAGGTGGGGGGCGAGTTGCGACATGCGACGGGAGCGTAAACCGCCTTGCTGGTTGATATACGCAATGGTCGCAGTATTGTCCGTGCGGATCAGTACGTCCCTGCCCTGAAGGCACCCTCTGAGACGGCTCAGGGCAAGGCGCACTGCCAGCAAATCGAGGCAATAGATATGCCAATGCAGTTGACCTAGCCAGCAGGACTGCGATTTCTGCCCACAAGACAGGGGCATCGACAGCTTTTACTGATGTGAACCGGATGCCCCTGAACTTGGGGGGACGACGGGCGAACTGAATCACATAGCCGAGGCTGATGGTCCGCAGGAGCCACCAAGACGGACTTTGGAGCGCTAACCAGGCTCAGAGAGACCGTGCCAGTGGAACCAGTGGGGCCACCAATGTACCCGCAGTGAGACTGTGTGGTGGAACACAGGGACCCGGCCCGGGGCCTGTAACGGCCACACCTGTGACGGCAGAGGGCGGGGTCTGGGTATGAAGTGTAACACTCACCTGATCCCTCCTCGTGAGAGGGAGAACGCAGGCCCCCGGCTTGAAGCCTATAACAGCCTGGCGTGTGACAGCATGAAGTGGGGTCTTGAGCATCACAGCACCATCCTGGTTCCACAAATGGGCAGAGGGAGTGCTCCTGGGCAACCCACTGCTGCCCGCTGGTGAAAGAGGAGGATGGAAGTGATCCTGTGATGCACAGTCCACCACTCTCCTCCTCTTGAGACCCAGAGACTGAGGAAACTGCTCTTTTTCTGAAGTTTTGGGTACTGCTGGCTGCTGGGCCAGCGGCGGAACAAAAAAATAAAATGAAACTGAATATTCTCCACCCGGCCTTCCTCTGGGAGAGGGAGTGGTGAGCAGTCGCCTCCATCTCCAGGTCACCAATCTCAGGGCCTCTTGCACTTGTCACCAGGTTTGGCGGGGGCCTGGAAGGACTGGGCGTCCTGCCTACTCCTGGCTCCACGATGCTGCCTGGTGGAAGGCTGCAGCTGCTGCGTGGGAGTGGGGGCGGATGCAGGAGGGCACCCTCGGCAACGAGCAGGCTGAGGGGCTGCGACCGGAGTGGAAGCAGCAGCATGTTTCCTCCGGCACATGATGTCCTTGATCGCCTCAGTCTGCTTCTGTGCAGCCGAGAACTGCTGGGCAAAGCTCTCGACCGCATCGCCGAAAGGCCGGTCTGTGATACGGGAGCATTCAGGAATTGCATTCTTGACACAGCCAGAGATGGCGCTCCTGGATCATCAAGGTGTACACCACACGACCCAGAGAAGGCGTTAGCTGTTAAGCCTTGAGCGCAAGGTCCGTCGTAGTATGCAGTTCATCTAGAACCGCCAGGTCATGACCACCCTCGTGCAGGTCCCTCACGGCTTTGGCCTGATGAACCTGCAACAACGCCATGGCGTGAAGGGCAGAGGCCGCCTCCCCACAAGCTCTGTAAGCACTGCCAGATAGACCTGACGAATACTTACAGGCTCGCGAGGGGAGACACGGGTCACCCCGCAGAGTGGTAGCGGCCGTAGGACACAGTTGCATGGCCACCGACCGCAGGAAATGCCCGTGTACCCCAAAGTGGCCCCACCATCGAGGGTGGTGAGGGAAGAGGAACCAGCAGATCGGTTTCCGGCAGTAAAAAGGTGCCTTCCACGAACTTGTGAACTCCTCATGCACTTCTGGGAAGAATGGCACCAGAGGGGGGCGCTGAGAACCAGTGTGAGCCCCACCGACGAACCACTTATCCAGCCTCGAAGGACCGGGATGCAGTGAAGGATTCCACACGAGCCCGACATTCTCGGCGGCCCGGGAAAGCATAACCGTCATCTCTGGGTCTGACTCAGGCAACGCCACTCTCCCCGAAGGGGCCAACGCAGCCGAGTCGTCATCCCCGAAGAGAGAGAGCTCGCCCTCCGATGCAGCAATCGACATCAGATCGTCGGGAGGAGCCCCAAAGGATCAGGCCTACATCTGTCCTGCAGAGGGCCCATTGGGGCACCTCCGGCAGCTTTCACCGGCCTTGGAGCGCTTGAGGGGTGAGGAACTTCCTTTGAAGAAGACGTCACTGCAAACCTCAAAGCCACCTCTGACTCCACCATAAGCAGCGACGCCCCGGAATCACTGTTCGCTGCAGAGGTAGAGGGACCATCCACGAAAGCTTCCTCAGCGTGCTTAATGCCCAGACACATGAGGCAGCGATCGTGACCATTCTGAGGTGCCAGGTAACAACCACATCCAGAAACGCAGGGGTGATAAGACATCTTTTAAAAGACCGATCACCCATGTTTGCTCTTTCAGAGATTGCTCTTTATTATGCTGAATTCATGCAGGGAGCGGCCTCGCACGCTGCTGGTGTGGCTGTCTCCATGAAGGATGATCTTTTTTCCCATGAGACTGTGACCACTCGCTTGCAATCACTCAAAGGACGGAGAGCATTAGGTGATTGCACCCCACTCAAGCTCCAAATGTCGCAAAGATACTTTGCGTTGCGCTCTGCCATCTTATACCCGCGCTACGGGGTGTGGCAGCCAGATGCGAATTCCCTAAGCCAATGTCCATTGGCTCGTTTAGTTACACTCAAAGTGGATTGGTCTCTCTGGCGAGATTCCTAATTCGTCATTCACCAACGTGACGTCGAGAGTGACCGACTGAAAGGAAACAAAAAATTTTTCTCCTATGGCATTCCTGCGAAACCTCCTTTTTGGAACATTTATTTTTAAGAGTGAAATTAATAATTTAGCATACAATAAATGTCAATAAATTTCACAGTGTGAATCTCTGGCTCTCTGTAGATTCACTACAAATTTTCCCCAAGTTTGTGTATTATCAGTATGACAACTCATATCCAGCGCTGCCCACATGTGCTGTGTGTTCACAGTTTCCGTCCACTGCCTGTGTACGACACTCTGAGGAGCCCTCGGCTCCTCTCTTCCCCTCGCTTCATTCCAGTCCTCTGAATCCACAGAGGAAACCACTTCAGCCGACTCACACACAATCAGAGGCAGAGAACACAGCTGACTCAGACTCAGGAAATACAGCCACCTGCCACTCAGCAGTGCTGGCCATGAGAGCAATGCTCCAGCGCCTCCAGAGGGTGGAAGAGGAGATTAGCCAGGTGAACAACCACCATCTTCCTTCTGGTCTTGTATGTGTATTATAAGTAGGGCTCCTCAAGTTTTGAGATATGCTCAAATATGTATTTAACTACATCATTCAATTTATTGAATGCAAGTGGAACATTCTTTATAAAGGGTGCCGCATTTGTCCTTCATTAACATGGACATAAAAGCTAGTATTTTGTCTTTATTCTTTCTGTCAATATTTAGTAAACAAATATATTATTTAAAAAGTATTTTTCCCAGGATTAGTGTCAACCCTGTTATCATCATAATAATATCTTATTAAAGTAACATACTGTCCACAATTACATTATTGTACCTTAAAGTAGTAATTGTCCCTTTTTATCACTACATTTCGCTTGTCAGGAAACAGATCTTAAAATATCAACCCTGTTATCATGAGTTTTTTAGTCAAGAATTTATTATTAAAAACAGGATCATTAAATTCTATTTTTAATGTCAATAATAATATATGAATATTAAAACCAGTCTACCCTGTAACTATTGCATTTTCTAAAGGAATAGTAACATCCCAACCTATATTGAGTTTTTACTTTGCCTGAAATGGCGCAGTGCTATTTATTATTACTTAAAATATATAATTTTTCTAGACAGAATGTCTACAAGCTAACAGAAAGGCATTTAATTTCTCTTCTCAAAGTGGAAAATGCACCCATTTCATAGAATGTCCCATTTAATGCATTTACCTATTTTGACATTAAAACTATTTCATTCTGTTCTGTCTTCTTTCTAAAGACTGAGCTATTAATAGCTGTTCATATGTTATAAAGTCTTTTTAATAGAATATTTATTTATAAATAAATTCCAGATGAGATCTTTAGCAAAAATACATTCCTGAATTATGAAAAATAATGTTACTTATTGTTTGAGAATATGTATGTTTAGAGGCAATTTCAACCAATTTAAAATTAAAATAATCAAGTTAACAGCATTAAAAAGCATGACATTAATCGCAATTCTATTTACAAGTAATAAATGTCAAGCACATTAGTGGACAGGGATCTAACCACAGATTTTCCTGTTCACCACAGGCTCAGTCTTTATTCTCTTCCACTTTTTTCTTGCTGTTTTCTTTCTACCGGCTTCACTCAGAGGAAAGCCCAGACTCAAAAGGCCAGGGAGTTTCATAAAAAAAGCATAAAGGAGAAGGCTGTGCATTTGTGCGCTCTGTTCTCTGGCGAGGCCTGCTCTCCACATCAGGTGACTATGTTACTGCGTGTGTTGGCTTTCCTCACTCAGCCGCTGTTGCATGCCCTGCGGTTTTGGCCTGTGATCACTGAGTGACTGAGCATCATTTCATGCACCTGCAGTCTTTGCAGATATCATCACATACTGAGTAATTAATTCCCTGAACCCCCACTTAGCCATAATTGGTTAATAATCTGTCTAGCAGAACAGATGTGGGTCAGCTGAGGACATACTGCAGTGCTCGGTACATTCAAATGACCTGTTTTACTTGAAAAGAGTTAATAAAGTCAAAGAATGCCAGTGGACATCATAACATATTAGATGCTATTTGGTTGTTCTTTGAAGACATTTTTGGAATAAAGTTTTCTCTCAATTCTAAGAGGGCTGGTGACATTCACATGGCTCTCTTAGTCTTATAAAGGGGTCTTGGCTGCTCAGGGGTCCTGTAAGCGTTTAAATTGATCTCTCAGACTGGAAAAGCAGCTTCTTTGCTTTTTTACTGCACGCATAAGGAGAAGCCATCAGTCCAGGTGTCCACAGATGATTCAAACATCCTCATTCTCTGTGCATTTATTATATTTCCTAGCAGTACGATGTGCTTCTGTGAGAAAATGCAGTGGGCGAAAAAAAACAAACAAGTTCATTAGATAACAAAAAAATCATCTATCTGCAAAAACTGATGCTAGTTCTTCTCTCAGTATGTGTAAATTGCTCTCTCTGGCTTCATACTGTAACACGCATGTTCTGGGTTTTGTCATCCATCATTAAAGTGCGGGCCAGACACTCCTCCTTGTAATTTCTATGAACCAGTTGAGTATATTTAGCTTTTGAAAACATTCCAAAGAGTGAGTAACATATGTTGAACAGTCCTTTAGAGCCTTCAAACAACTGCTAAATCTGAATGAATAATTTTTACATTTTCCACAAGAAACTTAAGTTACATAAATAACATCATTTATGTTGCAGGTTTCCTGATTTTGCACAAAGCAGTATATTTTTATATGTAGCCATAGGAAAGAAAAAAACACAAATGAGGTCTCTTTCATATCTAAGTTGTGTCAGGCAGAAATAAGGGCAAATAAAGAGCAAATAGAGCAAGAATTAAAGGGATAGTTCAATCAATTACTGTCATCAGTTACCCTCATGTAGTTCCATAAGCCCTGTGAGACTTTTGTTCATCTTTGAAACACAAATGAACATACAGTACTATATATTTTTTTATGAAACCTGATATATTTCTGTCCCTCCATTGAAATTCCATGCAACCAAAACTTTAATGCTTAAAAATTAATAAAGTAATTATAATCCATAATTCATCCATAGTTTAATCAAAGTTTTCTGAAAAGAAGCAATCACTTTATGATGAATGTTTGAGCTTCCTCAATGTGATTTGTTCTCATGTATCAATGAAGTGCTGTTGAGTATCCATTTACCATATTTGATGTGCTCTGTATAAAAAGCATTAAACATTTAATGGAATGGACTTTCAGTGGAGGGACAGAAAGTTTCAGAAGAGATCACAACATCTCAAACTTTGCTTAAAGCAAAGTCTGCAATTAAAATTCAATATTAAAAGACCTTAATATATACTCAAACATGTCTTATCAAATACTCTAAAACCACATTTTCTGCAGCTATCCATAATTCACTGCTCATCTCATTTATGTCTATTTTTGTGTTTATTTTTACCATGGATTTTCTGGAGAAACATCAGAGATAAAGTTCTTTACTATCAGTTAAACATAACTAAATCCTAAGAACTCAGGCCTCCTGAGATTTAAAAGAGCAACATTTGAGCAATACATTTTACTTTGAGTAATGAGTATCCTATAATCCAATTTTCTCAGTTCTGAATGTTCATGCTATCTCTGTTCTGGACAGACTGACTCCTCTGCTGTCTAACCTTCCAATCCATCTCCACATTAACCCCACCACACCCAATCCCAGAATGCATTGCTGCTCCCTACAGTACGTCCTCCCATGTCCTCTCCTAATCTTGACTCCTGTCCTCTGACAGTGCCTGCCATTACTTACACATGCACTTCTTTCCATCTCTAATACCACTTAACACTCCTAATACTGCTTGCCCATTTAACAGCCTTTAATGAACCATCATCAATTCATGTCCTCCTCATGCTCTTTCCTCTGCTCCTAATAAGACGGATATACCTCAGACTGGGAAGCTAGACATGCAGCTTTGTGAAGAGAAGAGAGAATCAGTGCAAAGCTCAAAGGTGCTTTTTTTTCTGAGACATTTACAAATATGATATAGATTTCATTAGTGCCTGTCCACTTTTTCAGCAGCATTGTTCCAGAAGTATTTCTACCATTCATTTTCCAATAAGGATTTTAAAGTCTTTGTTATAAGCCATGAACCAAGCCAACCAGCTACAAGGTGAATCACAACATCACAAACTTTTATTTGAAGCAAAAAAGAATTTGAAAATTAGCAAGATCGACTCCACAGAGTTCTTTTGGTGCAATTTGCTCACCACAGCTCTCTGATTGGTGGAATCTTCTGTACAGAATCTTGGGTAATGTAGTTTTTCATCATGAATTCCACTGATAAACTTGATTATTTTAAAAATCAATTGAAATAATGCGAACAGATGGCTTGTCAGATGTACTGTCAATTAGCAACCTCAGAGCTCACAAATGGTCTGTCTTTAAAGGTTTATAAGTAGTTAAAAATACATTTTCCTATAGAGAAAATGAATTAGTTTTTATTTCTGGAACCCGACTGTTGCACTTGATTAGCGTTACACAGAAAATTTAAGCAAAAGTCAATGTTATTTATTTTCATATGTGTTTCCACAGACTATACGTAGGCAAGACAGAATACAATAGCCAGTATTGCTATGTATAAAAAATATACATAATATGCAGAGATATCAATAATAAAAAATAATAAAATTAAAATTAAAATAACAAAACAATAAAACGACAGAGCCATTGATTAGCTTAAAGTAACTTGTACAAGATCAAATTGTGTTGAGTGACACTGGGATCACAGATTTTTTAAAAATTTTAATTTATTATTTTAATCCAGTCAAATCAGATCCTTGGCACGTCTCTACCAAAGAAAATCAGCATTTTGAAAGCTCAGATAAAAGAATCTGATCATCACCTTGAAGGTCTTCTTCAACCCTTCCATTTTGCTATTAAACTTGCTCCAATTCTCTCTCTTCATGACTTGTGTCTGTGCAGCCTCACTCTTCATCTCTCCATTTCCTTCATTCCATCCCATTGACCACCCCTTCATGCCCTCTCCCACAATGCACTTCCTGTCCTCCTCCACTCATTTCATCTTATCCCTCTCTGCTGTTGCAGCAGGTAAGGGCACGTGCAAATTTTACACTCTGTCCCAGTCTGCTGAATCTAATTCTTACTTTTTCTCCTCTTCCACTGGCATCCATTTGGTTAAGGTGTCTAAAACCAAACCATTACATGTGAAGCACTTTATAAAGGAGATACAGGGAGAAACAGTGAGTTCTTCCCATCTGGTGAGTGTTCCCTCGTCGCTCAGCTAAGTTAGGAAATATAATTACAGTGGAGAGGGATTTAGCGTAAGTGTTTTGGCATCTGGCATGCTGGAGGTCACCGGCTTAGGCAATCTTCTAAATAATTGTAGGTTAGTTATCATTACTGTATGCTCAGAGTGCGGCTTTATGACATATTGAATGGGATTTAATATGTGGTTGCAGTTAAGCAGTCGCAGAACGTCTCATTTTAGGCATCAGAGCGAAACCCAGATCCCCCAGTCAGAGGAAAACAGAAACTTTAACGTACCTGATAAGGTATCATGGCACCATCTAAACTTGCTGTTATGCGTTTTCTGTGACTAAACATATTTGGAAAGTGAAACCAACATGTTTGCATGTCATATAGACAGTGTTTCTGTTATTTCAAGGTATGAAAAAATATATTTTTCCACTGTAAAGAGTTAAACACCTAATGAAATGATTACTTTTGAAAAAATAGGCAGTTTAAGATACTTAATTGGTGGTGTAAAGAAGTTGTTCCACACATAAGAGCATTCTAAAAAATTAATTAATCTCAAGTTCCAAATGTGTCTGTGGATATAAGGTATTTTCTTAGAGTGGTTAGAGCGTTTGAGCAATCTCCAGATTTAAATAGCAATTTAATGTTATTCTATGTAACATATAATCAAAATCTTTATTTCCCTGTTGTCTAATCTGTCTCTCCATCTCTGCTCTGAACAGACCAGTTCTTCCACTATCCATCCTCATCAATCTAACTCCATAACATTTCACCCCATCCCAGAATGCACTGCTCCACTCCATCTTTCCTTTACATTCTGCTCTGCTTCCTCTTTAAGGTATAGCAGTGGTTTTAACTTTAACACTCTTCCTGCCTTTCAGAGTCATTTCTTGTTAACATACAGTATCAATATCACTCTGCTCATGTCTCTTTTAAAGCAGTAAATTAAAGCCAGAAATACTTTATGGCATAAACATGCAAGAAGAAGCAAAGTGTAACTCAGAAATGGTGAGTGGTTGTCAAGAAAATTGTTTGATTCATTGATTGAAAGTGAAATATGCACCCACTAATTAAACTGCTTTTGTTTTTTAATCACCCTCACGTTGTTCCAAACCTGTCCATGGAAGAAATATTTCACTTGTCTCATAGTTGAATGCTACAGGGCTAGTTTGAATATGTGGATGTGCAAATGAGATTTGAGAGTTTCAATGACTTCTGATTTGGTCTGTAACTCACACAAAGCTATCGTATCAGCTTCAAAATATTTGAAATACACTGAAAAATCATTGGTGTAAGAATGACCTTAAAACAATATTCGCTTGCTAGTAAATGTCACAAATAATTACAAAGAAACAGCAAGTGATATATTGAATAAACATAAAATGTTGAATTTTGACATTTAAAATAGTATTTTCTTGTAAAACGTACTCCATTAATCTGTTTTATTCATAAAAAAAAAAATATTTTACAGTGTATGGTACAAGTCATATAGACAGCTTTTTATGGTATTTTGTGATTTTTTTTTTTAATAGTATAATTTTTTTGGAGCTTGAAAGACCAAATAAAACAAGAATGCTTTTTTTTTTTTAAAGAAATTGCTTGGGAATTTCTCCTTTTGTTCCATGGAAAAATAAGTCATACAGGTTTGGAAGAATATGGGGATAAATACATTTTCATTTTTGGGTAAGCATTTCATTTAACTTAACCAAAGATGATCATAACATTTGCTGCAATAAACTCTCAAATCTACATTTTCAGTCTGCAACCAGCAGTAGCACAACATCCTTTACTGTAAGAAAACAAACAGATGTTCCTCAGTCAAATGGAGACTCATATGCTCCCAAACAGGTATATGACCATATCTGTGGAATGACTCTTATCCACAATCTCCCAGGACTCGCATGATGTGCAGTCTGTCTGGAATGAGTCTTCTGTGATATTGTTGGCATGTTGTAGGCAGGACTTGAGAGCACTGATCAGGGCGGCAGCTTTCGTGATGGACTGTCTGTCTTCACATGGTTGGTTTTCTAATGAGAACGTGCCAGTCTCTCTCTCTCTCTCGCATCCCGAAAGATATCTCAGTCAAGCTCTCTCTCGCTCTCTCCCTCCTCTCGCTCTCTCTCATCACAACCACACAACACACACTTGCTGTAGCATCCTACCTCTCGTAACCAACAGGGAGAGAGAAGCTTCAGAACAAAAAAAAAAAACTCCAAGTCCTCTCTTCCATTGCCAGATGCCTGAAACTCTAGCTCCACCCACTGAACAGTTCAAAGTGACTGGATCATTACATAATCGTCTGGACATAGTTTTTCAAGTTTTACTCGATGCCTTTAGAAGTATCTCCAGAATGACCGACAACCCTTATTGTAAGCTAAAAAAGTGAGCTCTGTTCTAAAACCTAGTGAGATGCCTACATTCTATAAACGTGACCCAAACATACATGAAAAATATCTGACGCTTGCTACATTTCTGCAAAAGCATACCTGTACAGGCATTTCACTGCAGTTTCCAGCTGAAATTTACTTTAGAGGCAGTAAAAGACCAACAAACTGTGTTCCTTTTTATACAAATTAGGATTACGGGGGCAGATTATTGATTAACACAATAATATTTTATAACTTATAATTTTGGTATACTTTTACCACAGTGCATGATTTATTAATTGCAACATTTTGACTTAAGCAGCACATAAGCAGCTCCATATACAGTGGGTACGGAAAGTATTCAGACCCCCTTAAATTTTTCACTCTTTGTTATATTGCAGCCATTTGCTAAAATCATTTAAGTTATTTTTTTCCCTCATTAATGTACACACAGCACCCCAGATTGACAGAAAAACACAGAATTGTTGACATTTTTGCCAGATTTATTAAAAAAGAAAAACTGAAATCCACAATGGTCCTAAGTATTCAGACCCTTTTCTGTGACACTCATATATTTAACTCCGGTGCTGTCCATTTCTTCTGATCCTCCTTGAGATGGTTCTACACCTTCATTTTTGTCCAGCTGTGTTTGATTATACTGATACACACCTGTCTATATAAGACCTTACAGCTCACAGTGCATGTCAGAGCAAATGAGAATCATGAGGTCAAAGGAACTGCCTGAAGAGCTCAGAGACAGAATTGTGGCAAGGCACAGATTTGGCCAAGGTTACAAAAAAAATTCTGCTGTACTTAAGGTTCTTAAGAGCACAGTGGCTTCCATAATCCTTAAATGGAAGATGTTGGGACGACCAGAACCCTTCCTAGAGCTGGCTTTCCGGCCAAACTGAGCTATCGGGGGATAAGAGCCTTGGTGAGAGAGGTAAAGATGAACCCAAAGATCACTGTGGCTGAGCCCCAGAGATGCAGGCGGGAGATGGGAGAAAGTTATAGAAAGTCAACCATCACTGCAGCCCCCCACCAGCCGGGGCTTTATGGCAGAGTTGCCCGACGGAAGCCTCTCCTCAGTGCAAGATACATGAAAGCCCGCATTGAGTTTGCTAAAAACACCTGAAGGACTCCAAGCTGGTGAGAAATAGTTCTCTGGTCTGATGCGACCAAGATAGAACTGTGTGGCCTTTATTCTAAGCGGTATGTGTGGAGAAAACCCGGCACTGCTCATCACCTGTCCAATACAGTCCCAACAGTGAATCATGGTGGTGGCAGCATCATGCTGTGTGGGTGTTTTTCAGCTGCAGGGACAGAGCGACTGGTTGCAATCGAGGGAAAGATGAATGCGGCCAAGTACAGGGATATCCTGGATGAAAACTTTCTCCAGAGTGCTCATGACCTCAGACTGGGCCGAAGGTTTACTTTCCAACCAGACAATGACCCTAAGCACACAGCTAAAATACAAGGAGGGCTTCCCAACAACTCTGTGACTGTTCTTGAATGTCCCAGCCAGAGCCCTGACTTAAACCCAATTTGAGCATCTCTGGAGAGACCTAAAATGGCTGTCCACCAACGTTTACCATCCAACCTGACAGAACTGAGAGGATCTGCAAGGAGGAATGGCAAATCCAGGTGTGAAAAACTTGTTGCATCTTTCCCAAAAAGACTCATGGCTGTATTAGATCAAAATTGTGCTTCTACTAAATACTGAGCAAAGTGTTTGAATACTTAGGACCATGTGATATTTTCAGTTTTTCTTTTTTAATAAATCTGCAAAAATGTCAACAATTCTGTGTTTTTCTGTCAATATGGGGTGCTGTGTGTACATTAATGAGGAAAAAAATGAACTTAAATGATTTTAGCAAATGGCTGCAATATAACAAAGAGTGAAAAATTTAAGAGGGTCTGAATACTTTCCGTACCCACTGTATATGGATTTTCTAACATAGTAAACTTGCTCGGTAGCTCACCTAGTACAGCATCACATTTACCATGCAGAGAGCTCAGGTACGAGTCCTGTCGAACATGAGTCACGACGCTCAACAAAAGAGCTGAAAACCTCGTAGAAGGAAGCTAGCGCAGCATCAAAAAATTCATTTTTATTTGTATTTTTCAAGACACTGCTATTTAATAAACCTGCATCGGCAATGGAGAAAAAAAGTGTTATAGTGCCTCTAGTGGTTACGTGAACGCCTGCCTTCTGGGTCGGCACATATCAATGTTGCTAAGCTAACAACATGAAAAATAAGCAATCAAATACACATCACATAATTATTGTGCTATAAATATTACAATTTATTTTTTTTAAACAATACTTTACAATATATTCATAAAGTACTGTATACATGTGTAATGCTTTTCAGAATTGCCATCTTTGTTAAGGATGAGTGCAGTGCTACCTTAAATTTTCCCTAAATCAAGGAGGGATGTTTGATACATCTTGCCTATCTTACACCATGTTCCTGTGATGCTTTAAGATGGTGCATATTTATTCAGCTCAGTGAGTTATGGAATAGAGCAATGCAGTCTGGTTCAAAAGAATCTATCAAATCAATCAAACTCGCTGTTTGACAGAAAGGTTTTCTGAATTCTTTTCTCTCAGATTTTCCCCAGCATGTCCTCTCATGCTCTGCCTTATATTGCTTTATCCTTCTGTTTCATTCTCTTTTCTCCACTTTCTGTCCCTGCTCTCCCATTGGCTGGTAGCGCATAGTGGGCAAAGTGTCTCTGATAGCGTCTGCTAGAGCTGACTCTCTGGTTACCCTCTATGAAAATGATCATAGGCCCCAGGCAAGCAGCTCTGACACGTCGGTAAGCCACAGATCAGCTGGTCAATTGTTTTTAATCTGAAAACAAATATGAATTAATCTAGGAATTTTATGAACTCATCCTGTGTAGTTCGGTGCATTTCATCATTTACTGACCTTAATGTTGTTACAAACCTGTATGACTATCTTACTTCCCTGAAAGACAGCAAAATGTCCAAGCTTCTTCTTCTTTAATCAAAAGCGTATGGGGATTGGGACTATCAAGCTCCAAAAAATGTTACCGTGGTTGCTCATGTAAATTGAGAAAATTAGATTAAATCTCTCATAGAGGTTTATATACTGTTCAGTAATGCTTTCAAAAAATGGTGAGGAACTATATGAAAAATGCAACACCATTTCAAATGACCTGCATTTTGCATGTTTAATTAAGTCATTATGGGACATCCATATTATCTCAAAAATAAATATGATTTAAAAATGTAGCATTTTTCATACAGTTTTGTATAAAAACTGAAATTGCTTGTGTGTTTTTACTTCTGAAATGACTTCTGGCTCATTTATAATAGTGAAAAGTCAAGCACACTGAATTGTGGGATACAGTACCCAGTACTGTTTGAATATATACTGCATAATTTTGGCAATTGCAGTAGGTCATACAGATATTGCAGTAGGTTTCAGCATGCTTAATCGACACAATCTTGACCAGTTTTTTTTTCTTTTTTTCCCTAGCCTTCCTTAAAAAGAGAATTTCCTCAGAGTCTGGGAGATGTGTGTCATGCATGTAAGAAACGAGTGTTTGTAGTGGAGAGGCTCAGCGCGGAGGGATTCCACTTCCACAGGGAGTGTTTCCGCTGTCATACCTGCAGAGCTCCACTGCGCCAGGGAGGACATTCCTTCGATTCAGAGGAAGGTACTGTGAAAGGCCTGTAATGCATTCTCACTGTTTCTCATTTAATAGTTCACCTTAAAACGAGTGTTAAAGGCAGGGTATGTGATTTTTCAAAAACACTTTAGAAAACTGATTCGGGCCGAATAGCAAAACAAACTTGTAGCCAATCAGCAATAAGGGGCGTGTCTACTCTTGATGTGGAGGAGAGAGCTTTCAGTGCACAGGACGGACATTAGCTGAGCCGAGCGACAGAAAGATAGAGATGGATAAAAAACAAAGCGTAAACGTCTGCGGACCGATAAGGCCATAAGAGGAACCCGTGTAAATATCGGCCAGCTTTCCAGCGCTGGAGAGAACCAAGGAGCGGAGGCCTGTGCGATCGACACGGCGGTTTCTTTGTTTCTTCTCATAGGTGAGTAACACCGTGTCTACAACAACTAAAGTCTGCCTACACTGGACACGATCAAATGACCGTTGAAAAGCATTTGAAATTTGTGTCAGCACGTCATAAATAGAACCCGGCAGCAGTTTTCTGTCAGGGATTTGTTGCGCCGCTCACGTCCGTAGACATGGTGTAACATTGGTTTTGCTTTGTTTCACAGAACTAATCGTTGCCTTGGTTGTGTACGTATATGTGGGGCGGAGCTATCAAAATAGGGGCAAGACCCTTTTGGGGTAGGGGCGTGTTTGTTTTGGTGATTTCAAATATCAACATTGGCTACCAGAAATCGCTTACTCTGCCTTTAAATCATTTACTCACCCTCATATTGCTCAAAACCGGAATAGAGAATGGAGGGAATGGAGCTGTCAAGCTCTAAAAAAAAATCACCATGAAAGTAGTCCTACAGGTACTCCTATGACTATATCTAAGTGTTCTAAAACCATATGATAACTTTGTATGACCAACAGACCAAAATAAGCAGTTTTTAATTGAAAATCTTTTAAAGTTTTGTGTAAACTGCTGTATCCCATTAAAGGGATAGTTCACCAAATATGAAAATTCTGTCAGTAATTACTCACCCTCATGTTGTTCCAAATCTGTAAGACCTTCATCTTCGGAACACAAGTTAAGATATTTTTGATGATACCACAACGCAGGAGCACCTCGCTCATACATGGCACTGTTGTAAATTTGTGTCGAAGACTGACAGAGAAGAGAAGAAATTGTTGAATAAAGTCATTATTTTTGGGGGGGAGGGAGGCTTGCGCACAAAAGTATTGTCATAGCTTCATAAAATTAAGGTTGAACCCCTGATGTCACGTGGACTATTTTAACAATGTCTTGAACATGTCAGTTGCGTTGCTGTGTATGCAGGGTCAGAAAGCTCTCAGATTTCATCAAAAATATCTTAATTTGTGTTCTGAAGATGAACAAAGGTCTTACAGGTTTGGAACGACACGAGGGCGAGCAATTAATAACAGAATTTTCATTTTTGTGTGAACTGTCGCTTTAAATTTCAGGCTATTTCTTACAATGCAAAAAGAGGTCAGCTTTTTGTGATAGCGACCCAAGCGATCACAAGGAGAATCATACCAAGACTGACAGTAGTTTATAGTTTTTAGTTTTCATTACAACGGCCCAAAAAAAAAAAAAAATAATAATCATATACACATAAGATTACAGTTTGAAAGATGCAGGCATTGTTTCTAAATGTCCGAATTCAAGATGAGGTGTCAATTTAATAAACGCTGCTCACACTAAAGTCACTTTCAAACCAAGCAGCTTTCTGTTGGTTAAGATTCCAGATATAATCTGCATGGAGAACTTTTCCGTCCTCAAGCCAAACTCCAGAATGCTTGGATTCCTATTGAAATGACTTGAGTTCGCCCACAATATTTCACAGAGGAACAGTAAATGTGACCACACTTTTATACTAATGCTTTCTTTTGCTCCTGTAGGAAAGTTGTACTGCAAACTCCACTTTGCTCAACGGAAACCCTTAGTCAAGAATGGGAGGACACCAATTCTACGCACGGTAAAAACTCCTTTATGCTTCATCTCTTTTTTTAATAATTCATCAGTAATTGTCTTACAGCACACCCATCTTAATATTGATTCTTCAGACGTGTAATGATGAATCCCATGACGGCTCCAGCTGGAGTCCAGAGGGACGTGAGCATCGTCTCCAGGATGAGTCTCCAGGTATCCTGTCCTCACTGAAGAGAAGCCTGCGCTGGCCGCTGCACGTGTGTGCTGTGCCTCGCCGTGTGTTTAACTGGCTGCATGGTAAAGCATGGGCCACAGGAGTCCACCTGCGGGATAATGCAGAGGATTACGCCTTCCTGTACGAACTTCTCAGTGTGAGTCTGCCTCTGCTCGCCGTTCTCCATGAACAGCTCGTCCAAATGTACGCAGAGGCCGAGCCGCTCAATCTACAGCCTCTACAGCGCTGGCTGGAAGAGCACATGGGCCACTGGGTCTTAATGTGAGAGAAACATCGCCAGGACCCTTTAAAAGGGTTAATATGAATGGAACGATCTGAAATGTCCTACGTTTTCAGAGAGTAGAAATGAAATGGCCTGGTTTGGTTGCGCACAAATTACCAAAGCCTTTCTCAGTTACGAAGGTTTGCGTAAAGAGAAAAAAGTGTCAAACACGGAGTGAACTTTAAGCACTTTAATGAGTGAGCTGCCTTCATATGCACGAGTAAGAGTGACGTTCTGCTTTTAGTTATTAATGAACGTTCTTTATTGAGACTGCAAGTTTACAAAACCTGACCGATCAAGCTGCAAACATGTCTGGTCTGCTCTGTTAACCGTTCACGAACATGGAAGTCACATTCTTCTCGCACGTTTACATTTCTTATGAAAAACATACAGCGCGGCTGTTAAAAGGAATGTTCCGGGTTCAACGCAAGCTAATCTATTGACAGCATCTGTGAAAATGTTGTCGACTATCACAGAAAATAACAGCATCTTATCCTTCATACTGTTAAAAGAAACAAGAATTACAATGGAAGTCTGTGCATGGGACAAGGCATTCCAGAGGGTTTATCTGTTATCTGAGCTGTAACATTGTCAAACGTGACATTTTTAGTGGTGTAACACTAGTGACTATGTGTTGTCTTGTGGCTGGACTTTCAAAACAGTGTGAGCATTTTGCATTTTAACATTTAATCCTGTGTATTGTCTTGTCTCATTCCTCCAAATGCCTCATTCATTCATTCATTGTCCTGTATACTTCCATTGAAAGAGCATTACTGTAAATGTGATTTGAGCAGTTTTTTCCTTTGTTAACAGATGCTGTCCATAGAGTTCATCTTAAAGTTTAACTTTAAAGGTGCTGTATGTAGTATTGACACCGAGAGGTTGAACTAGGTATTGCAGTCCAAATTCAAAATATTGGAGTGAGTTTTTTTTCACCCGGCCCCTCCTCCTCAGACCTGACGCAAACGCAGGTTGCCAGATTGACACCACCAAGACGACACCAACAGGAACGAGCGCACTTGATGATGAATGAAATTAAATAGCTGTATTTTCCGTCAACTGGCTACCCGGGGTGCCGAAATACAATTGGGTAAACTGGCAGTGGGCGGGTTTCACAAACCAAAACAGAGACCGACATTCCGGCCCGGAACGCACATTTTCAAAAGAGAATAACTTACTGTAGCATTGTTTTTCAGATAAACAAGTATGTTAACTTAACATGCTTCTTAAATATCTGCAAACATATGATGGTATTTTTATGCTTTAGTGGAGTCAAAAACTTACATACAGCACCTTTAAGCTATAAAGACTATGTTCTTACATGTGTGCTTTATAAGTGACTATGGATGCACAATTGTGGCATGTTTAATGTTTCAGATCATCAAACAAATTTAAATATTAGTAAAAGATAACACAAGTGAACACAACATGCAGTTTTTAATTTAGTTTTTTATTATTAAGGGAAAACAAAATCCAAAACAACATGGCCCTGTGTGAAAAAGTGTTTGCCCCCTAAACCTAATAACTGGTTGTGCCACGCTTTGCAGCAACAACTGCAATCAAGTGTTTTTGCGATAACTGGCAATGAGTCTTTAACTTCTGTGTATTAATTTTGGCCCACTCTTCTTTGCAGATTTTTTTTAATTCAGCCACATTGGAGGGTTTTTTGAGCATGAACCGCTTTTTTAAGGTCATGCCACAGCATCTCAAAAGGATTCAGGTCAGGACTTTGACTAGACCACTCCAAAGTCTTAATTTTGTTCTTCTTCAGCCATTCAGAGGTGGACTTACTGGTTTGTTTTGGATCATTGTCCTGCTGCAGAAAACCAAGTTCGTTTCAGCTTGAGGTCACAAACAGATGGCCAGACATTCTCCTTCAGAATTTTTGGTAAACAGCAGAATTCATGGTTTAATTTATCACAGCAAGTCTTCCAGGTCATGAAGCAGCAAAACAGCCCCAGACCAACACACTACCACCACCATATTTTAATGTTGTATGATGTTCTTTTTTTCTGACATGCAGTGTTACTTACTTTTACACCAGGAGTAATGGACACCACTCAGTTCAACTTTTGTCTCGTCTGTCCACAGAGTATTTTCCCAAAAGTCATCAAGATGTTTTCTGGCAAATCTGAGACGAGCCTTTATGTTCTTTTTTGCTCAGCAGCGGTTTTCGTCTTTGATCTCTGCCATGCAGACCATTTTTGCCCTGTCTCTTTCTTATTGTTGAATCATGATCACTGACCTTAATTGAGGCAAGTGAGTCCTGCAGTTCTTTGGATGTTGTTGTGTGGTCTTTTGTGACCTCTTGGATGAGTCTTCGCTGTGCTCTTGGGGTAATTTTGGTCAGCTGGCCACTCCTGGGAAGGTTCTCCATTTTTCCATGTTTTTGCCATTTGTGAATAATTGTTCTCACTGTGGTTCGCTGGAGTCCCAGATCTTTAGAAATGGCTTTATAACCTTTTTTTCCAGACTGATAGATCTCAATTAATTACTTTCTTTCTCATTTGTTTTTCTGAATTTCTTTGGATCTCTTTTGAGGATCTTTTGGTCTACTTCACTTTGTCAGGCAGGTCCTATTTAAGAGATTTCTTGATTGCGAACAGGTGTGGCAGTAGTTAGGCCTGGGTGTGGCTAGAGAAATTTTACTCAGGTGTGATAAACCACAGTTTTGACAGGGGGGCAAACACTTCTTCACACAGGGCCATGTAGTTTTGGATTTAGTTTTTCCTTAATAATAAAAACCTTCATTTAAAACTGAATGTTGTGTTTACTTGTGTTATCTTTGAGTAATATTTAAATTTGTTTTGATGATCTGAAACATTAAAGTGACAAACATGAAAAAAAATAAGAAATCACGAAGGGGCCAACACTTTTTCACACCACTGTATATCATGCATCCCTCTATGTAACAAAAGTTCTCAGGCTTATTTGTAGAGTTCTCATGAACAGTCCCAAATGCACATTCATTTAATCTGTTTACTCCTGTACTCTAAAAAACAACCCAACTGCTGGGTCAAAACAAGCCAATAGCTGGGTTTGTCCCTTTTTAACCCAGCATTTTTTAGAGTGTAGTCTCAATCATACACCAGTTTTGTGTCACACTTACAAATCGTGACAGAAACACTACTTTGGCAGTCTTGTGAACATCCTCTCATTTGATTCACTGGACTATTACTGCGGTTTCTTTTGATGTCATTTGCTACCTATGATGTGCTGTCTGAGGGCAGGGTAATACTGTACTTATAGATTTAACGTGTTTAAGTGCAATTAAAGTGCACATTTTTTTCCAGTCGGAACTAACTGAGAAGTATTAATAATATGAAACATACTTTTTGTTGACACTGGAAGGCAATTGTTAGGAATTTTGATTGCAGATAGATCATCAAATGACATGCATGAAAATAAAGCATGGATCATTAAATCTGTTAAATCCATGTTTGTGCATTAGCAGCTCGTTTCGAAACACTGTTTACAAGCTGCCTTTTAATATGAGTCACTTCTCATGTATGTTTCTCCTTTTTTATTCACTTGTAGTCCTTTTCGACCTCTCCACTGCGTCTGCTCCTGACTTGCTGTGAGCAAAGCTGATCCAAAGGTGATCGTCTGCAAGGTCACTCATTGCATTCGCTCGTAGCGTCTTTGACCTTCCAGAGCCTGTGGAAATGCACGCTGCATGATACTAACCACCTGCCTCTGGTTCTTTCATCTGCACGTCACGTATGGCATGTTTCTCTTCACTGTCTTTCTTCAAGGCTTGTTAATTACTTGCTCACGCAGGCTCTGTCTTTTCTTCATTTCTTTCTGTTTCAGAGGTGGCTTACATTTCAGAAACCTACACGCAGGCGCCCGTGTGCCTCTATGAAAGCAGGTTGTTAGGCCTTTAGTTAAAGTAGCACCTTTTATCGGACATGTTGTAAAACTGTTTGAAGTTTTTTGCTGTGTATTTTCCATTTGAAACATTTGTTGTTGCCTTATTTATGTTAAGCCATACTCTTGCAATAAAAGAAAGAGCAAAGCCTCGTCATTTTTGCCTGTTTTTACATGCACATCTAGTCATTGTCTGTTACATACAGTACATGCATATGATATCCTTAAACACTTTTAAATAAGATTCATATTAGCGGTTGATCGATATGGGTATTTAATTCACTTAAAGTCCCCCTCAATACCACCTACTGTTTGGGTTTATCTGACAATTGTGAACTTTGAGTTCGCCTTGTTTTGATTTTTATTGGTGGAGCAGTCTGTAACTGGACTATTGTGTCTAAAACGTATGTTACTAAATATGAACTCTTTCTTTAACTTTTGTATAAGAGTAATCAAACTTGTGTTATTAGGTTATCACCCATACAGTTTGAGATGGGCAATATTATAAATCTATTATCTGTGAGTGACTATGCATCATTTTTATAATCTCTAATAACAGCCTAATTATCAAATCCATAGTTTAAGGAAAGATGCCACGGGTGAATATGGTCCACTTGATTAATCACAGTACATTGACATCTTTTTTTGTATGAAGTTTTCTGAAATGCTCTTCAAATATGCAAATAATGCATTATCTAATTAATATGCACTAATTTGTACAAACATCCAAAGCATAAATCTGGACATTGATATTGAAGCCAGGTTCAAATACTTTTTTCTCCCCATTTTAATTATTATTTTATTTTATTCAAGGTCAAGGTTTTTTACAGAGAAAAAAAAATCACCATGTTTTAGGATTAAAATGTTATATACTGTAAAAATTTGTATATATTGTACCTCTCTGTAAAAACCTGAGAAATGATGAAATGCATGAGAAAAAAAATTATTTTAAGAAAAATGGTCTTTAAAGATATGTATTGTAATTAAAATTCACAAATGCAAATAGATGTGTAATTAAAAAAATAAATAAATAAATACACTTAAAAGTGTGTTTTGGATGCTTTCAAGAAGACAATGGTTTTACCTGTGGTGTCTTAATAATATGATATGGTCACTGGTCATGCATTCATATTTCTTTAAGATCATAATTAAATTCACATACTTTTTTAATATATTCACAGATCGCTTTCTTACTATGGTAAAAAATAATGTAAACATCACAATCCTGCATCCCTAAATCCAACTCCAGAGTGAACTCTAAAATTCTTTCCATTACCAGACTCAAGTGGGTGAGAGAAAAAAAAGCTTTCAAGACCTGTAAGTGCTGATAAGTGTTCAGAGTGACCCTTGACGAGACTTTCTTTCTGGCTGGACATTAGACAGATAGGGGTTTGGGTTTGAGGTCAAGGCCTACACACTGCATCACTTTCATGTGTGACAGTGTTCCTGCTTTCCAAAGCCTTCAGCACTGTGTGGTCTTCATCAGTGCATTATTATCTCACTCCATAGTTACAGTGTTGTGCTTCGGTGTGGATACTATCACAAAAAACACCAGTATGCTTCATATTTACATGAGTGCGTTTGCTCTTAAAAGGCAGAGCCAAAATACATTCTGACATCTGTTTTAATGTATTCAAACAACACTACACTTCACATCCCTGAAGCTTGTTAGTCACTAACTGTTGAAATATCACAGATTCTTATCCTGTTGAAGCAAATGCAAGTTTTCATTCAGTGATATCAAGATACACAAGGAAAGGTGGCTTGCATATTGCAAGTTCAGTTTAGTTTAATAATCTAATTAGATTATTCTGTTTAGAGTTTGGGATGATGGATCAGGGTATTTTCCATGGGTTATATTTGACTGATTTGCAAGGGAAGGAACAATATTTCCTGTTGTCATAAACACATGAATGAATAAATAAATGGATGAAAACATTCATACAGAAGCCTCATGAGCCATGAACGGGAGAGAGTAAATATGGCCTATTAACGCCCCCACATGGTTTAACAAGAGCAGAACAATTGCAGAGCCTAGAGTCACAGCATCTCGGACCGGAAGTTATGATGGGGATTTCTTTTTTATTTTAGTTTTTTACTACTGTCAGATTTTTTCTTTACATGAATGGCAGGACATTCACAATTGCAATCAAAATTAGCCCCCTTGACCTTCAAGACATTTTGCTGCCAAGAACAAAAATGTATGAACACAATTCAACAAAGGCATCAGTAAACTATTATAAAAAGTTTCTTAAAACACAGTTCAGATTCTGAGAATGTAAAGTTTATGACAAGTAAAGACAAAAAAACCCGAATTGGCTCTAGACATTCATGTACAAAATCATTCAACCCCTCAATTTTGTACATGCATTGGCTAAATGTACTGTAAGTGTAACTGCTCAAGCTAAGACATACATATAGGTGACTTATGGATACGATTAAAAAAAAATCAAATTCAACATTTGTAAATGATTATTCTGGGAGTGTAGGTCTATTCTGTTGCACATGATATTTTTATTACTTTTTTTCTATTTCTGACTTTTGCGAACTTTACTTTAGTAGCTTGTAGTAGTAGCACTACTAGTAGTAGTACACTCTAAAAAATGCTGGGTTAAATGCAACCCAGTGCTGGGTAAAATAGGGACAAACCTGTTTTGACCCAGCGGTTGAGTTAAATGTTTAACCCAACCTTCTGGGTAGTAACCCAACCGCTGGGTCAAAACAGCCCAATTGCTGGGTTTGTCCCTATTTTACCCAGCACTGGGTTGTATTTAACCCAGCATTTTTAAGAGTGTAGTAGTAATAATAATAATAATTGTGTACCCAATGTTTTTCTTTTACATTTTAATTTGATCTTTCTCATTATATTTCCAAACTCTGGAATGGCCTTCCTGATAACGTTCAGGGTTCAGACACACTCTCTCTGTTTAAATCTAGATTAAAGACACATCTCTTTAGCCAAGCATCTTACCTATGTATCTCATAACCTTGTACTCCAGTTATATCTGATCAAATGCACATACTGTTTTTTTTACTTGGATTGAACACAAAAAATCATTTTTGTGCATTGTCTTAACAGCGCTATGCAAATTTTTTCCTCTATTTGTTTCTCTATTTCTGCCATGGGATGGGCATCCCGAGGTGAATTACACAAGCTTCAGTCTGGATCCAACCCTTACAAAGACCTGAGATGACCGAATCAACCGGAAGACCCGTTAACGAAAAAATACTTTTTATCACTGTGCTATTTATAACTTCTTTTAAACTAAAAAAATAGGAAAGATACGTTTAGATCTACTTTTTCATGTACTTCTCATGTGTACTTCTCAGAAATATACTTAATGACATTTAAGTATACTTGACTTAGAAAAAGTCTAAATATATTTTAGCTATAACTGTGCTAGAATTCGTGTTTTCATTGTTATACTGTAGGGAGCGCTATTACACATCTTCTGTACAGAATATCCAAAAAACACAAGTGAAGAAAAACCGAAACAACAGATGTTTCCACATGTATTCTAACACGATCATCAGACATAAAACAGCATCAAAACTATGTAACATTATGGATTAAAATGTCGACCAATGAAGAGGTAATTATAACTGTCATGCTTTTGGGTGTTGATCGACTTTATCTACATTTTGATTATCATTCTGAATCAAATTCATAGTCTTTATTCAGCTTTTTGTTCAAAATGTTGTTTATTTCTTTATTTTTTTATTTATTTTTGCTGTCTTCAAGTGTTTAAAAAAAGGAATGCATGAAGCTAGAATAAAATGTATTTGTTTACAAGCAGATACCCTGTTCTTTTGATGTTTTGTATGTTCAGATATTCATGTAACAAAATGTATACAAATTAATTTATACTTTTATCGCATCATATGACCCCTTTAAGAAGTTCAAAGTTGCTACTATTACCCATAAAGCAGAACAAAACTAATCCTTAAACTTTCACTTGACGCACAGTTTCATACATATTATCTAGTCTTTAGTAACTTTGTTGTTTGGTATTGTCACAACACCAATAAGAATGGCTCATACAGTTGTTCAGGGAAGTTATTCTGAGTCCAAGTAGCTGAATTATTTCTGAACGAGAAAACCAAAGTGAGACAGCAGATGAGTCTTTGATCTATAAGTGATGACTCATCAGATGAGTCTTTGATCTGTAAGTGATGACTCATCAGATGAGTCTTTGATCTGTAAGTGATGACTCATCAGATGAGTCTTTGATCTATAAGTGATGACTCATCAGATGAGTCTTTGATCTGTAAGTGATGACTCATCAGATGAGTCTTTGATCTGTAAGTGATGACTCATCAGATGAGTCTTTGATCTATAAGTGATGACTCATCAGATGAGTCTTCGGATTTCAAGATACATGGGGTCCGCGTAGACAGTGAATGGCTGCTGAAATAAATAACAGTCAAAAGTAAATAGAGGAAATATGCTGCTGTTCTTTGTAGTATGTGGGTTGAACAGTCAAAGGGAATTTTAGTAGATCGTAATGACAGAGTTATCAGTTTGGACGCCACTGCCAAAGCTACAAACGAGACAACTAGCGAATCAAAAGTTGCTAGCGAATCAAAGCCCGAGGACAAAGTGCAAACAGTTGAGGATGTTTCGCCAAAATATACATCAACACTTAAAGCTGCCATAGTAAACTCAGGCAGAGATGTTCATGATAAACCCACTGAGGTTTCTAAGTGTGATGGAAGGAGCTGTGAGAAGGACAAGAAAAATGCTTCTTTTGCACCTGTGGTTCTTGTTTTTCCAGAAGCTACAGGTCAAATCGTTTTTTCCAGAGCGATGCATGTGAAAGATATGAGTAGCATAATGTCGTCTCTCCCGACCATGAAATCAAATGATCCAGATTGTGATTTTTGGGATCGTTTATGGATATCTGCAAAAGCAAATTGATTGACTATCAAAGAGCTTTACGCTATCTGCGAACAGATCGCACCACCTAACTTTTCTGGACAGAGGGTCAATTTAGTTCAACTAACCAATGCAGCCTCGAATGCGAATGATTACGCCTGTCAATACATTGAGCTGTGTAAAGCAGTTCAGCGTATTTTGGGGTCTGGTGTGCAAACCAATGTCACAACTATAAAACAGTGCCCGAATTAATCTTTTGTTGCTTATACTGAGCGTTTCGCAAAAGCACTTAAAGAATTTGTGGCTGCCCATGGTGGTCCAGATTTGGACTCAGAAATTATATTACACACTGCACAAATTAATCTCAATGCAAAATTCTCTCAGTTGTTCAGATCATCTCTCTCCACCATTCCCAATTGGGCTGCGTTTATCCAGTGGGGATCCCACGCACAAGATGTTATTGACTCGTAAAAGAGTCAGAAATCTAAAGGAAAACAACAATTGCCACAGTGGTGGTAGGATGGGGCATTGGGCTGACCAGAGGTGTAATGAGTACCTAAAAACTTAACTTGAGTAAAAGTACAGATACCTTACAGTGAAAATTACTCCACTACACGGTACAAGTCACCAATTCCAAAACAACTTGAGTAAAAGTCTTAGAGTATCTGATTTTAACAGTACTTAAGTATTTTACTTATACTAAATACAGGATCAAAGATGCACTAGTCAAAGAGACATGCCATTGATAAACTGTAACGTTGTGGAGAAGCTGCGGAAAACAGGCAGAGGCAAGGATCTATGTGCTGGTATTTCATGGAAAAACTACAACAAACAATAAGGCAAAAACCAAAGGGAACAAAGAACAGAATGACTGGCAAACAGACAATTACATTCAACAACTCACAAGGAACTAAAGAAAAACTAGGGCTATATATACACACAGGGGGTTAACAAGCTTAACAAGATAAGACACACCTGGGGAGACTACGGACTACAAACTGACTACAAACACCATGGGAGACAGGAAGTGACATAAAAGTCCAGGGCAAGGCACAGACAGCATGAAACAAAAACAAGAAAGAGTTGATTTGTGAGGAGAGCAATCACGTTTATTTTCTAAAACCAAAATAAAACTGAACACCTTAATATTACAAAACAAAAAAACAATATCTTTCAAAAAGGTCTCTTCAGTATAATGGATAAATAAAATAATGTTAAATAAAAATCTGAAGCCTTCTTGCACTGGATGTGCTGGTTACGGCCTCATTGCCGGCTGCAGTCATGTCCTCATCTCATATATAAAACACCTCTGATTCACAAATACTTGCTAAGGAACTCGAATTCACATAAAGTAGCCTTGTTGACAAGTTTGGGTGACTAAGGGCAAAACGCGCAAGATGCAGTACATTCAGTGACCTGTAAAAGGCAGTATAAAGTCTTTTGTAGCAGAAGTAAACTGCTGCAGAAAAAGGTAGGTCAATGCAAAATGTAATGTGTAGCTGCAACACTCATTTCAAATGTAGTGGAGTAAAGAGTACAGATACTCATTCAAAAATGTAATGAAGTAAAGAGTAAAAGTTGCTAATATCTTTGATACTCAGTACAACTACAAAGTACCCGAAAAGATACTCAAGTACAGTAACTAATTACATTTACTCCAATAATTTACACCTCTTGCTGACAAATGCCCTGAAAGGAAGAACCCTTGTTTCCCTCAATCAAATAGACTTGCAAGTACTCGAGCTCAGAGCAGAGCTACTACAGCTAAGACATCTGTTGATAATAATGTGAATGAACTATAGTGTGAAAAGCTGAAGTTCTGTCACAGTGAAAAGTCCTGTCATACAACAGCAACACTCAGCTGTATTGCTCTGGACATTTTTTGTTGTTCAGCTGGACAAAACTGAACCATTAAATGTTTCAGGTCCACATCATCCTTGATTCTTTTCAGTACCCTCTTAGATGAGAAGCTGAGAAAGCTGCACAGTAAATTGTTTGCCAATTAAACAAAGATGCCATTGCTGTGGTGTTTTTTTTGCTAACTAATCCACTGATGTGTCTAGTGGTAAAACCTGATGTCAGTTAATGGATTAATGGTTGACTGTACATCTTTGACTGTGACTACAAAAACTACCTCCATTTCTGTAAATCCACTAATGGGTTCTGGTCATATTTAGTTAGACCTGATGAGCACTACAGGCTTGATTTCATGTACAATGAACAACAATACACTTATACGAGATTCCCTCAAGGGTATTGTGATAGTCCTTTGTGTGATAGTTTTTATTGAACAAAAGGAAAGCACTACCCGATGTAGTCTTTCTAAGGCAAATGATTGGTCTTAACAGAAGAAACTCTTTGATGCTGCTCCCTTTGAGTGGACCGTGGAGATGGATGAATCTTTCTCCATCCTCAAATCTGTCCTGTCCTGCTTAGCATCACCCTAACATGTCCTAACCCTTCCATCTCTGGACTCATGTGGGACCACACACTACAACTGCATGTTGGCGACCAAAGTTTTGGTATCATTGGATGTTATTCTTCTCCGATTCCCTCCTTCAATGAAAGGACAATTGCCTTATCTAATGATTCTGTGCAGAATGGACTCTGAACCTGTTGTGGGATATAATCAAGGAATTTCGCACACTCTCCAAAGTTTTTTGCATCTGCTAGAAGAAATCAAGAACCTATGGACATAACATGACTGCACTGACATTGTCATTTGAGACACGGGATACTTTGTGCATGATGAACCACTAAGAGACTTGTTTGATGGAAGTCGCTTCTGTGAGGGTGCCACGTTATACTGGATGGGCAGGAGTAGAGGGGGAGTTGGGCAATATTCTCTCTTCAGGGTCACTTAAGGGTGGCAGTAGCAGAACTTTAAAAGCATCACCTCCTATGAAATAGTCCATCCGTATTTTCACAGAGAGAGCCTATTATAATCACATTGTTCACATTGCTCTATTTTGAAAAATGTGGGTTACCATCATGGGCACTCCAATTAGTCACCAACAGCTGATCAAAGAAATTTTTGAAATCTATGGTAAAATTCAGAAATTAACATTTCAACTGAGTCACGGTTTTTGTAAAGTCATAAGCCACAGCACATTCAGTGATTGGTTTTCGAAGAGACATTCCTTTACTGATAATGCTGCTAAAGGAACTGTGACAGGATTAGGAGGCTGTGATTTGTCCAGTCACCCACTGTGCAGACTCAGATTCCCTGTCTAAAATGTACACAAGATTATACTGTAGTATGTCAAAATTTGACCACTACATGTGATTTGTCTTTACAATATGATGGCCATTATCCAGTGTTGTTGACAACCCCTACCTCGGCTTGACTCGTTGGACACATCTCACACAAACTAAACTTATCCCCGCAGGCTTTACAAACTCACCGCCAAGATAAATCTCATGATAAGCTAAAATGACATAAAATGTTGCTTTATTAACTAACAATCTCATTTACTTTACAGGATGGCTTCACAAAAGTCTGCTCTCTTACAGGTTGCCTTCTGCTGCTGATGTAATGCTGACCTGATAAGGAGATGATGTTATTGTGTTGTTTGCTCTCTTGGTCTTGTTTTTCCCGTATTATTTTTCCTCTTTTATCTAATCTAAATAGGAAGGAGTAGATGCTCTTCGGTCAGCACACAATGCATATACACTCAAGCACTGAATTGACTGACTGTGTCCATTGGAAGAGCTCTGAATGTAAAATCCTTCCAAGCGACCCTGGCATCCTCGCAGTACTTTGTGCTAAATCGAATGACACTCTACCTCTGCATGTCTTCCAAGTTGATGTGATTGGAGCTTGGGGCCTCAGACATTGCTGCTCTACTCCGGAGCTAGGATATCCCATTCTCTTCAGCATCACCTCCTCAATCTACATCTACATCTGATTTGTTTGTTTGTATTTGTGAGGAACAAGACATCTGATACTCCTATCACCTATATCTCATTTACATATGACATATGAAATGAAGGTTAAATTCTTATTTAGGTCCATTTCTGTTTAGAAGAAGCTGAGCTCTTATTGCTTGTTTCTGCGAAGATCATTTTAACTTGTTTAGTGGTGTTCATCATGTTTGTCCTGTGTTTGACAGAACACCATGATCTGCTCAACATTCACAATACCTCTAAATAGCTGCAATATACAGCAGCATATTATTTTCAGTACATATTTGTCTATAGATTATCACTGACTTTATGCAAAATATACCTATTGCTTTCTGCAAAGACTTTCCTATAATGTAAAAAAATATTAATGTTAACAGAAAAAATATAAACTATATATATATTAAAAGTTTAAAAATAGATTTTGCCCTCCATATGTAATGTTTCAGTCCAAGAAAATCCATTCACATGTAACATTTGGGAAAAACAAACAAACAAAAAATATTACAATATACATAAATTAAATATTATTAAATTAATATAAATATAGTTTTGATCTCTAGTATACATTTTAGGTGTGTGTGTGTGTGTTTTTTGGTCTTATGGGCTTCCATGCCTTTACTTTTAACATCTCTTTGTAAGTTCTTAATTGCATAGTAGAATTAGTACAGATATATGTTAACTCACATCTTTATTTTCTTTTGCGAATCTTGTTGTTTGAATCATTACAAAACATTTCTATTTCTAAAATAAGCCTTTATAAACATTAATAAGCAGTTATGTTCACGCGAGAGTCTGCGAACAGTTTATGACCACCAGAGGGCAATATTGACCACCATAAACTACAAAATGTTGTTTGCGAATCTTGTTGTTTGAATCATTACAAAACATTTCTATTTCTAAAATAAGCCTTTATAAACATTAATAAGCAGTTATGTTCACGCGAGAGTCTGCGAACAGTTTATGACCACCAGAGGGCAATATTGACCACCATCACTAACGCGCTCGCAACTGTTTTAATCTGGCAGTGTTGCAGTCGTTGGTCACGTGCGTGTGTCACAGGTATCTGATGCCAGCTTAGTTGTTTGTGGCTGGCGCGGGGGACTGTTTGAGGGGCCATCCACAGTGTACGTGTGTGCTGGTGAGCGTTTGTGCGCACCTGCAAGGCACACCTGTTGAGATGGTTGCCGAAAGACCGAGGGACGAGTGGGGGTACTGACCACTACACAAGCACCACCAAGCTGCGATGGTGGCTGGAGGGGGGGGGTTGGGGGGCTCAGGGTGGGAAACCGATAACACATGTTGGGCGTCCGTGTGAAATAGATGTCACACAGAGAAGAACGTGAGTACACTGGGAAAAAAAATTGAGGTTTTCATTCATCCAATTTAAAAATAATTAGGGTAATGATTCACATCTATATGTTTTAACTTGAGCCAATGAAAAATAAATAACTTTCCCTAAGGGATGGAACATTTTTTTTCAGTGTACAATCAAAGACTAGGCCTATACTTTACGTTTTTTCAAATAGCCTATACATTGTTGTCACTTTATCTGTCGGTGAAGCATTTATCCATAGCACAAAATAAATATTACTTGGACTACGTGTTCTTATATCTGTCACACCCCTTTGGACTTTTGTTGTGTTTTTATTCCTCATGTGTTCTGTGACCGAGTTTTCCCTCATGTTTGATTGTGTCATTTAGTTCAGGTGTGTGTCGTTAATTATATTCATTTTCTAAAGTATATAGTTGTGTTCAGTCCTGTGTTCCCTCGTCTGTTCTACTACGTCCCTACGTGTGTCTCCTTCCTGTTCTGTCCTGGGTTTATCCTTGTGTGGATTTATTAAAGACTATTTGCGTTAAAGGGGTCCTATTATGCTCTTTTACAAAGTCTTGATTTGTTTTTTGGGGTGTACTAACAGGTTCTCATGCTTTGTGGTTCGAAAAACGCATTATTTTTCACATAAGTTACATTATTAAAATACCCTTCTCCCCATCCTGGCACAAACGGCTCAATTAGTTCCGGCTTTGTTGAACAAAATGTTTGTGATTGTTTGAGCTGTCCAGTGCGTTGTGATTGGCTAACATCTAGACAGACAGCTTAGACAGGTTACAGAAACACTCTTGACCCCCATTGCCTGTAGTTTTTTCTATTTCTGTTTTATCACGTGATAGAAAGTCTAAGGCCTTCTTAAGCCGTACGGCTGACTTATCTAAATCTGCGGCCTTTTATGCATCAAACAAATATTGCTGTTGAGACTAAATGCAATGCCATCAAGTTAGCATTTTTTAAACATTCGCTCACTAAAAAAATAATCATTTCTAATCAATGACTTAATAACCCCAAACAACCTGTATTTTATGTTTCTAAACGAAACATGGCTAAAAGACCGCTGCAGTGCAACAGTCCTCAATGAAACAGCCCCTCCTAACTTCACTTTCATGAGTTTTTGCAGGACTGTTAGGAGAGGTGGAGGTGGAGGTGTAGCTGCTCTATTTAATGATGTCTATCAATGCAAGCAAGTGTCTTTTGGTCAGTACTTGTCTTTTGAATATATAGGGATTGTGTTGAAAAGTGCTCCACGCATTCTGTTTATCATTATTTACAGGCGTCCAAAATACTCTCCAGCCTTTGTTGAAGAGTTTACAGAAATACTATCAATGATTTCCTCAGAGTTGGACTGTTTTGCTATTGCAGGGGATTTTAATATTCACATAGATAATGCAGAAAACGAAACTACAAAAGAAATTATAACTGTTCTAAATACGTTTGACCTGATTCAGCATGTGCATGAACCCACACACAAACGTGGACATACTCTAGATTTACTCATCAGTAGAGGTCTAAACATTTCATCCATTGTTATTAAGGATGTAGCACTATCTGATCACTTCTGTATTTTCTTTGATATATTGATCTCTGTTACCACTAAATCTGGATCGGTCTCAGTCAGAAAGAGATGCATTAACGAAAACACTATTGTGCTATTTTTGGAGGCTATATCTTTAACACCAAGCATCTCTGTAGACTCTGTTGATCGTCTCCTTGATTCATTTAACTCAAAATTTAAGAATGTTATTGATGACATTGCTCATTTGAAAGTCAGCAGGAAGACTGGCAGACAGGAATCAGCTTGGAGAAAATCAACAGCATTTCAGAGTATGAAAAGACAATGCAGAAAAGCTGAGCGGATGTGGCGGAAGACGAAACTTGAAATTCACTATAGCATATATAAAGACAGCCTTCGTACTTTCAATGTGGAACTAGGCAAAGCTAGACAGTCATTATTCTCAAACCTTATAAACAGTAACTTAAACGACACTCGCATTCTTTTTGCTATTGTTGAGAGACTGACAAACCCCCCAATTCAGATTGCCAGTGAAATGCTCTCCGACAGCAACTGCAATGAGTTTGCTTCCTTCTTTTCTGAGAAGATTAATAATATCAGGAAGGCGATTAGCACTTCCCCAAGTTATGCAGAGGTTAGACACATTCGACCACAATATCAAAAAGAAGATACTATGTCTGCTTTTGAAGAAATTGATAGCAAAATTTAGGAAGAAAAGTACAGCACCTTAAATCGTCAACCTGCTATCTTGACACACTTCCCACATCTTTTTTCAGAAGTGTGTTTAACTGTTTGGAAGCAGATCTCTTAGTAGTGGTGAACGCCTCACTTCTTTCTGTGACTTTTTCAAACTCCCTGAAAACTGCAGTTGTTTAACCCCTTCTGAAAAAGAGAAATCTTGATAACACCACATTGAGCAACTATAGACCAATATCAAATCTTCTTTTATAGGAAGATTAGGAAAGGTAGGCTTTAATCAGCTGAACAAATACTTAAACTCAAATGGATACCTGGACAATTTTCAATCTGGTTTCCGACCGCATCACAGCACAGAGACAGCACTCATTAAGATAATAAATGATATTCTCTTAAATTCAGAATCTGGCAAAATAACAGTGCTGGTACTACTAGATCTCAGTACTGCGTTTGATACTGTCGATCATAACATACTTCTAGAGAGACTGGAATACTGGGTCGGGCTTTCTGGGATGGTATTTAAATGGTTCAGGTCATACTTAGAAGGTAGAGGTTATTATGTGAGTATAGGAGAGCATAAGTCTAAGTGGACGTCCATGAAATGCGGAGTCCCACAAGGATCAATTCTTGCACCGTTCTTGTTTAGCCTGTATATGTTCCCACTAAGTCAAATACTGAGAAAGAACCAAATTGCCTATCACAGCTATTCTGATGATACCCAGATTTACCTAGCCGTATCTCCAAATGACTACAGCCCCATTGACTTCCTCTGCCAATGCATTGATGAAATTAACAGTTTGATGTGCGAGAACTTTCTTCAGTTAACCAAAGAACAAACCGAAGTCATTGCATTTGAAAACAAAGATGAAGTTCTCAAGTGAATGCATACCTTGACTCTAGGTGTCTAACAACTAAAAATCAAGTCAGGAATTTTGGTGTGATTCTGGAGACAGACCTTATTTTCAGTAGTCATGTCAAAGCTGTAACTAAATCAGTATACTATCATCTCAAAAACATTGCAATAATTAGAGGTTTTGTTTCCAGTCAAGAATTGGAGAAACTTATTCATGCCTTTATCACCAGCAGGTGGACTATTGTAATGGTCTCCTCTCCGGCCTTCACAAGAAGACCATTAGACAGCTGCCGCTCATCCAGAACGCTGCTGCCAGAATTCTGACTAGAACCAGAAAAGCTGAACATATCACAGCAGTCCTCAGGTCCTTAAACTGGCTTCCAGTTACATTTAGGATTAATTTTAAAGTACTTTTACTCATTTATAAAACACTCAATGGCCTAGGACCTAAATACACAGCAAATATGTTCACTGAATATAAACCTAACAAACCACTCAGATCATTATGATCAAGTCAGCTAGAAATACCAAGGGTTCACACAAAAAAAGGGGAATGTGCTTTTAGTTATTATACCACCCGCAGCTGGAATCAGCTTCCAAAAGAGATCAGATGTGCTAAAACATTAAAACGTCACATTTAAATGCAGACTCAAAACACATCTCTTTAGCTGTGCATTTATTGAATAAGCACTGTGCAACGTCCGAACTGATTGCACTATATTTTATGCATAATCGTTTTCTTAAATTCATTTTAAACCTCTTAATCAATTTTTTTTTTTTTGTTTATTTTTATTTTTTTTATAATTTTCAAAGTTTTTTAATTCCTTGTTTTATTGTTGTGATTATTGTTTTTATTTTATTTTATGTAATGCACTTTGAATTACCATTGTGTATGAATGTGCTATACAAATAAACTTGCCTAAACTTGCCTTGCCTAGACAGTGTTTCATTACTGCCACGCCCTTGCTCTTCTTTCCAAAACTTTTGGCGAATCCGGCAGGCACTGTACTCCCTCATTTTGTGGAAGCTGTCCTCAGTAAAATGCGCAGCACAAAATATCAAATTGGGGTTATAATGCTCAGGGAACAGAGTTAAAAAATAAATTGCATCCACTGTTTCCTGACATCATCCGCTTGCGGAAGCCCAAACAAAGACGTTTGGGCACAGAGGTGAAAAAAACAGCGTTTCAGGCGGTTGCGCACCGGATGAGAAGCGCAGCGTCGCGTTGTGCCACGTCTTTAAAATTAAAATACTTTATTTTCTATGAGTGTAGGCACACTGGCGGTGCCCAGCTACGTCGAGTTGTACTTGTAAGAATTGTTCTAGACATGCCGAAAATTTGACGCTACAGCACAGCAGCTCTTCTTCTTGGTTTTCTCTGATGCACTAACTCTGCAGCAGCACTTCTTCGTCGTCTCGTCTGATGCGCTCACTGAACCTAGCGTTCTAACCACGACCTCGCCCCTCCCCACCCCCCAACCATTCTAATTTCTGTAGGTGGGAATTATTTGTAATGATATTCCAATGAGCCGCTTTGTGATGTCACAAAGCCCGGAAAACAAACGCTGTAGTCCAAACGAGCCGTTCGTTGTAGTTCTTGAAAAGGGATTTAAAAAAAAAAAAAAATATCTCCCTTTGGAGTGGACTTTGAGATTTGTAACTTTCTAGATCTTTTTTATGCCCAAACATACACACTACACACTGACTAAAATTAAAAAAGTGAAAAAGCATAATAGGACCCCTTTAATCTTCATCTTCTTCCTGCGTTTATCTCACTGTAGCTGTAACGATATCCCTTCAGAAAACTGACAAAACAAATAAAAGTGAAAAAAACTGAAAGAGTATGACAGCTGAACAGCCCTTTCTGGACTATCTCCTCTGAGCAGATAAGACAGAGAAGAAGCAGACGTTCAAAAGCAGAAGGTTATCTCTTTATGCCATCCACAGAATGAAAAGGTTAAGGTTGTTCATGAACATCTCACTTCTGATGTTCCTTGTCAACAAGTGAATATAGACATGTCAAAATGTCAAAACTAAAACGATTGTTTTGGTTCAGCATTCTTCTTTTCTTACTATTCCCCTTTTCTGCTTCTTTGTTTTCTAGTCATCTAATTAATACTTTCTTTCTTTTCATTTTGACGCCTGCATTTCTTATGTCATCTTGCCCTGGCTCGGTTCTCCACAGCAGATTGCGAGCAGTGCGGATTGGTTTCATGTCTTTCCACCAACATGTGCTAGTCAATTCAATTATGTGATATAGGGGCATACGTTAAAAAACCATTTTAAACCGAACACTCTTTGCTTACGCAATTCCTGAAAATAGATATCCAGTTGAGATGCATTTAGCCCAATAATGTTGGGCAGATGATCTCTTCAGTTTTGGATAAATGGTGTTTGAGTCGTGCAGCATTACATGCCTGGAGACTGGAGAGAAAAATGGTCAACAATATAGAATTATACAGGCTCTGTGAACTTTTATGACTATGTGTGTATTTGTGAATGGTGCTCGTGTATATTTGTGTGTGTGTGTTTCCAAGCAGAGACCATTCGCACGGCTGTCCTTCACATCCAGATCACCCATTTAAAGCAATTCACCCAAAAATGAAACATATTTTCTCATCCTTGTATAATTCCAAACGTGCATGATTTTCCTTTTTCAGTGAAACACAAAAAAAGAGAAATTTTATTGATTGATTGATTACTAATATAAAATAGTTATTACTATAAAATAGGCCTATACGATTACTGAAATCTTAAAATAAGATTAGAAATAGACCAGTGCTGTTTTAGTATCATTGAGATATTAATTACAGCTTTTACATTTTTTAATCAGTTTTTCCATTTTATTTATAAAGTTAGATTTTTTTGTTGTGTATTTTTGATATTTTTATTAGTTTTTTAATATGTCCATCTAGTTTTTTAATTTTTTATTCAGTTTTTAAATAAAAATTAAATAACATTTAAGGTATATTATATTTAATACACTTTATATTAAAATATTTAATTTTATTTCAAGCTACTTTTCTTTTTTTTTTTTGTTTAAGTTATCATATAACCCCGAAACAACGTGAAGTTAGTGTTGTTTTCACTGAAAATATTGGCGTTGCATGACTTTCAAATCTCAATTACATCTTTGCATTTTCAACATGAACACAAATGAGGTTCGATAGATATGATGGAAGGGATTTAAGTGAAGTGAAGTTTGAAATTTTTTACAAAAGCTGTCATATGGCTTCAGAAGACTTGGAATATGGTGCATGGGTCTAAAAGACTATATTTATGCTACATTTCGGCATTTTTGGAGCTCAACAGCATCACATTTTTTTTTACTTCAATGCATGGAAAGAGCAGCATTAACATTCTGCCTAATATCTCAAGTCATATGGGTTTGAAATTACCTATTTTTCATCCAAATTTTCACCTTTGGTTGTCAGATATCTGATCTGATCTGAACACTCTGTTCATACTCTGCACAGGAAGCCACTGTTAGCTCAGACTAACTCAGCTAGAGCGCAGCATTCAGGGACTTTGTCTGGAGCTGACCTTGAAGCCCAGCGGATATTTCCGTGTAGTGCTTTTCCACAGCAGGCATAGATGGCACAGACCCAAAGAGAAAGAGAGAGAGGCTGTAGTGTCAGGAGGTAAAGGAGGAGGGTATTTTTCTGTTCCTGACCTGGGCCAAAGTGACCTCAGCAGGGGTGCTGTGAGAGGCTCTGCGGCGGCCGGAAGCCATAAGCCAGGATGTGAGTGAAGGTAGATGAGAGGGGGGCGGCAAGAGCGCTAACCCTCCTCTCTCTGGTGTGCTGTTCTGACTGCGCGCCTCTGCAGGGTCCCACTGAAGTGGAGGGAGAAAATAACAGATCAAACACATCTACAAAGGCCTCTAGAGGAACAGAAATACAGTGTTTCAAACATACCAATCATATCCTACAGCACTCTCAAAGACTAGACTTTTCAATGGGCTAACCTCGTTCTGTAAGGTGCACTTCGTCTTATCGAACGATAAACGATAATTCTCCTGAAAGGTTTTGATGAAAAACTGGTTAGGTTATTTATAAATATATTACTCTAAAATATTTGATGCAATATCAACACTTGCATATGTGATTCAGAGTGGTTGCTAGGGTGTTGTTTTGTGGTTTCTAGGGTAAGTGGTTTCTAGGATAAGTCTATGGGATTTTCCCTTCTGATTTTATTGTCTGTCAGGTGAAACTTGTAGGTCTGATTACTTCATTCATTCAATAGTAACCTCTTAAAATAAGGTTAATTTTATTAACGTGCATTTATTCTTAAAGACACCAGGTATCATGAAATAAAATGAACAACATATTTGTACAGCATTTATTAATCTAGCTTAAAGTTGATTAACTAAAAAGCTATAAATATGATTACTAAACAAAATATTTTTTTAAATATAAATTAAAAACCAATTATTATTAATATTAAAATATACTATTTAAATAGCAATATGTTGGGCCTACTATTGTGTTTACCGAAATAAAATACTATCTATAATCATACTTTTCTTTGTGAAGTAATGTTAAGTTCACCTAAAAACTCTTTTCTATGTCATTTCATGGTGGCCCGTAAGACTTCATGTTTAGATGTTACTATTTTAGAATTTGTTTCCAGTATACATAAAGCACATCAAATATGGTAAATGGAAGCTCAACTATATTGCTTGACGCACAATAACAAACCTCAATTGTTCTTGTTGAAACTCAAATGTTTTGTTTAAAATTGGTTGTCCCACATCAAACAAACTCGTTTAAGCGTATGTCTACCATATTTGATGGGCTCTATGAATGTGCATTTCAAGTTTCCTGATGAGTATTTGTTTAAGCCCATTCATTTTTAACGTGCATCAAAAAACATTCTTGTATTTTGGTTTAAAAACCACAAGCAGTGTAGCTACGAATAAAAATGATTAAAGAACTAAACAATCCAGGTACCTATAGTCAATCAGTCATTTGTTTTCTGTATCATCTCTCCGCTTATTTCTGGATATCACAACTCCAGTTGGAGGATAAAGCAGCATTAAGACCTGTTTGGATGGAATTAATGTTAAATGAGAACGACGGGTTATAAACAACATCCTGACATCTGTGTTGTGTTTGTCCAGGTGTGGATTCCATATAGTTATGGCATCTTCCACGAGTCTGTTTGTGCAACGATATCTTCATCACATCCTCAGAGAGAAGTGTGACTCATAACATATGGAGTATGTATGATATGGAAGTGTTCATAAGGCTTCTTTCAGGCCCTTCCCTGTAGCAGAAAATGGCATGTGGAAGAGAGGAGTATTGACCTCACAGTGAAGGTGTCAAGAGCTCACAATCTGACCCCACGCTGTCATTCGGCGAATTGAAAATAGCGAGGGGGGCTTGTTGTGAAGCATAAACTAGAAGCTGTTCCAGAGGTCAATAGTCCTGGTTGTTTCCTTGCTTTTGTCCTCTCTTGTATAGTACATTACAGCTATAGATTGAACCTGGGAGATTTCATGTTTTCAGTTGAATAGTCTGTATATACCGACATGCACAACACAACTATTAACATTCAAAAATAAAATGAAGTGGAAATTGCATCGAACGATGAGGCGGACATAATGACTTGAAAAACACCAGAAAAAAAACGCACAATCATCATTTAATATGAAACGCTTTTTTATCCTCTGCTAGTCCTTAAAGAAGCACCACCGTTTATTTTAGCACTGAAAGACTGAATAAGAACACTATATTTGCTCATCTTAGAAATCCTTGGGAATCATAACACAAACTCTACAAATTCTTTTATTGTGCAGTCATATCAGACTCTATCTATTCAAATTCATGGCTCTGTGATAAAAGCTAGGAAGAAAGGCTAAGGGCTATGTGTCAAGGCGGAGCGGTGGTCTTGTTTTGCAGTGAAAGAGTTATACACAGGCTCCTCCCAGTCTCCAAAAGGACCGTGCATAAGATTTTAGAGCATGACTGCATGGAAAATCTGCTCTAATGACAGCCCAGGGCAAGGCTGTGTCCATTGTGCTGCTTGTTTACATGGCTTTGTGGAGATAATTGTATCAGAGGGAAGGAGAAAAGGCTTACGAACTGAATGGGGTCTTTGTCAGGCCAAGCTTCTCATTGTACTAAATGAGTTTTAGAGGCGTAAGTAGCAAGTCATGGCTAAATGATGAGTAAAAGTGTAATGATTGCTTCCTTTAAAGTGTTATAGAACCACGGTTATAAAGAAACAAATGCTCTAATACAAAGTAACAGCAACAAGTATAGCACTCCAGTAAGATGGTAAATAAATAAACAACATGTCTGGTGGTTAATCAGTGTAAATTAATTATTAGGTGTCTTGAGGAAGCAGCACAGGTCACGGACAGTTGCTGAAAACAGCTTTTGCGTCTTGCTGAAGGTCCTGAATTGTATTTTTCTTTCTTTTTTGAAGTGTTTCATTTCAGCTTGCTGTCTTGGTTACCCTGGTACTCAAATAGAAGAGTAATATTTGCAATAGTAGTGATCAAGTCAAAGAAATAAAGTCAACCTAAATGAAAAACCTAAGATGTATAGTTCCTGTATAGTCACTTATGTTCTTCTTCTTCATGTATCTTGTTTTTTTCAATGCATAGACTTGAGTCATTGCTATTTTTGCCCTGCTGTTGACAAATGTCACAGAAAGAAACAATAAAATAAGTCTAGTTGAAAAACGTATTAAACAGTTTAAAATATCCATAAAAATATCTATAAGTAGCCTATATACACATAACATTTATAAAAATGATCTGGTGAGGCTTTAACTTGATTAATTATAACTTTATTTACACTCCGTAAGAGAATTAGCAGGATTACTATGATGGAAATTAAGTAGGCTTACCATTGCTCAGTGAAGAATTGACAATTTACATGCGGCTGTCAACTTGAAATTCATTTTTACATGTTTAACCATCTTTTGAATTGTTAATATTGGCGTATTAATTTATTGCAATTGTATCAAACGGGATGGAGTGCTTTAAAGTGGTACAAACCAACTAAAAACACGCACATCACATGGAATGCATGGAATTCACTGCTAATATTTACGTTTTCCCACCAAAATGACGTCATTTCGCGCAGAACAATGTCAGTTCTTGTAGTTAAAGCCATTTTATTGATTAGAGAATGGTATTGATAAACTCTTAATAAATCAACTTTTTTTTTAATTATAGAATTTAGTGTCCAACATCTACTCCATGTTCCCATTTCATATTGTGAGCTTGTGATCAAAGAAAACTAACTGCTATGACTTTAACATTTACAGTATATTACGCCATATAATGGAGATAAGAGATTATAAAGAAAAACAGACTCTGATAAGAAAAGACAATAAAGCGAAAGTAGCATTCAGTTAGTCAGTCAGTCAGGGCGGGACTAGTCTGGGAAACGCTCGTGCAGAAGGGAAGCAAGAGAGAGTCATTACACGAATGTTTGGAATTCCACTTCCGTTTGGTGGAATTCAAGAAGTCTCCACAACTTTAAATCTGCTATTCGCTCTGCACGTCTAGATTAGAGGCACATTTATTGTGTTGCTTATCAAATGGCTTCTTCACCGCAGAAATCACCGTCCTCACCAAAATCTCCCACTCCGAAGTCGCCTTCCTCCAGGAAAAAAGATGAGACTTTTCTTGGAAAACTTGGAGGAACTTTAGCAAGAAGGAAAAAGGCAAAAGAAGGTGTGAATTCAGCTTAAATCCATGGATCTCCCTCTGATACTAGGCTATCTTATATTTGATTCTATGCATGTCAAACAAATCTCTCTGCTCTTTTAAGCTCATTGAAGTTTAGGCATCTATCTGTCAGATTAGGCTACCATATAGTTCTGAACACTTGTACTGTATATTTGTGTCTCATTTTATTTTTACAATGTAGTGCGTGATACAGAAATGCAGTTTTATTAAATACGTAGCTACAGAAAAATACAAATGTGACGTACTGTATAGTAATTACTGTAAGTTATGCTATGACATCTTGAAAAGTGCTTTTAATCTCAGAAAAAAAATTATTTCTTTCTTTTCTATTTTTTATAACAATTTAAAGTGTAAGTACAGTTGCACTGTTGTTGATATACAGTATACTCAACTATGTGAGTGTTTACAAAAGGCTGCACGTCTCTCCTGTGACCATATAAGGAAGAGAAGTGGCTGTCAAATACTCATTGTGAGAGGTTGGGTAAATGATAAGAACATTTTATTTCCTATATTTTCTATTTTCTACCAAATGTATACTGTGAGAAACGTTTCATCATTTTGTTATAACATCACCATTTAACTTGATTCAGAATCGTTTCTTTTGGATATAATGATATTTCAGATTTCAATACTTTCAGTTTGTCTTTATCAGTAATGAAATTCAAGTATTTAAAGATTTAACCCTGCACTGTGCTAAAAATCCTTTACCTGATTTAAATTTTTTAAATTTGCTTGTAAATCTCAAATTAGATTCAATCTTTTTGTCAATTAGTTTTCTTTCAATTAGCACTTCAGTTCCTCAGTGCAAAAAACAGAAATACTATTATATATTATAATTGTATTTTTTACACTGAGAAACTGAAGTGCATACTCAGATCAATGAATCTGATCAGTCATTTTCAGCCTGTTTTTTTTTTTTGAAGGGAACCTGTTATACCCTGTGTAAGCAAAGTCAATAAGTTTTAGTCCAATATAATAACAAATATTTTCGGAAAAAATAATATCCTGTCTGGGTCAACATAATCGGAATGCAACATGAGGGTTAAGATTTTTTCCTGTGTAAACAAACAAACAAACAAACAAATTGAATTATTTACTTAAAAATGCCAATCTAAACATAACTTTTTGAATTGTATTACGTTGCATATTTAATTTTTCAGAAAAATCAGTTTCTGAGTGGGGTGACATCCGGTCTTATTCTTCATTCTGAATGTCACTGCTGATCCTTTGCCACTCATATAGGCTAGTGTAGAAGTGATGAAATTGTTTGGCTTTGTTTTTTTTTGGTCCCATGTAACAAGAGACATATTTAGTTTGCTGCTGTGTTTATTTGTGGGTTTAGATATTCACTGACTAAAAGAAGAGAGAAAGAACCTCATGCCACAACAGGAAGTACAAACGGGCACCCCAAGAGAAATGAAAAATGTTAAAACTTCATTTACAAGCTAAATCAGCTGCCATGGATGTGTTCTAAACCTGCAAGTTTATTCAGAAGCCGGGAAGTTGCTTCCCTTGCCCTCAACTGACCGTATTTAAAGCATGTTAGAAGCAGCTACGGCAGGATTCAGTGTTGATTAAAAACAGGATGTCGATATCTCTAGGGATCTGTACCGATTCTTCTTCTGGACTGCCTCTCACAGAGATGTGCTGCAGCATTGCTTTACTGATTGGCCAGTATTGATGGGGCCACTGGGCAGATGGAGACAGAGAGGGTGTTTAGAAGATCACCTGCATGAGGGCTGGTTGAGACGCCACATGTACTGATTCACAGGAAAGCAGACAGGGCCAATTAAATGAGAGATTCAATGGAACAGCAAGATTTAGAGGCTTAATCTATAAGTATTAACTATCACTAATCTGTTAACAGGTTTGAGAGTTGCAACTAGAGTTGCCAACTAATGACACATTTCCCACTGACAGCATTTTCATGTCAATAAAGTGAATAACAATCCCTTGAGAAAAAGAAGTGCACTTAATTGTATTGAATGTGCATTTATAGTGTTCTTTAAATCTCAAAAATGTATTTCTAAAGATAGTACTTGCAGAAAATATATTGATTGAATAAAAGGTCACTTGAGTGTACTTAAAGAGAATACATTTTCATATGTTTCTTAGCATACATACACTTTAAAAAAAGTGTGTAATCACTTTTAATGTAAAATTAACCGTTTTACTTTAAAGCAGCATTGTGTTTTAATAATCGTTTGTCATGCTTTAAAAAAGTACATTTATTTTGAAATTTTGATACACTTATTTTTGTGTTGACTAACATCATAAAGCACATATAAAGTAATTTAATGTAGGATGTTATTTGACATTACATACAGTTTAAAGTAAATACACAAAATTATTTCATTATTAGAAATATGCAATTACAAATACAAAGTTCTGTCATGAAACTCTAGATGGAGCAGGCTGATAACTCACTTTGATATAAACACGTCATTAATTGCATTGCACAGCTGATTATATGGGGTTATTTCATATACGTTATATTTTTGCGGCAGCAGTATTTCTTAAATGCTCACAGCACCAGCAGCATAGCATATCTATTCCGCCAATACCAAACACATTAATATTGCTATGTATATTACCATGGTAAACTCTCTGAGAGTTGTCATGACAGAAATATATTTAAATACAATAGAATAGAAATTACAGTAAAGTAGGCTATATTTTAGTTTACCATAAATTCTTGTTAGTATATTTGGCACACTCCATATTTGTAAAGACAATAAAAATGATTATAAAATTATGATGTACTTATAAAAAACAACTTTAAGGTTGAGCTAAATGCATTTAATATAAATGTTAACTTAATGATAAATAACAATTACTTTTCTGATAAATTACATTGAGTGCACCTAAGTATAGTCTGTTACCATTTTTTTTTTATAAGTACTCTTTTAAAATTATGAAAAATGTCTTTCTTGTCACATGGATTTTGTAAAACGGCAAATGACTTACTAATTATAGTTGGAAGTACATTATGCAATACTTAAAATTCTATATTTTTTAATAATTTCAAAAATAATAACTAATATTACAAAGTAAAAAAAATTATATAAATTGTATAAAATATTTAGTAAAAAATACACTCTTCACACCTCTGACAATGATAAAATGGTTTCTGAACATTCTCTATTTTGATGAATTTTGCACAATTTATTGATTGAAGGTCTGAGTTGTAGTTCTTTTGTTAAGCTGAACGTGTTCAGGGATGAATGCATAGCATTAAATGAGACACTTTGAGTAGCCCTCTCCCCACTGAGGCCAATACTGAATAACTGACCTCCAGCGATGAGAGGCCGCTAAAAGAACATCACACAATCTATCTATCTATCTATCTATCTATCTATCTATCTATCTATCTATCTATCTATCTATCTATCTATCTATCTATCTATCTATCTATCTATCTATCTATCAAGAGTAGTACTGATATAGTGATGCATTTCTTCTTTTTATAGTGTCTGAGCTCCAGGAGGAGGGAATGAATGCGATTAATCTGCCCCTTAGCCCTACTCCCTTTGAGCTGGACCCTGAAGACACCATGCTTGGTAAAAATGACTCAACTGATGATCATGATGATATATGATGATAGTAAGACTCTGTCATACTAAAAGCTGCTGTATTTCCCATTTCTCTCTCAAAAGATGAGAATGAAGTCCGTACCATGGTTGATCCCAACTCAAGGAATGATCCCAAACTCCAAGAGCTATTGAAGGTAAATCAGCTCCAACATGACTGTAATACAACTCCTTCTTCGATCTTCTTCATTAGTTTTGGTAAGAGGTTCACTCAGAGCTTCAACTTCCAACTCTGAAGTATTAGTCTAGCGTTACTGTTGTCATCTATCATGCAAAGGGACCCACGTTCAAATCCTGATCTAAGGTTAAATATACAGTGGTGTGAATACAGTCCTGTTTTTTTCATTGTTTGCATATTTGTCACACTTAAAAGATTCAGATCATCAAACTAATTTTAATATTACACAAAGATAATGCAAGTAATTACAAAATGCATTTTTTAAATGATGATTTCATTTATTAAGGGAAAAAAGCTGTCCAAACCTACGTGGTTTTTAACATGGTTTTAATCTAACTTTTTCACACCACTGTATAACATAAAATACTGACTGAAAAGATCACTGTCAACCAAAATATAAAATATATGTAAAAGTAACTCAAAGTACACAGTTTAAAAAAAACACTTTCTATGAAGCCCATATTTATGATACATTATAAGGAGGCATTATAATGAATGCATAATGCATCATAAAAAAAAAATCGTATAATATGTTATATCATCTTATGAATGTTTTAATTTATTATAATATTTACTTATTTGTGTTATTAATATTTACTTATTACTTTCTAAGTGAAAGTATAAATCCTCGACCAACATTTTTCCAGTGCAGTACGTATATTTATAATTGTATATAGTGTATATAATACTTGGAATAACAGGAAACAATATTTGAATGTTGAGATTTCACTATCTAATAAGAAAACAACAAAAGGAAGCAATGATGGCTAACTTGTAACTCATAAGTGTAGTTTTTCAGTACAATTGTTTTGTTCATGCATTTTCAATTAGTAATTGTTCAAAGATCCCAAGCATCACCACTTCTCTGGTCTTTAATGACAGGTGCTCATTGACTGGATCAATGACGTGTTGGTGGGAGAGAGAATCATTGTTAAGGACCTAGCTGAGGACCTCTATGATGGGCAGGTTCTTCAAAAACTCTTTGGTGAGGAATCTGTTCTGGAAAAGAGCCTATATTGTTGTTCCAGTAAGACCCAGTAGGCTATTTTAAATTGTGTTTGTATTCCCAGAGAACCTGGAGGGAGAGAAGCTGAATGTGGCTGAGGTGACTCAGTGTGAGATCGCTCAGAAACAGAAGCTGCAGACGGTTCTGGAAAAGATCAATGACACTCTCAAAGTTTCCTCCAGGAACATTAAATGGAATGTTGACTGTATGTAGCTTTGGCCTCGTTTTTCATTCGCATTATATATTTTAAAAACTGTATTACTGTTCATTGCCAGCCATCTCTCCCTTTTGCAACAGTTATTTAAAAAAATATATATATTTTTAATGCTAATGCTAATCTTTTTAATACTAAAGAAAATGCTTGAAATTTCATTAAAGGAATAATTCACCCAAAAATGAAAATGTACTGAAAATGTACTCACCCTCAGGCCATCCAGATGTAGATGAGTTTGTGTCTTCTTCAGAACAGATTTGGAGAACTTTAGCATTAAATCACATGCTCACAATGGATCTTCTGCAGTGAATAGGTTCCATTGACAGCTGATAAAAACATCCCAATAATCACAAAAGTCTTGTGAAGCAAAAAGGTGCATGTTTGTAATAAATCCATCAAGACATTTTTAATAAGGAAAGTCCTCTATTCATAATATTGCTTTCTCCTGTGAAAATGTAGTCTTGTCTTAATTTAGATCAAGCGCTGTTTACAAGTGAGAACAGTCCCAATGAGGTCTAAACATATATGTTCTTAACAAATAATTTCACAATCATGCAGCTTTTCATTTCACAAGACATTAATTAAGGGACTGGAGTTGTGTGGATTACTTGTGGATTATTGTGATGTTTTTATCAGCTGTTTTTTGGATCTCAAGTGACCTGCCCCCATTCATTGGTGAGCAAGTGGTGTAATGCTAAATTTCTTCAAATCTGATCCGTTGAAAAACAAACTCATCTACATTTTGGATGGCCTGAGAGTGAGAAAATTGTCAGCAAATTTTCATTTTTGGGTGAACTATTCCTTTAACAACAGGATCCACTTGTGAATGTTGCTTAAGCGTGCAGTTATTTTTTTTATTGATATTGTTTGTCTGTGTTATAAATTGCATTTATAAATACTCTTCCTTGCTGCCAGTAATAACTGGGTTGCAATCCACCAGTTGAAAATCACTGATGGAAATAACATTAGCATGTTTTATTGCTGACCTTTCTTTTGACTGAATGCAGAATATGTAACATTTGTATACATTCAGAAGGCATTTCAGCTTTTGCTCCTGCTATTTATTCCTTTGTGTATTTCTCAGCTGTTCATGCTAAGAACATTGTGGCAATTCTTCACCTGCTGGTGGCTCTTTCTCAGCATTTCCGGGCCCCTGTCAGACTGCCAGATCATGTGTCCATTCAAGTTGTAGTGGTTCAGGTGCTTTTATTTTCTGTTCATAATTTATAGCTTATTCATTTGCTTTATGCTTCTCAGTTACAATATTGCTTCATTCAATGGTTTTGTCACAGTGTGCTTGAATTGTGAAACTTGGGCAGAATGAATTTCTGTGTAAATGCTCATAAATCCATTCTAATGTAATTTGTCTCAATGTGGCAATTAACATAAGAACGATTTTACATTTACACCGATATCATTTTGATTGTGTATAATAGTAACAAATGCAGAAACTTTATCATGCAAATTTTCTGATATTAGATTATAAACATAACATTATAGAAGATCATAAACTCTTTCTTGCCATTTTCACATTATATAGAAAAATGTTTCTCTATCCCAACAGAAACGAGAGGGAATACTTCAGTCTCGGCAGATTCAGGAGGAAATTACAGGCAACATAGGGTATGTTTTTTTTTTGTTTATTATTGATTACAATATTGCAAAGAAAAGAATGAACATTTACAATATGATTGCGTACATTAAGACAATAGACAGCATTAGTTGATGCACTATTGTGAACTAACAATGACCAACAATGTAAATTATAATAAACGTACAACATTTGTATAAACCAAGATTAATAAATTCTGTAAAAAAAAAAAGGCTCTTCATTGTTAGTTCATGATGCAGAACCCTTGTAGTGTATTTCAAACCTTAAAAGTATATATTTAAAAAAAAATGTATTTGCAGATAGTAGGATATTAATGAAAAGGTCACTTAAATTTACTTAAAGAGTGCACACTTTCATGATTATGTTTCATAACACCCATAAGTGTGCTTTTGAAAAGTGCGCTTTGTAATAATGTCAAATCAAATGTTTTACTTTAAAGTTCATTTTAAATCATTATGTTTTAATAATCTTTTGTTGCACTTGAAAGATGTACACTTATTTTGATGTGTTGATTAACATACTAAAGCACATGTAAAGTACTAGTAAAATCATTATTAATTTGAGCTGTAGTGTCTTATTTGATATTAGATGTAAAGTTAACATAGTAATATACAGTATGTACAAATTAATAAATTCCTTTCATTACAAATGTATATTTTTAAATACCCTCCTAAGTTCAACTAATTGCATTTAATATAAATGTAAACCATAATACATTGCCATTTAAATGTAAATAACATGCAATTAGGTGTTTCGAAAACGTTACATTCAGATTGCACCTAAGTATATTCTTTTAAACTATATTATTTCCTTAATAATAATAATATATTATTTCCTCTTTTTAAAAGTAGGCTAAAGTTAACATTCTTTTTCACAAGGGAATGCACTAATGTCAGTCTATGCATTTATAATGCTAATTCCTTTTGCAAAACAAAAACAGACCCTTTTGAAGGAAATGTCTGATTAGGAACAATAAGCTTGACAGAGTACAGGAGTATAAAGCAGATATCATATTGTTTAATATTATAGTATACTGTGTGTTTGGTCTATGTGTTGAAGTATGAAGTAACCAGGGATCCAGTGGCTGGAACATGCAGTGACAGGCCAGTCATGGAGCTGTGGTGTACAGGGTGTGTGTGTGTGTCGGTTGTGAGCTGGATCCTCCTGCTTCTGAGCAGCTTTGCAGTGGTTCTAGAGGTTGAGCACCGGAGCTCTTGCTCTGCCAGCTCTCCACTGCTGCTGCTGATTAACAGCGGTCCAGCGGGCTCAAATCAGCTTGGGAGATAAGGCAGAAAGCAGCTCCTTGGCTGCTGATGTGGACTCGAGCAGCAGCTGCTGAGACATGCCTCTGCCGGGGCAGAATTGACTGTGTGGAGACAAGCCGCTGCTGGGCAGGCGTCCACTAGGCCAATATCCTGGAACCCAGTTCTGTTTGATCGGCCCGCTCTTGGGACCGGAGCATTCCCTGCCCCCCTAATCTTTTTGTTTGCCTTTCATCCTGGCACTCTTGATATGCCCCTCTGAATTTGGTTATTATTTTGCCATTTAGACTGTTTGTAATACCCTTTCATTCAGACATAAATAGATTGTTGATCTCTTTTGTTTCCCAAATTGATATTGAATAATAATGCTCTTTTCCTTCCCCATAGGGCATTGTCTGGAATATATGGTATGTGTTATATATAATTTGCACATCTTAAATTCAGTTACAGTGGCCTGAAAAACATTTTCTCAATTAATCTGCACTAATGCCAATACACTAATGCCAATACATAAAGATCTATAGATCTAAGATCTAAGATCTATCTATCTATCTATTTATTTATATATTAGCATGAGCAATTTTACAATAGCAAAATTGGAAAAAATTTGGACAATTTTGTATTTTAGTGTCCAAATTTTAGCTTTAGTGTTCAAATCTGTTTTGCAGCCACTGTACATCTTAACACGCGTTGTGAAAGTGATACAGATAAAATTGGACTTGGTATACCTTCTCTAGCGCTGCCTTGCATATAAGAAATCATGTTTTATTTCACAGAGCGAGATGCCTTTGATACCCTTTTTGACCATGCGCCAGATAAACTGAATGTGGTGAAAAAGGCAAGTGCACATTTCACTCTATTTCTGAAGAGGTTTTACAAATGGAGAGCTTTGACTCTTTGACTCTGATCTCTTGGTCTTTTTATCAGACTCTTATTACATTTGTGAACAAGCACTTAAACAAGTTGAACCTGGAGGTGTCAGAGCTGGAAACTCAGGTAACATGACCATGACTCGAGTTGATTATCAGTATAGTGAGAGATGTCCAAAAACTGAGATGTCAGTGTTTGTGATCTCCTGTAGTTTGCTGATGGTGTGTACCTGGTCTTACTGATGGGACTCCTAGAAGGATACTTTGTGCCCCTCTATAACTTCTTCCTCATCCCTGAAAATTTTGATCATAAGGTACTGTAAATTATTGTGAAAGTGTGGTTAATAATTTAAACATGATAACCTTTCACAGGAAACAGAAATGATATCTAGAATTGTATTCATCGATTATTAATTGGATGTGAAAAGTGAGGCTGGAATATAGTTCGCCCAAAAATGAAAATTGTCATCATATTCACCCTCATGCCATTCCAAGCCCATACGACTTTCATTCACCTTCCAAACACAAATTTGAAAGATATTTTTATTGAAACTTGTCAGATTTGCTTGCGTGACATCCTCAAGCACAAACCAATCTCAAGCACATTTGCGCTTTAATTTTCCATATTTTATGTTCTCTATGTTTGTGTATTGATCATTGATGTTTATATGTGAATAATAGTTTAAATGTAATCTGTTCATCACACAAAGCAATCATGTCTCTCCCGAAGACTCAATTCATATGGATTACTTTTACAATGTCTTTAATGGAACTTTCTGAAACTTTTTGTGAAATTGACTTTTTGGAGGACAGAAATCAGAAAAGGTTTTTAAGGTGGATTAATCATTCACAGTAAGACCCGTAATATGCATATTTTTTTATTTTATACTTACTTTAATACATCGTTAATGTAAATATTTTGTAAAGAAACTCCTATGTTTTATTTATCTGTCCATGGACCTTCACAGCCTCCTAGGGGGTTCATGGACTGATATATTATACATTATATAAATTACATTTTAGCGCCACTATTTGTATTAAAATTGTTGTTAATTTCTCATAACAGTGTTCTGCATTGTATGCATTAGGTGCACAATGTTTCATTTTCCTTTGAGCTGATGCAAGATGGCAATATGGAGAAGCCAAAGCCCAGGCCAGAAGGTAAACTCTCTTGCTCTACTAAGACTGGAGATCAAGTGTGCTCGTGTTTTGTGTAGTAGGTTTCACAGTGCTTGATTTCGAAGGACCAGTCATGGCATGTTGCCTGATTGCAGTAGTTTATAGTAGTTAAGAGGAGTTGCCATGTGTATCAGTGTAATTGATCTCTTCTTTGCCTCCCGTCCTGTTGATGTTGAACATAAATGAATGTGAATGTGCTGTAGTTGCTTTACCCAAAAGGCTTGGCGAATGTCCCGAATGCATGCTGCATTTACAATTGCATTTCATTTGTTGCAGCAGAGTTTCTCTGTGTAAGGCTTAAACAGCATCTGGTTAATTTGGTGCACATGATCTAACTGAGAATAAGCCTCATGGGCGGTTCTCACTAAATGAGGTTTAATGCAAAATACACTGGTACCATAACATTTTTGTTGTTAATTATTAGTGATGAATTTTTTGTAAGGCAAGCATCGTTATTATTACTTGTTGCAGGGTGAAGGATTTTAATAGGGTTAGAGAGTAGAACATGATATTGATATGGGGGTGGTCACTTTTTACTTGGGCCTTCGTACATCACTACAGTATTGACATAAGACAAAGGACCTAATTATATCTATTGTGACTGCACCTTTAGAATACCTTAGTAACAACCACTCAGAACACCTTAGCAATGGCTTGGCGAATGAGATGTTGACACGTGGTGCTGCCATAGAGTTTACTTTTTTAATCAACAAAGATATTATTTTAATATTTCTATAGATGTATAAGTGTATATTTGAAAACTAGTTACCACAATTTTCAAACTTTTTGCTCTCCCTGGTTTATTTTAAATGGTCTTGCGGTGTGAAATTTTCTTTCGTCAAATTTTCTATTCCGTGTAGTGTGTCTAAAATAAAGAAAAACTGGTTGCACAACAGTTTCAGGGTAACGATTTATTTTAAGGACTAATTCTCACTATTAACTAGTTGCTTATTAGCATGCATATTAGTAACATATTGACTGTTTATTAGTACTTATAAAGCACATATTAATGAACCTTATTCTGCATGATCATAGTTTACATCCTTTAATCCTATCCCATACCTAAACTTAACCACGGCCTTACTAACTAAGTAATAAGCAGTAATTAGGAGTTCAGTGAGGCAAAGTCATAGTTAATAGTTAGTTAATAGTGAGAATTGGTCCCAAAACTAAAGTGTGACCAGATCAAGTGTAACTTGTCACACTGCAGGACACTTTCAACTTTTTAAAAGTATTTAATGTCAACTACTGGAATACTAAAACACATTTTTCTTCAAAGAAAGTGGAAATCTAGTTGTTAATGTGTTTTAGAAGCAGCACTGACAAATGCATTTGTGATGCCAGGTATGTTGAGAGAGGGAAGATCATGTTTCATATCGAAATGAACAGTCAGAACAGTCACCTCGTTACATACATGATCATGATCATATCTTTTGTGTGTCTCATCAGACATTGTCAACTGTGACCTCAAGTCCACACTGAGGGTCCTCTACAACCTCTTCACCAAATACAGAAATGTGGAGTGACAGAGAAGCTCTACCAGACAGAAATGTTTTGATTAAACAAAATTTAACTCAGTACAAAGACATCACATTCTTTATCAGTATTATCTTGCTATAAATATATCATTATTATAATTATTATTATATATATACTATATATATATATATATATATATATATATATATATATATATCTATACAGCGTAAAATAAGTATGGAACACGTCACCATTTTTCTCAGTAAATCTGGCCTCTCTATGAACTCTGATCTTTGTTCTTATTTTCTATTGGATTCAAGTCAGGTGATTGGCTGGGCCGTTCTAGCAGCTTTGTTTTCTTTCTCTGAAACCAGTTGAGAGTTTCCTTGGCTGTGTTTGGGGTCATTGTCTTGCTGAAATGTCCAGCCTTTTTTCATCTTCATCATCCTGGTACTGTATGTGTTGGGACTGAACCAGCTAATATTAATTTCCACTGACTAGGGGCAAGATTGCTTTCTAATTACTGATAGATTTCAGTTGGTGTCTTGGCTTTCCATGCCTTTTTTGCACCTCTCTTTCTTCATGTGTTCAATACTTTTTTCCTGTGTCATTCTACTTTATTACACATAACTTAATTTCTGAACTTATTTGTTTTGTTTTATTTGTATGTATTGATTACTTTGGTTGTTACGAACATCTGGTGAAAATTCCATGTCAACAGCACCTTTATAAATATATTTACTGAGAAAAATGGTGAAGCGCTCAATACTTATTTTACCCGCTGTACATATATATATAATATTATATATATACATTATAATGTTTTATTTTTTGGTCATGTGGTATGTATATGGTATGTCTTTCATGTTTGAAATTGAGTATGTATATTTATTAATTCCGCAAGATGATTTAAAAAAATATTATTATTTTATGATAAATATGGTTATGGAAAATATACAAATATGCGGAATATATTGTAATATCAATGTATTGTGATATGAGTGTTCATGTACGATTTACATCCAAATCGCTTTATTCACTCTTTGCTATTTTTGCTACAATGGTGTTCACTCTGTCTTAGAACAGCTTTATCAATGGACTAGCAATGCTAAGCTCATGGGTTTGAGTCACAGGGAATGCATGAACTGATAAATGATCTGCCCAAATGCGATGTAAGTCACTTGGATTCTTTGTATTCGTCTACCAAATGCATACATTTATATATTTTGATGATAGTAGAAATGTTCATCTAATAAAAAATTTAATGCTGTTCTATCATTCTTAAAATGGATTGACAACAATCAGGCTATTGGAGAATTAAATGGTTAGTTCACCCAAAAATGTAAATTAGCCCACAAATTACTCACCCTCAAGTCATCCTAGGTGTATATGACATTCTTCTTTCAGACGAGTTCAATAAAAAAGTGTCTTTGATCTTTCAAGCTGTTTCATGGCACTCAGTGGGTGTTGCATGCATCAGTCCAAAAGAAGTGAAATAAAAAGCACCCATCCATTAAAAAAAAGATCCTTACATGGCTCTGGGGGGTGAACAAAGGCCTTCTGTAGCGAATCCATTCGTTTTGTAAGAAAAATATCCCTATTCAAAATGTAATAATCACTTTAATGTAGCTTGCTCCAACAGTTGTACACGGAAGCAGCTCCAGGCAGATGATGTATGAGTTCAGTGCTGTGCATGCGCTGGTGAGTCTCGTGAAAACCAACGTTTGTTAACAGGAGCAAAGGAAGCAAAGTTTCCTTACTTTAGCAAAGGAAGTCTCCTCTTGGCTTATAAAAATTCCGGAAAAAAATTTTTTTTTCCCCCCGCCCGACAGTCTTCTTTACAAATCCTCGTTTTGTACTTCTATTAAGTGACCGGTGTTTTGTTTTGATCTCTCTCCTGCGTTTCTGAGTGTGTCACTTTTAAGTGGCGCATGCGCAAAGCCGACCTCCAAACTTCATCCGCCTGGAGCTGCTTCCCTGTAGGACTGTTGGCGCAAGCTACATTAAAGTGATTGTTACGTTTTGAATATGGATATTTTTCAGAAGGCCTTTGTTCACCCCCCTTGAGCCGTGTGAGACACTTTTTTTATGGATGGGCGTTTTTTATTTAACTTCTTTTGGACTGATGCATGCAACACCCGCTGAGTGGCATTAAACAGCTTGAAAGATCAAAGACAATTTTTAATATAACTCTGGATTCGTCTGAAAGAAGAAAGTCATATACACCTAGAGGGTTGAGGGTGAGTAATTTGTTGGCTAATTTTCACTTTTGGGTGAACTAACCCTTTAAAGCCTATCGATGCAGAAGATGGTTTCTGTATTAAGAAGTAACATGTACATTCAATTAAAAGAGATTTTCTTAAATGTTTTAAGTTGAAGGTCGCTGAAATAGTTTTTTCACTGTAGAGGTTTGGGCCAGCATGATTAGAAAATTAACTCCCTGTGAAATCACCACTATTTCCTGTGTACCATAAATGGAAAACCATCACAAGAAGAGGAATATCACACTCACACAAAGCAAAACAACTTTTCAGGTGATTGTCAATCACCGCTTATGGTGTTTGTAATCATGTTCTGCATATGGTGTTGCTTCATAAAACCATTTCTAAAAGTTGTATATAATAAACATATAAGTTATAAATATAGAAACAACTGGCGATCATCAGGGTTCAAGCACCAATTGGCCATGTGGTTGACTGGTATTAAAACCTTCATGTTTCACTTGAAATAGCAGTTTATAATTTATTGTTTGCCCTGTGAATATCACAGATTTGTCTATTTGTATAATAGATCAAAAATCTTTTGATTCTAAAATTAATTTAATTTACCAGCCTGGTCTCGAGCTGACGTGTGCAAAGTTTGGTAAAGATCTGACAGATGGCCAAGGAGGAGTTAAAAAAAGTAGTTTTTGGCAGTAATTGGAGAGAAAAAAAAATCATATATACATTTGTTAGCTTAAAGGGTTAGTTCACCCAAAAAATTGATTCATTAATTACTCACCCTCTTGTCGTTCCAAACCGTCAGAACTTTGTTCATCTTCGGAACACAAATTTTGATGAAATCCGTGAACGCATGCCGGTCACCTGACAAGGTGATTGTGGCATTGGGCCTCGTTCATAAATCACAAGCTCATCTTCATCAATACATTCCTACATATCAAACGGAATTATATGATTATGCAAGAATGGTTTTAGGGGTTACACAAATTCATTTAGCTGAATTTGCTCATGTTTCATAAATGCATGTTTGAAGCTTATTCTGTTTATTTAGACACATTTCACTCATTTCAAGGTTTTGGTGAATATTCAACTATAAACATTCAGTCTAAAGGTCACAATATTTCTATAGCAATATTTCTGAAAAACGTGCAGGAAAAAGGGCCGTTCTCAATAGTGTAGCTCAGTGGTTCCCAACACTGGTCCAGGAGGCACCCCAACACTGCACATTTTGCATGTCTCCTTTCTCCAGACACACAATTTCAGGCTTGGTTCTCTACTAATTATCTGAGACCTGAAATCATGTGTTTTGGATAAGGGAGACATGCAAAATGTGCAGTGTTGGGGTGCCTCCAGGACCAGGGTTGGGAACCCCTGTAGTTTATGTAAATCCTGTTTCACTCAGTAGTCATTTTCAAGCCCAGCAGCTTTCTGTTGATCAGCACAGCGAATTTTAACATGCACTAAATCTATATTAGTAACTATTTTGCCAAAACTAAATTTACTTTAAGAGTTGGTAGTTGTTTAAACTTACTACTTTTTGTGACACAAAAAGAAACAGTGTAGTCCAGTGTAGAAAGCTGTTTTCTTTAGTAATTCCACTGAAAATCTCATACTGAGAAGCACAGAAGTATTGGAGCAGTCCTAAAAAATTGTAGGTTGTCTGTCTCAGTCTTTTTTTTTTTCCTCCCTTGAAGCTTCTAAATTGCAGACCCGCATTGCAGTCTGTCCGGCAAATGAAGTGTTTTGAAAAATAATGTACTCCTATCATATACTTTGGCTGGTGTTAAGTGCCGGTGTTAAATACGAAGCATGTGTTTAGGAGAGTCTGCAACAATTGCCTTTCGATAAACCTTTGTTCTGACGCATTTTCTGCCGCCCCATTATCACTAGAGGTAGGGGATTAAGTGGCGAGTGTGTCTTCATCAGAGAAGCGCCTTTGAGAGCAGAAATAACAGAGAAGAACACCTGTGCAATCGAGCGTCCTGCGCGAAGGTGTCCTGAATAGTGGTGTCCCCACCATTAGCGGCCCGCTGCAATTACCTTCCCCTGAGTTTCCTTCTGATCCCTCCCTTCATAATATCAAACAAGACCACAAGCTCGTTTCAGCTTCACCGAGCCAGAACCGCTGTTTACTCACAAACACAAAAGGGTGAGGCGAGGAGCCACTGAAATAGCTGCTAAATGCTTGACTCTCACTGGCCAAGCATCTGATCTGAGCTTCTATTGATTTGTGCTAAAGATCCTGGTCATTATGAGTAATTGATTCCAGCATCTAAGCAGTGTCTTTAGAGGATTATTAGAAGGCCTCTGGCATTTATTCCCACCAGAGAGTGCTTTTGAAGCTTTTCATGTTAAATTATGTTAGCAAGGGGCTTGTGTTGTTAGGACAGTAATTGCAATGGGCTAGTGTGTTTAAACCTTGTTTTAATGAAATGCATGCTGATTGGTTAATACAGCATTCAGCTATGCTAAAATCATGACGTAAAGGTAGCCTATAACAAGACCTTTGTCTGAAGAAGGTCTGTAGGCATGATGTACTGGAGAAACAATGCTTTTAATGCTTGAAACTTGGTATTATGAGCACTTCCTGTGTCTATTTGCCTCTTTAAGACGAATCACTTGATGTATTCCAACAATTGTAAGTCACTTTGTTCTCACCACAGGTGACGTTTCGAGCCTACAAACTCTCCAACAGACAATGAACACATCCATAGTTTAGCCCTTAAAGCACAAACCTAAATCACATGATCACCCACATGACAAAAAAAAAAAAACATACAAGGGCAATCAAGAAATTACCTCACGTAATGGCAATAAACATAAAAAATAAAAGTGAAAACAACAATTAACTACAAATGCTAAACCTAAACATATATAAAAAATACCTGACTGCAAAAAAAGAAAAAGAATGAACAATATCTCTCACAAAAATATTTATTAAAAAAATCTAATATCAAGAAAACAAACATAATCACCAACAAAATAGAATCAAATTACTTATCCCATTGGTGCAAACAAATTTCTTTTAAATTCAGTGTAAAGTGTAAAGGTCCATTCACACACCAAGATCGGTAACGGTAACAATAACTATATTAATGTCCACACCACCACGTCACTTTTAATGTTCATGCTCTTTAAAGTAGGATTAACATAGAATTAGAGTGATTTTTTTATTAAATTAGCACTATTTTTTTATTGTTATCATTACAGTTACCCTCCTTGGTGCGAATGGGCCTTAACTCTAAAATGGCTTCAAGTTTTTAGGTTTTTAAATTTAGCGTTTACTGTAGTTGCACCTCTGAAGCGTTCTTTGCAGTTCTCTGAAACTTCTCAAAATTCAGAAAGGTCCACATTTTGATGAAGCCATGTTAATGATAGTTACGACTGATTTGCTTCCTGTTGCCGTTTTGAAGGCATAGTTTGAAGACCAGCAGGAAATGTTCATGGGTCAATGACATCACTGCTTTGAAAGGGTCTATAGAAGTCAGCAAATCAGATTTAGGCTTTGCAACAGATGATTGGAGAGTGAGGTTGAGACTAAGGTTTAGATAAATAGCACTTTTTTTTTGTATGAACTTGATTCATTTGCAAATCAAATTCTAAACCTTACAAATCTTGAAAACAAAATTATTTACCTCATTCTTTTTCCTGTAAATCTGTAATATATATATATATATATTTCACGGTATATATTTGCTTTATGTATATTTTACACAGTTTTACAGCTTGTTTTGAATTGGGGAGGCAGTTTTGAGCCATATGTTCATAACACACAAAGCTTTTTGACATTTCTTCTAAAAACATCAAAGAAAAATGATTTATCATCATATGACCACTTTGATTAAATATTTTTGTGATTTTGGTTTTATTATGAAGTAACTGTTTGTGAATATAGTCATGCATATATGACAATATTCACAATATAGCACAACATGTAAAATATGTTGCTTTAAAAACATGTAAATTAAATACTGGTAAGAAAACATTTTGAGCATTTTGCTTCTGCTGTGGTTAATATAGTCGCTAAAACCCACGACTATATTTCACCCTATTTCAAATTTAAGATAGCTTTGACAGGTCCTGTTTGTTTATGAAAGTCTTGTTGAGCCTAACCATTCAGGGTTTTTGCTAGTATAAAATGGAAATAAGATAATTGCTTATTTAAATAATTTCTCGTCAAATTCATGCCTTAATAGAAACTTGCGACGATGTTTAAATAAATGTAAAGTGACAATGATGAATGGACTGTCATTAGAAACCTCACTCTTCCACATTTCACTGTGCTCCTCTTACATTAACCTAATAGCATGCTCTCAGAAATAGGGAGGACACAAAAGAACAATATGATGTGCCCCTTTCAGCGTGCTGGTCTGTCATATAGCATGTGTGGCTAATCCTTTTCTGGCAAGGATTGGCTATTAAACCCCCCTCCTTTCTCTCTTAGAGCAACATCAGCAGCAGAATATGATCATAGCTTTATTTGTTGCGTCCCCGCAGTGTGGGATTGTCACAATGACATGCCTGTGAGTACCAGGAGGACCATCAAAGGCAGTAGCCATTGATCCATATCTTCAAACACTGCATTACAGAATTGAATTAAAGAGACATTTAGTCCACAAACATTTGGACATCAAAAACCTCAGCTGTTGCCTGGAGACTAGTGCTCTTCCTGGTTCTCAGCCACAGCACAGCAGCGAGTGGTGTTACTGTAACACAGTGACATCTCAAAACCTCACAGAACATAGATGGATTTCTTATTCTGCTGTCACGGTGCATATGCACTACTAAATGCTCTATTATCGACATGTATTATACCGCAAAAAGCGACTTGTTGAGGAGAGGCGTGCTATTAATTTTCCAAGCGACAAGGTATTGCAGAAATTCCATAGACTTATGTTGAAGGGAGGACTCAAGAGCTGGCCGATGAGGTGTTTTTACTTGGACCAGTAAGCAACCTTCTAGAAACCACCCGGAGCACCCTAGCAACCAACCAGTGCATCCTAGCAACCACATTGCAAGGCTTTGGCAACCATCCAGAACATCCGAATATTGTGGCGGCGAGTTTTGCATGAGGACTGCCCACATTTACGTTCGAAAATGTAAAGCTCTAGAGGGGTTGCTTGCGAATAGATACAACAATACTTTCCCATACCGTAAAATTTATGTAAGGTGACGTTAAAGGAACACGGCACTATTTTTGAAAATAGGCTCATTTTCCAACTCCCCTAGAGTTAAACAGTTGAGTTTTACCGTTTTCTAATCCATTCAGCCGATCTCCGGGTCCGGTAGCACTTTTAGCTGCAGCTTAGCATAGATCATTGAATCTGATTAGACCGTTAGCATCTCGCTTAAAAATGACCAAAGAGTTTCTATATTTTTCCTATCACCTAGCTGGGGACTATTTTTGCGGTCTAAAGTGTCCCTGAACTAGCGCTTTAGACTCAAATTGCTCTCGCTACTATGCAAGTAATGGGGGTCAGTCGCCTAATAGGCTAGCCGGTCAGTCAAAAGTTGTTCGTGATTTCTTCTCCTCCAACTGGACAGTTGATAGGTTTCCGTATCCCATACCGCCTATAGAACGTCCTGCAAACTCTTTTTCATTTGCAAGCAGAGTTCGGTGTGCTTGTAGCCAAACTATAAATGTCACTACAAGACCAGATTCTAAAGGCAGTTAAACACGAACATATCTCTAACTCATTGTTTTTGAGCGAGATGCTTGGTCTTAATCAGATTTAGGGATCGAAGGCTTAAGCTATCAGCATATACTTTGCCATACCGGTCCAGACCCGAGATGGGCTGAGGATTGTTCGAAAACGGTAAACTCACTGTTTAACTCTAGAGATCGTTGGAAAAGAGCCTATTTTTCAAAAGTAGTGTCCGTTCCTAAGACTTTTTTGTTTTCCAACAACTTGGTACGAGTTTATGAAAAGCTATAATTAACATCAATAGCAGAAAATGCTAAATAACATGACATTACTTTTAAATACAAAAAGAGATTCCCTCTCATTTGAGACGAATAAATAAACAGACAAAGGGCAGAAGATGAAGTAATCGTTCGCAATCACTGTGGGTGCATGTGTATCTACCGCAATATGGTGTCAAGCATAATAAACGTAATTCATTATCAGACAGGACCAGGGTGAAGCGGGGATTGGAAACAGGCAGTGGGTGCTAGCGGCAGAGCGAAAGGAATGCAATGTTGATTAAATGCCTGATATTGTTGATGTTGCTTTTCAATCAGATCCCTGTTGAACGCAAGAGTATACTTACATGCAAAATTGCTTGGGACATAAGTTTCAAAATTAATTAAAATAATTTTGATGACAAACAAAATAATCACTCCAAAAGAAACAAGTTTTATATTCTAATAAATCTACTGGTATTATATAAAAAAGCTTGGTAATGACTGACATTGAAACCACGATGTGTGTGTGTGTGTAAAAATGTTTTGTTATTGAAATATTAATTTCAAATCTCAGCCATCTCAGGTACTTCACTTAAATATTTTAGGCCACAGGAATTCATCTAACAAAAAAATTATGGAGTCCCTGTTTCAGAGTTAGTGCACAATATTGAGGACGTCTTGCTCACATTTAGTTTAGAAAATTAAAAATTCTGGTTTCTTTTAGAGTGATTATTTGTTTATGAATAGGTTATATCATTCTATGTAACACTAAACTCCCATGCCCTAAAATTTAAATAAGCTGTCAGGTGTCAAGATGTTTACTACTTTTGTTACCAGAGTTAATGAAAAGCCAATAATTAATAAATCATGAGAAATTTAAAATTAAAGAAATAATTTTAAAATAAAAACTAAATCAAAATACTACACGTTCTAAAAAGATATATTACAGTGTGTTTCAGTATATTCAAATATATTTATTTCAATTGTAAATGAATAATTTTAAATGTAATTTTTTTAAATTGCATGTCATTAACTGACATTATAAAAACTTGCACACATGAATGTGTGTGTGTGTGTGTGTGTGTGTGTGTGTGTGTGTACCTGGTATTCCCTATGTTACAGGGATAGTAATATCAGTACATTTTGATCTTGTGGGGGCATTGTTATGGTCCCCATGAGGAAACAAGCTTATAAATCATACAGAATGAAATTTTTTGAAAGTCTAAAAATGTCTGTTGTTTTGTGTGAGCGGTAGTTTAGGGTAAGAGGATAGAAAATACAGTTTGTACAGTAAGAATCTAAAATTGCAGAAAGTTTCCTGTGAGGGTTAGGTTTAGGTGTAGGGTTGGTTTAGGGCGATAGACAACAAAAGTTAGGGAATCCCTGTTTCAGAGCAAATTAACATCTTGAGGTCGACTTGCTCATATTTACTTCAGTAAATATAAAAATCTGGTTTCTTTTAAAGTGACTATTTGTTTATGAATAGGTTCTATTATTCCTTGTAACACTGAATTCCCATACCGCAATATTTAAATAAGCTGTCAGGCATCAAGATATTTGCTTCTTTTGTCTGTCATCAAAATGATTTTAATTAAATTTTGATAACATTATTTCCACAGCAATTTCGCATGTCAATTATTACTCTGGTGTTCAACAGAGGAATCCGATGAAAAGCAACATCAACAATATCAGGCATTTAATCAACATTTCTCAGTAATGAATTCTTTGTTTAAAATAACGGCATGCACACAGAGCTTCCTGTCCCTCTGATTAATTATTTTATGTGTTGACCAGTGCCAAACACATTCCCCCAGTGATTTCGAATACTTTCGCTTCTTCTGCCTTTTTATTTCTTAGTTTATTATTCTACAAAATAGTGTTAAAATGCATGCTTTTAAAAAATGTTTTTGAGTAGGGCCTACAGTGTGACCTGTGAGGCCCCAGCACTGACCACAAGGTGGCGACTCCATATATACAGTATTCAATCTCAAATTTGAACCACAAATGGAATGCGTCCAGCGTAATACTGAAGCTCTTTTGTCCACGCAGACATGTTATCAAAACGCATTTTAATGTAGCGTGCAATTCGTTCCCAGCTGGACGCAGTTTCAACCGAATTTTCCACGCTGGCATCTTCTTTAAGTTGCTGCTGTGTTTTCATTTAATTGAAAGTGCTTAATTTCAAAGTCATTACCATTAAAGGCACATAGCAAAATCTGATGAAAAGGCCCTATGTGGTGGCTTTGATTTAACCAGGACCTCTTTCCCCCCGTCGCTCCATGCTTTGATTGAAATGAAGCTCTGTGTTGTTATCAGTGAATGGTTCTGGCTGACGCGGCCCTTATCTCTTGGTATAGAGAGGCTCTGAATAGGCAGGGTAGAGCTCTGTGGCCGGGTCTGCTCTGCACCTGGCCTCGCTGGGGCCCCTGATTACGTGAGGTCACAGGGCAACAGCGAAGTAAACTAATGCCACGCCATGCCACCTTGCTCCACCTCTAGCCCCACCTCTAGGCTGAAACACTCCAGTCTTCAAAGTGCGCACATATACACACAAACGAGGCCTTTGGGGCTTTATCTGCCCACATCAGATTACACTGCCGATAATGGACATGGAAAAGACGCTCAATCAAACAAAGGAGCTACAGCTTGTTTCACGTGTTTGTTAATGTCCGTTTAAGCCCCTGCAACTGAACATTGTATCTGATTAACTAAAGCGTATCTTTGTAAATAAGATTGCTTTATTATATGAACAAACCCCTTAACCTTAAAGTTATGGTTTGTCTAAAAATTGAAATTCATTTGTTTAGTCACCCTCATGTTGTTCCAACCCGTATGACTTTCTTTCTTCTGCGGAACACAAAACATTCTCATTCTTATTTAGAAACAGGTTCGGAATTATGTGGGTTTGTAAATGATGACAGAATTTTCATGATTAAGTGAACTATCACTTTTGGCAGGTAATTCTTCCCGCATCGTTTGTGTTTCCTGCCGATTACTGAGGAAATGTGTGTTAATATTTTCTACGCAACCTGTCTTTTTGCCTGGTGGAAAGGTCCTGTAAATTTACATTGAAGAAGGGACCAAGAAGTATATCTGGGGAGCAGAATATCATAAAGTTATAGAGACTGAGCTGCAGTCTTTATTCCTCAGTAAGTCCAAGTATTCATGATGCATAATCAAATATTTGAAGGATTAAATGCAAGGTGTCTTTCAGAGCAGGTTTTTCCTAACTAGGGTTTGTGAGCTGACCAAAAACTAAAAATGAATAAATCAATCATAAAAGTGTCAAATTAAAATAAAATATTTAACAATAAAAGCAATTAAAATAATAAACATACTAATATATATTTTAGTTGAATGAATTATAATTAATTAGAAAATGATTTGTTGTTTTAATTCCATGTTGTGACCATAAACTGATATAAGAAAACCATGAATATGTGAAATATAAACTTCAAATCATAAACAGTCATCGCATGTACTTCAAGTAAATATATTAAGCCAAAGGGAAGTGTTCCAGAGCAAGTGCACAAATTAATATCAACACCCAACTTCAGGAAAACTGGACTGGTGGGATTTTATTCATACTTGAGCACTTGCATTACATTTTAAAAACTAATTACAGACTGAAATTATTAATGTGCATGTAAAGCTCACATAATACGACAAATGACTGGTGAATGAGCATTTATAAGCGCTTATTGTTGTATACCCAAAGCGCTTTACAATCATGTGGTGGGGGGGGGGGGTTCTCCCTCCTCAGCAACCACCAGTGTGCAGCATCCATTTGGATGATGCGACGGCAGCCACAGTATAACGGCGCCAGTGCACTCACCACACACCAGCTACAGATGGAGAGGAGAGAAAATCATAGAGCCAATCAAGTGGTTGGGGATTATTAGGAGGCCATGATTGACAAAGGCCAGGGGGGCCAGGACACCGGGGTTACACCCCTACTCTTTTACGAGAAGTGCCATGGGATTTTTAATGACCACAGAGAGTCAGGACCTCGGTTTAACGTCTCATACGAAAGACGGTGCTTTTTGACAGTATAGTGTCCCCGTCACTATACTGGGGCATTAGGGCCCACTCAGACCACGGGGTGAGCACCCCCTGCTGGTCTCACTAACATCTCTTCCAGCAGCAAACTAGTTTTCCAAGGAGGTCTCCTATCCAGGTACTGACCAGGCTCAACCATGCTTAGCTTCAGTGGGCAACCAGTCTTGGTGTTGTGAGATGACAATGTCATTTATTCGAAGTGCATTTTTAAAAATGTGGTTTTATTCATTTTCCTGTTTTATTGATCTGTTTTGTTTTTGTAAATAACTGAAAATATGATGCATGTTTTCAAAAGACATCATAATAAACATTAAAGTCTTCCAAGGTTGTCATTTTTGTGTGTAGTAAGTAAACTAAACGAAACACTGATTAACAAAATCTTTTAGTGAAAATTCTACTTTCACATTTTAGTTTATTTAGCTTTTGTGTATGGTGAAATCAAGTTGTAAAAATCCCCAAAATTGTTATATTGACTTATGTTGAGTAACATTTTGGTGTATGTCTGAAGAAAATATATATCATGCCTTAAGAAAGGTACAATATGTTAACCTTTTTTACTTTGTAGTAATGTTTTTTTTTCTTTGGGAAAAGTTTTTATCAATGTTAAATAAAAATTATGTTTAGAATAATTAGAGTTTTGATTTTTTTTTTCAGTGTAGAGACTAAGCAACTATCCCAAACATCCTATCGAAACTGCATAGCAACATTCTAAAAAAGACACCCTAGAATTATGGTGCAGAGCTTTGTACAGGAAAGCACAGTTCATGTTTACTTCAGAAATCGTAAAAATCTAATTTAGGTACTTCTTCCAAAATGCGTCCATGTTTAAACAGAGAAGCAATTTAACTGCTTTATTTGAACAGCTTCATCCATTTTTATGAACAGCAGAATCTGCATTGAATGTCCTGAGTTTAGCATGTTATTTACTCCTGCTTTACCAGGAGCTCCTCTCTGACACAGGCACTCTCAGGTTTCCGTTGTGCATCAGGCGCTTTGTTCTCTAGCCACACCCAGTGTTAATTCAGGTGAGCTCTGTTTGTGTGCACTGGCTGTTTGAACATATGGAGAGGCCTGCGTGTGTGTGTGTGTGTGTGTGTCTGTGTGTGTTAAGTGTATGTGACACATGAAGGTAGACACCTGAGAGTGTGTTTTAGGGTAAACATCATCCAGCCTCTGATTTGTCCACGGCTCCCTCTTTTTTGGCCGGGGTGGGGGGGGGGGGGGGAAGGGGGGGGGAGGGGGGGGGGGGGGGGGCGGGGGTGATTGTCTCCTCCGTTTTATCCCACTACCAAAATATTAGACGACAGTATTAGATAATTGTTTATCTAATAATATTCTTAGGTTGAGCCACTGAATAATCGTGTCTTTTTATTACAAACGTCAGGTGTACGTTTACAGACTCAGTGTTATAGTGAGTCATCACATGCATAACGTAGTTTCTTAAAGAGGGCAAGGCTCCGCCGAATTGTGTAAGTTCTCATATTGTTTGTAATACATCAAACTACGGTTGAATGATCAGCCTCGGGCATTGGTAGGGATTGCGAGAATATTGCTCAATTGTACCTTGTATGAAATTGATTGAATCAGAGTGCAGAATGCTGCATGAAGCTGGAGTGCTTATTGGTTTCTCAAATGAGCCACTTTATCATTTTATCTGTGTGCACCTCAACCGTGCCATCGTGAAAAATGTAAGCTCATCCATACGTTTACAGGCCGTGTGTGATTCTTAAATTGTCTGTGACATCCGCAGATCCACGTTCTGCACTACGGCGAGACGATTTAAAGCTACTTTAGCCAACAGCGGCATTGATTTACTTGGATTTTGTGTTGCCAAAAATCTGTAAATGCATTATTGACTGATGTACTTGTTCCTCAAAGAGCCAAATGCGGCCTTTAATGTTGCTAGCTGAGCGCGGCGCCTCAAAAACCTACAGTACGCCTTCTGTGTTTAACGGTAGCCATTTGCTTTGGCATTGTTTTTCCCCAACGACATTTCCACCTGGGTTCACAGACATGGAGGGATTTTCATATGGCTGCTTTCCACCAATCCAATCTGTTAGGGCAGCTCAGCTCTTAGATAAGGCAATGAAAACAGGCTCTGATGTAAGGCTATGAAGCCATTTACAGTCCTCTATTATGCCGGGATGCTTCGCTGAGACTTCCTGGATACACGGAGCTAATGTTTAACAAGGAGCTTGTGAAACCCTTCTGGCAGATGACCCATGACGGTGAATGAATCACTGCTGTGACTGCACTCAGGTGCTGGAGCTCTGCGCCGAGCCGAAGGGGCAGGCTGGCTCCTCCAGGGCTAGCTGGATTTGCATAGATAAGCTTTCCCTTTTGATGCTTGATAGTTTGGTATTGAAGGAACAGACACCATTCGCGAGGATGAGAAGCAGCAGATAAGATAAGACAGCCTTGGAAAGCAGACGTGGTGCTGATATTGCAGATATAGCAGGGGAAAGGGAAGCGCTGCACTTAAGCAAAAGTCATTATTCACTAGTAATTAAACTTTAGGGGCTTCAAGGAGGCTGTTTTATGTACGTTGTACGTTTATGGTGTTACTTTGGCGTGAAGCCTGCGAATCTCAGAGAGGATCTAATGGATTGCTGACAACATCCACAGTGACACTTAAAAAGTTGTGAATCACATGAACAGTATAAACAGTAAATGCATATACATTGTGAAGGGCAATTATTACTTTTCATCTCCCAATCCCAAAAATCCCCTCAGGTCAAATTTTTTTTTTAGTGTTTTTGAAAAAAAAAAAAAAAATACAGAAAAAACATATATTGTGAATATGATGACAATTATTAATAGCTATTACCTATTTTGATATATGTTAAAATGTATTTCAAAAAACCCATTTTTTTATCTCATCTTCTGAACTCCCTTCTAATATGCTGATTTGTGCTCAAAAACATTTCTTATTATTAAACAATGTTGAGAATAGTTGTGCTGCTTAATATTTTTGCGGAAACCATGATACACTACCATTCAAAAGTTTGGGGTACATAAGATTTAAAAAAAAAAGCATAAGAAATTTATACTTTTATTTAGAAAAGATGCATTAAATTGATCAAAAGTGAAAAGTAAAGACTTATAAGGATACAAAAGAGTCTATTTCAAATAAATGCTGTTCCGTTTTGAGCTTTCTGTGCCATCAAGATTCTGGGAAAAAATATCACAGTTTCCAACTAAATATCCAGCAGCAAAAACGTTTTTTTTAACATTGACGATGATAATATAAGACCATTATTAATAATTTAGCACGCAAAAACAATTGACCAATTGAGCTTTTGTACTTACGACATACAAAAATTCAACGTGCTACACAGAAATAAAGATAATATCATATATTGGAATGTGCTTATATTTAGTGTATTTAATATATAGAATACATAAAAAATAATGAATAAAATAAATAGATATCACTTTAAATCAAAAAAAACATTTTAAATTGTATTTCACAATATTGCTGTTTTTATTGTATTTGTATAAATAAATCATATGCACGTGCCACACTTTATTACAGCTTGTGTTGTTATGCTGATAACTCGCAGGCGTTTCAATATTTTAATCGAATCTGTTGTCTGTGGTCTTCCAAACATGCTGTGCACTCTTAAAAATAAAGGTGCTTCACGATGCCATAGAAGAACCTTTTTTGTCTAAATGGTTCCATAAAGAACCTTTAACATCTCAAGAACCTTTCTGTTTCACAAAAGCTTCTTTGTGGCGAAAGAAGGTTCTTCAGATTATAAAAAGGTAAGAAAGAGATGGTTCTTTAAAGAATTTTTGATTGAACGGTTCTTTGTGGAACCAAAAATGGTTCTTCAATGGCATCGCTGTGAAGAACCTTTTGAAGCACCTTAATTTTTAAGAGCGTATAAGTAGATGGCACCAGTGTCCCCAGAAGCATCTGCCTCTCCAAATTGGAGAATGGGCCACAGGCCATTGATGCCAAGTCTAATAAAAGTACTGTGATAATAAATGTTATATAGGCTATTTATACAATGATTGTACATTTTTAGAATTATGTTATTAATTAGTTTAATATGATGAACTATTTTCTTATATTCATTTAACCTAAACAAAGGCATATACAGTAAAACCTCGCAAGTGCTATTATTACACCCATCCGAATCAATAGGTTGCAAACAAGTGGGTTAGAAGAAAGTATAAACAAGCCAGCGCTGTCTCCCATTGGAGGACGGCTTGGACGCGTCCTGTGAGGTCATCCCCATGGATGTGGGAGAAGCTGCGGGATGACGCCACCCTCTGGCTCCGCCCTGCTGCAAACTCGACGCGGCTCGCGTTCATTTCATTCCTGCTCTCATTCCGAGCATTCTTCGCATCTCTATCGGTGCGGCGGAGATTCCCCTTCACATTCCCGGCCGGCCCCAAAACACAAGAATAACTTTACACAGTTTGCAAAAAACTATACAAACCCACACTAGAACAAAACAAAGGGGCCGAACTTAATTTTTTGATATAAATAAAGCGGACGTTAAGGTAAGTTTTAAGGTAATTAGCCCTTGACGGCTTAAGAGCAAACGATTTTATGGATTAAGTTAAAGCAGACGAGCAAATGCAAAACTGTTTTGCGCGATTATGGCTATGTAACAAGAGGGGTCGGGCTCAAAGTAGGCTATATTTCTTCAATGGGATTTAGTTCGACGCTGCTGCAGCAACAGGGTGCTTTCACTTTGTCCACTGACTCAGTCTGACATAGCACGAAAATCTTTGACATTTTTCACATTTTTGCTAAAGAAGCTGACCTCGCGCGCTCGTGCTCTGCAGTAAGTCCTGTGCATTTACACACCCAGAAACAATACGCGTCGTTTTGGGGGAACGTTTTTTTTTTTTTTGGACATTGATTATTGCATGAAAAGAATTTTGGACAAGATGACGGATCCAAATGTTGCTGTTTTCTCCTCCATAGTTGGCTACGCCGCACATTTCGGAGCGGAGCTCAAATATAGCGCGGAGAGACTTGTTGCTCGCGTATCTTTGGCGTTTATTCACCAGCTTCTGTTCACATCTCACCCGTAAGTACGCATTTGACTTTTCTTCTCTGTATTTAACCGACTTACGTAAACTCTTGGCATCTTTATTGAGTTATATCGCAGTGGTCGCTTCGTTATTTACTGTAACACACAGAGAACGACACGGAAAATAGCCTACATCACATCCGTGAGCTTTAATATTTGTGGCTTTTATTTAAACAACAACAACAACAACAACAGCAACCCTGCGTGCTTCCCACTGAACTTCCCAGACTCGCTTACTCTGGAGAAACTTTACTTCACGGTTGCTGTGCAATTGTAAAAGTATGCCTTTTATTTGTCCAAAGCTGCTAGATACAATTCTAGCCGTTGTTGACATTGTTTTAATGTGTCAGCTTGTTTCAGAAAGAGAATCTGGCTGCTATTCCTCTGTCATTTCCTTTGTTGGGATTTGCCCGCCCTGTTTCTTCTGGAGTAACGTCGTGCTTCTGGATGCGTATCTGGACTTTATAAACGACAATGCAGGTTAAAACACAGTTTGTCAGTTACCGTGTGTGTTTTAACGCCACTTATTTAGAAACAAGGAACGAAACTATGAACGTAACGATAGTAACAGCGGGACGGCGTAGCTTAGCTTAGCACTTCATCGGTGACTAGCTTTACCAACTCCACTAACTATCCAGGCTTTTAGCTAATGGCGTAAAGATTATTATTCTACAATGTTTTTAACCGTTTCACTGTCCTTTTGTGAATTAATTCATTAGGAAATCACATATGCCTCTGTTCCTCACTCACACCTCCAGCTGCAAAAACCGCTGCGAGTTTCACTTTTAGCTTATGAATTCTGTATAATCGAGCTAATTATGATTAATCCATTATACAACCTTACTGTTATTACTGTTGTAATTAAACGGCAACTTAGTATCAGTCATCAGAAAGCTTGTGAAAGCTTCTTTAAATTAGAGCCCTAATGCTTTATTACAGTTTTAACTGTAGAAACTTATTTTGGTGGGAACAGTTAAGCACATTTTATAGCACTAAGTAAATCAGCGATGCCAAAGTCTGCCACCCATTTGACATTTTTGACCAATTTAAATGTCATCTTTAATGAAATGTGAGTTCGCAACATACTTTGTAGACATGACAAAAATGATTGCGAATGGATGGAAACAAACTGATACAGTGCAGGTTAGCTTAAGGTATCAACTGTAGTTTTTCACGTTTTACAGTGTACTGTAAGAACAGTAGCTGTGCTATTATGTATTTCTTGTCTTTCTAATGCAAAAGCTTTAACACTGCTGCCCCTTACCCTGTTCTGGACTTTAATTCTCAACAGGAAACAAGTTCCACTATTGTGTGTTTTGGGGAAAAGACCTCTTTTCTTGCAGTTAATTATTGTCTTATATTTCACATTGGCCCTTTTATAAAGAAGGGACCCGAGCGACACAATGCGTTGTTTGTGTCCTCTAACCGGGCCATTATCATGTACTACAGTAAACAGATTGACTTCTGTCAGATGTAACCCCTTAACATACAGTATCACAGTGATGAGAAGCAAATCTGCTTGTTGTGTAAAATAGGCATAGCAATAAGTGCTTTGTGCTCACGCATAGACCTGTTGAATACACTCTTTCTTGACATTTTCAAGTGAGAGAATGAAACACTGTCTCGCACTGAACCCATCACTTGGATGTCGAACATCTGACTCTTGATTAGATGGTTCGAAAACAGAGGAACCTTATCAAAGTACTCATTAGCTACATCCGATGGCATATAAAAAAGAAACCATGCAATCGGAGTAAAAATATTTTTTGATGCAATGATTAAATAGTTTCAAACTTAACCTTAAGTTTAGTGTGCTGTTTGGAGGCATAGCTGAGTGATTGTGTTGTAAGTGATGTGCTATTACTCTGTTATTAATATATTATTATTATTATTTATGAATGAGAAATAGATTCTCTATGAACTTTAAATGTGGCTCAAATCATTTTGCACAGCATTGATAGATATATGCATGCAATCTTCATTTCACATACTGCACCTTTCATTATTTGTGTAGATATAAAATGTGCTTTGAGTATGTATTATTACATACAATGGAATTTTAAATGCCCAGAACACAACCGAGAAAACTTTTGAAGCTGATTTTCCTACTGCTTCCTTTTCAAATGAGGCAGTTTGAAGCTGTGTTTAGTTTCCAAAAGCACCGCATTGCCCTTTTCAGTAATAGAGCTACAATCTCTGTTAAGGAAATTCGCATGTCACTGACCATAAATAATGATTTGAAATCGGAGGAAAAAAACATTAATTTCAATACTTTCTGTTTCAGTGGTGCTCTCCAGCGTGGCTCAGGAAGAAAGCAGTCTTTCAGTTGTGAAATGAGAAGAGAATAGGTGCATTGCTCAGACATAGTGGATTGGGTTACCTCTGGGAATGGAGGATTGTGGGGGAATGGGAGCGCACAGAGAGAACCTATTGTTTTTCCTGTTGCTGAGCCGGGGAGGAGTGTGTGTGAGGCTGTTGAATTGTAGAAGGCAAATAGTGTTGTGCTCAAGCAGACATCTGATTTAGACCCTTTCTGCACCTGTAAGGGAAAAAAATGCAAATATGAACATACATACGCTCTTGCGTTTACTGCTCAGGGAATCCAAGCTAATACCGTGTCCGCCTTTCGCTGTCCACACTATTGTTATGCCAGCAACAGGCGGCAGTGGCCGTGGCACCATATGGCCCATGTATGCTCCAGATAAGATATCTGTTCCCTTAGCTTATCAATGACATTTTAAATCGCTTTATATTTGAGTCGCCAACTTTCTGTTGACTGTCATCGAAGTGTTTGTAAGAAGTTTCTTTTGAAAGGACGAAAGATCAATAAGTCGAACCAAAGTCGGAGAATATTCTAGTTTCACTGACATCCTGCATGCTAGACAATAGCATTTCCTCGGTTTGTATTTTTTATGTTCCCGTGTGGGATGTTTGCTAACAGTCCGTTTTGAAATTTGTGTATGAATGACTGATGGAAATCATATGGCGTGGAAAAATACCGGTTGTAAAAAGCAAACCGTAAAGAGTGCAAGTTCAATATTTTTACAATAAACTGTTAAATCAAAATCTGCTATATGGTTTCCAAAATAGTCTACCTGCCGTCAATCTGCTTTTGTACCCCCTGCTGGAAACATTGAATCATTCTAGTGAATCCTTTAAAGAGTTGTTTTGAATAATGTCCTAATGAGCGGTTTTCTTGAATTAACACCTGGCACATTAAAAACAAGCAATAGGTATTCAGAAATGCGCTCAGCCTCGCTAGGCGTATGTTCTCTCACATGTTGATGTTTTTATTGACTGCATGTGATTTATGTTCACTCGGTGGGCAGCGTGGAACAAATAGGTTTATAATGGCGATACACTATGAAATAGGGTTTACCTCGACAAGGCTACAACAGATATGAATGAACCGCACAAAAGTGCCTTTGCCACTTCTAGAAGCAGCTAACTCACTTTGCTGTGCTCTGTGGTCAGGGGTAATGTGAACTACTAAACTCTGCTGGGAGACAGACCAACACAAACAGCCACGTCCTGTGTGTTTTACTCTTCATAGGCATCATTTCCTATTAGAATCTATCTGTGGTTGAACAGGAATCAAGATTATCGCCGGGAGGGGGGAAAAAATCAAAGCCATGGAAAATATGAGGTCCTTGGAAGGTCCTGATTTTAATGATTGACATAATAGCAGGTGAAGGTTAAGAAGGAATACTGTATTTCGTATTATACGAGGATGGTTATATTTTGCAGCAATATTCATGTCTCTTCTCACAAGAGCGTTCTTCATGTAATGAAACAGCTGTTATAAATAAAGAGCTGAACCGATCAGGTGCCGTTTTGTACAAACCCATTAGTCACTCTTTCCTGATTGATGAACTCAACAGATATATTTATGATCTTTGGATGGGGCCTCTATTTTGTTTGTAACACAATGCAATGTTTTGAAGAAAATTAATTACGTATGTTGGAGAAAAAAAAGAAATGTGTCATAATGGTTGAAAGTTGGTTATTAACATCAAACTTACCAAAGATTGACTCTTCTGCAGCTCTCGCTACCGCGAGCATCAAAACCGCAGCTGCTACAATAACATTTTAAAACTAATCAACGTCTGTCATGTATTGTTCACTGTTCACTCAATTCATGTTTAAACTAGCGTTTAAATTCAGTTATGAATTTAGGGGATGAAAAGTGCTGCCACTCTGTTTTTTAATGTTTTTTTTGCTGGAATTGTTTATATTAATTCACATGAACTGATTTAAATTGCATTTGTTAATAAAGGCTAAACAGTGTAAACTAAACCGCCTATACCAAGAAGTATTTTCAACAAGCAGTCTGGTTTACTTTTCCATCAGTTTTATTACAAATACTGCTATATTTGATCACAAATACTACAGCACAAATGCTGTTGTTTACATTTGTGTTTGTAGAGAGCCGAACCACCCCACTAAAAGAACCCACAAAACCGAATATACCAAATACCACAATTTGAGTAACTTGTACTGATGATGCTAATATTTAGTGTTTCTTAATAATTTGATACTGCACAAAAATGAATGCTTATAAACACTTTTTAAATAATGTTAAATAAATTAATAACACAATGGTATTGTCACGATTCGCTACTGTGAGGAGCATGGAGACAAAGGAGCAAGGAGACGAGGAGTGGAATTCAAACATATAGATTTGATTAACATCCAGGGAACAAGGAAAACAAACGTAGCAAGGGTAGACATATACAAAACACAGAACAGAGTCTGACAGCGTCCCGCGCTGTAACAATTCCACCAGGGAGGGGGGATGGGCGCCCTGGAGGCTGGTGCAGGACTGGGACACGGGGAATACCTCCAGGGTGGATCAGGCAGTCCAGGGTGCCATGGCAGAACAGGGAGCTCACGGGCCATGGCGGAGCAGGGAGCTCGGGAAGCTATGGCGGAGCAGAGAGACCGGGAAGCCATGGCAGAGCAGGCAGACTAGGAAGCCATGGCAGAGCAGACAGTTCAGGAGGCCACCGGCGGAGAGGGAAAACTAAGAAGGCCAGGGACCCCCCCCACCCCCCCCCCCCCCCCCCCGCCTGGACGGAACCAGGGGCCTTGGACTTGCCAATCGGCCCGGCCCAATCCAGCTGGAATCAGGACGCCTATGGCCGGATGGCCTCGTGGCCCCTTGCCAATCGGCTTTGCACGACGGTATGGACCCATACACCCCCACCCCCCCTAAAAAAATCCTTGGGGAGAATATCGTCTCGAAAGGCCCTCCGTAGGTCTAACTCGGGAACAGTGGCCCTCCCTGAGCTTGACTTGGGAGCTGGAGCCCTCCTTGGGCTCGACATGAGAACTGGAGCTCTTTCTGTGCTAAACTCGGGGACTGGAGTTTTTTCTGGGCTAAACTTGGGATTGGAACCCTCTCTGGGCTAAACTCTGAGACTGGGGTCCTCTCTGGGCTAAACTCGGAGACAGGAGCCCTCACTGGGCTAAACTCGTGGACAGCAGCCCTCACTGGTCTAAACTCGGGAACAGGAGCCCTCACTGGGATATACTCGGGAACAGGAACCTCACGGCAAACTCGGGACAGGAACCCTCCCCTGGGCTAAACCTCGGGAACAGGGCCCTAAGTGGGCTAACGGGAAACAGGAGAGCCCTCTCTGGGCCCGTGTTCGGCGGGCTGAGTGAAGCCATGGTGGTGGGCTTGAGAATGCTGCGGCAGGCGGGCTGGAGTGAGCCGAAGGTCGGCGGATGACAAAGAAACTGCCTGCAGGCTTAACGAGAAAAAGAAACGGCGGCGGGTTGCGAATTGCCGCGGCGGCAGGCTTGGACTTTGGAAGTGGTACGACGAGGTTGGGGTTCTGGCTTGGGATAGGGATGATGCATCCTTCAGTCGAGGTGGTGGTGTCTGGGAGATCTGCGGGTAGCGATGGTAGTGATTCCACCAGAACGAGTCACAGGGTCTCCCCATCGAGGGCGCATAGGTAATTGGGTTGTGGCTCGTGATGAAGATCGCTCGTTCCTCCATGTTAGTGGGGCGAACAACAGAAAACAAAACACTTTTCAAAAATGAAAAACAAACACGGGGAGAAGGGGCGCTGCTTACTGTCACGGTCCGGAATTCTGTCACGATTCGCTACTGTGAGGAGCACGGAGACGAAGGAGTGAGGAGATGAGGAGTGGAATTCAAACATATAGATTTTAATTCTTATTAAGAAATAGAAATTCATTTTGCCTCTGATTTTAAATTGAGTAATGTTTATTTAATGTTTACTAATGTAACGTTGGCTAAATCAAATGTTAATTTGCTACTTTTAAAAATTTGTGGTCGTTTAATCTTGTGTTTCAAACAGAAACCGGTAGCCTGGAGTCTGAGCACGACCAAATTGATTCTCCAAGGGAATAACTGAGTGTGGTCTGCTGTTTAGTTGTAACAACAAGCCCTTAAAGAAGCTGAGGTAAATTGCCACCAAAATGAAAAGCTGGCTCTTAGCCACTGACGTCATTTAAGTAAATGTGCTTCAGGACAACTGCCATAAAATGAGCTTCGGAGTGCACTTTGGTCCAGACGACCATTTTTGAAAGTGCTGTTCATGTTTTGCCCCCCACTGGTAATGTAAAAAAATGTAAAAAATTCTGACTTGGCCTATCAGCTGTGGTAGTGATTATGATGCACTAATATGCCTTGGAGCTATTTTTACATGCACACTATTTAAAACACAGAGACCACTTTAGTTTGAAGTTTAATTGTCGCCTGATTTTGGAGTGTTCTCCAAGTAAACATTCCTGATAGAAGAGATTTTCTGTGAATACAAGACCATTTTTGCTTGTTGTTAAACCTGAAAAGACTAGGGAGACCAGTTCCAACACTTCAAAGTTATAGCCTTGTAACTCAAACCAGATGAAGGGCTTAGTCAGTTCAGAGGAAGAAATTAATGTTTGATACAAATGGCGTCTGAACTTCTTAAAAAACAGTTATTCTGAAGAACTTTATATCTAATAATATCCTTCCCTTCAACCATCTATGGCATGCTGTAATGTTGTATGTTCTTATTCTAGCAAGTTTTTCCATGACCAGACACATGTGAAAAGCCAGCTCTGATCCATGAATCATTAGATGAGTCAGTTCCTGAAACCGCCATAAACTTCCAAGTTCTTGGCCACAGCTGAAAGCAGGAAATCCAGGCTTCAATAACTTCCTTTCCCAGAGCTGGCCACGCTAGTGGTTAGAGCGCCCTGTTCCTTGCTAGCAATAGGAAGATGTACACCTATGGAACAAAGAAACTCAGTCACTTCATTTACTGAAACTGTTTATAATTTGTGGCCTGTATTCAAATGTCGAGCGTCCAGGATCTCTGGCACCGTATTCTGTTCTCCTCCGTCGTAATAAATCCCTAGCAGGCCTTTCATTAATTGCTGCTGTATTGTTATCATGAGCGGCGGGGCCTGGGCAGATTCTCTCTGCCCTGGAGCTGGCCTGGATTTAGGCTAAGAGGAACGCTAAGCACTTTAAGAGGGGGCGGGGGACAGGGGCAATGGCTTTGGCCATTAGGATGCCAAGGGGCAAAAGCGCATGCTCAAGAAGTTGAATCTTGTACGTGCCGCCTCAGCCTTTGGCTAAACACGCTGACTACTCATGCCTATGAAATACTAAGTCCCAGGGGTGGCCTTGATTCTTTTTCTTTATATACAGGTGATTTTTTTTTTTTTTTTTTTTTTTTTTTTTTTTTACAGTGGCAGATGCAAACATTTACTATGTTATTCATCCATTGATTTAAAGGTGAAGTGAATCATTTTTAATGTTAAAGGGATACTCCACGCAAAATTCTTTCTTTTGTGGAACAAAATAAGATATTGTGAGAAATGTCTCTGTGTCTCAAGTCAATGCGCTCCAATGTTATTTGATTCCCGACATTCTTAAAAAAAATTTTTTGTGTTCTGAGAATAAAAGAAAGTCATACAAGTTTGGAACTACATGAGGGTGATTAAAGACGATCGGAATCTATAGTTTTTTGGCTAAATTATCCTTTAAACAAAGACACACCTTTAATGTTTAGAAAGCACCAAATGATCTTAACTGTAAGGCTTTGGTGCTTTCTAAACATTACTCTGTTTGTTTGAGCACCTCAACATGTCTACTTCTGGCTCTGCAAATGGTGTGAGTGTTTTCTGAACAATGGAAGACTGAATCGGTTTTTGCAGTACAGTTAGTGGCTCACTAGTGAACAAGCTGTACACACCCCAACTATATGGTTTATAGTTTAAACTTTAAACTAAAAACAGTCGAGTATAGGTATAAGTACACTGGAAAAAGTTTCCTCAAGGATCTATTTTCTATTTGACTGGAGCCATAAAAATGATTTTTGTTGGTCTAACTCCAATCTAATTGTTAACCTAAAAATTTAATTTTTAGCTTGAATAAACACTTTTTTACTTTTTTCATTTTGTAGTCTGCAGTGTTGGTTTATGCTGAATATACTAGCGAGTCTCAGTATTAAGAGTACAACAGCATAAGCTGAAATATTGCGATTCTTATACACTATTGACATGTCAATATACTTTTTAAAACGTGTATTTAACAAAAAATATTAACCTAAAATGTGGTAAAATCTAAATTCAAGAAGTCAAAAATATTCAAAACATTACGGAATCAACCAAATTAGGTTACAGTAACAAAACCAAATACAAGGGTTCCCAATCTGGTGGAAATGGCTTCTTAAAGATGTAGCCCACTTTATGTTTACCAATAAGCTTATGATGGCATTAGTCATATTTACTCACCCTGCAGGATTAGGTCAAGCCGTAACATTTCTTCAGCTTCTGGATTGAAAAACATAAGCAAGTGATGTTCGAGACTGAGGGTAAACAAACTGTTGCTGGCATTGACTTCCACAGCAGGCAAAAAATACTATGGAAATCAATGGCTACCAGCAACTTTCTTCAAAATATATTCTTCTTGTGTTCAACAGAAGAAATTCATGCAGGTTTGTAACAACATGAGGGTGAGTAAATGACAACATTTTTGTGTGAACTGTCCCTTAAAGGAAACTATTTTAATTTTGAACTTGTATTAGAGGTTTTAAGAAACGGTAACATTTTGTAATACAGTCATAATTGATTGTCATTGAACTACTCTTTCAAAATAATATTTTTAAATAGCATTGCTCAGCCTGACCAGCTGGGTGGTTTTACTAACATGTTAGCGCAGAGCCCGGTGGATGGGTCTCATCTGGTCGCCGCTGCTCATGAGGCACCAATAAACACAGGCGCATCCCTTTGCCGATGGATGACAAACAAACAGTGTGTCAGAAAATTCCAAGTGACCTTTCCGCCATTAGTGCTGTGGTGGGAAGAAGTGATTTATGACAGATGGAGGTGCACTCCAAACAGACGCTGTCTTTGACATGCTGGGACTTGTGAAATGCAGATGGCTTCTCTGCTCATCACTGCCATTTCATTCCTCATGCCTCACCGCATGTCGCTCGGCCCGTGTCCTCGACTCTGGCTGGGAAATCTCTTATCACAGGCAGGATTTACTCACAGCTTTTATTACTTGTTTTATATGCACTATTTCCACACTTGTTTAACATCTACGCAAGTTGGGATGGTGGAATTTGATGCGTATTGTGATAGACATGCTTTTTTAATAAGGTCAACTAATGCATCCTAAAGAAGCATGGATAAGGTCAACGATATTGAAGTATAATTTAATTCTTTATTGTTATTTAAAGAAATACGTTCATTTCATTCCAATCCTGATTGTTTTCTATTTTGGAACACAAAGAGCAGAATTTTCATGCAGGTTCTTTCCGTGCAATCAAATTTACATTGTTTATTCTTGATTATTACATTGATCTCAATTCAAAATTGCTCCATCAAATGTCATGTTTCTCGTAATTTGTGCATATTCATGTCGCACAAATAAGATTATAGCCTAAATTTTCTTGTGTTCTTCACACAAAGCTATTATAAGGCTTCGGAATACCAATGTAGTGCATGAGCAGTATAGACTGTATGACTTTTTTCAGTCATTCATTTGGTCACCATTCACTTTCATTGTATGGAAAAGAGCATGAATGAACATTCTTCAAAACAACAGAAGAACGGAAATCATGCGGGTTTGGAATGACATGAGGGTGAGTAAATGATGACAAAATGTTCATGTTTGTGCAAAATATTACTTTGAGCCTCAGGCAGGAAATGGGACTATTGCCTCTGCCCTTCCATGTGCCATCGGTGTGATGGGCCAAACATTGCACATGATTGTGGCGCATTGGAGGCAGGTGGAGAAAGTTGTTTTGACAGGCCCTGTAAATCAATCCAGCACTCTGGCCAACAGAAATTGATCCCAAAGCGGCCCGGAGTTGCAGCACCGGGCGGTAAGCTTCGGGCCTCAGGTTTGAGTTGGATGCTATCAGACGGTTTCACTGCATCTAACCCTGTCGGTTTAAAGAGGCATGAAATAAACGCTTGGGTCTTGCCAGCAGGAGAGCGCCGGTGGCCGTCCACTCCACTGGACCTTTGCTGTCTGCTTGAGGAGATTGGTCGTGAGAGACTCAGTCATTGATTCATCAACGCTCTGGGACTTTAGATTTATTCATGAAACCAGCAGAAAGATCCAGTACAAAACGGATCAATTGATTTTTTCTTTCCGTGCAAACAGAGATTCTTGGAGTGTTCATAGACTTGGGGAAAGACTCGAAAAGCTTGCCTAATGATGTTTAAATACCTATTTAATTCTAAAATTTTTGAAATCAAATAAGAAAAGTTTAAATATTTAAAGAAAGGGATATCGCAAGACCTAGAAAGTTATATGCGACAAGAAAACTGATAATTGGCTGACAAGGCATTTTGATGAAGCATTTTGATTTAGTTTCAGTCATTGTAGACTTTGGTTTCTATGAAAATATGTTATTATGCAAACAATGTTAATCAAATTTGAATGGTCCCTTTCAATTTCGACTTAAAAATTAGTAAAATTGCTTCTCAAGGTTCATGTGTTGTTCTAAACTCGTTTCAAACATTCCAACGATAATGAATTTGTTAGGTGGACGGATGCGGCGCGTGGAATCTCAGTTATGTCTCGCTGCTATGAATATGCATAACTTGATGCAGCTTGTTCCAAACAAGCGTACTTTGAAATACTTCAGACATTATTGAAATAATTCCCCACAGGAAATAATGCACAATATGAGGTATTTAGTAACGATAGGTAATTATATTTTCATTCAGGGACCTTAACCACCGTGGGTCATTATGGGGTCAGTGAAAGTCGTTCACCGAACCATTATTGCACCTTCGAGATAACGGCACAAAAAAAAAAAAAAAAAAAAAGGAGTGCGCCACGGAAAATTACATCAGACCTATCATCTTCTATTTCATTACCGGCCTGCTTGTGAAGGCTGAAATTGGTCTCTTCATTTAGGGAGCCAAATTCTGCTTCAGCTAGAAAACCTGAGTGGTGTTATGGTGAATTGTCGATAAGAGGGCATCTTGCATCAGGCCGTGTCACCGTCACGGGCGCTCTAAACATGAGCATTACGTGTTGCATGACCTCCTTTATCTCGTTAATAAGGTACATCCCATGGTGCTGGAGACGGGCAGGATCGGAACATGCAATTATTTGAGTGAAGGGGCTGCAACGGTTTCTACACAGGTGACATTCCTGCCTTAGAAGCTGTGATAATAGTGTTCTAACAGGCTGTGGCCACACTAGACTGGCTTTGCAGGCTGTACAGAGCAAAGGAGGATGAAGCAGCTTTCACGCTAAGTTAGTGGAGGACCACTTATCTCGCATTTAATGAATGTTCGGCGCCGCGTTGCTTTCGTCTAGTTCAGTTCAGCTACAAAGTGCATGACAGAACTACATCGTTTCAAAGTTGACAATCCCGGGGTTGACACAAAGGTAATGGAATAATCAGTCCTAATGAGATAGCCATTATAATTGGTCTGGCTCTGGGTTTATGGTTGAAATTTACTGTTGTAACAACATGGATGTTTTCACTTTTACCAGCAATCGAAGTCAGACTGCTATATTTTCCTTGATTGTTTCAAGACCAAATTATGAGATATGATACTTATTTTAATGCGAGTAGATATTCTGTACGTCACAATTTAAATGTTTTCTTAAAAGTTTATTTCCTAAAACATTTGAAAAAAAAATCCAATTGAGTAAACAAAGTTATTTAATAGTATTTTGTTCATAGAGTATTTTATTAATATTTTTAAGTAACTTTTTTGTTTTTTCATAGTTTTGTTATGTGCTTTCAGCATTTAAAAAAAATATATCTATTTGGTTTTAATTTATTTTTATTTCAATTTTAGTAAATTTAGTACTTCAACATTTGTTTTTTAAGTGTAATTTTTCCATGCAATAATTCTATTTTATTTCAACCTTTTCAATTTAAGAAAAAATATTTTTTAATAGTTTTAGTTGTAGTTAACAATAACAACACCGCTTCAAACATGTCTTAGAATTCCCAGATGTCTTAAAGAGCAAAAAAGTAAGAACATTTACTTATGCTGAAATTAAAAAAAGAAAAAAAAATTGTAGAATTTAAGACTATCAATTCATAAAATTCCTGTTTATTAAATTTCATTTAACATATTTGTATAGCACTTCTCACAATATGTATTATTCCAAAGCAGCTTTATAGTGATTAGTGGCTTGCAATTCCCAGAAAAAACTCCCTTATGTTTAGGTTTTCTTGGAATCAGTATCCACAGAATTAACATAGAAAGCTCTGCAGATTTCCATAGAATTCAAAAGTTGGCCATTGACAAAATTCTACACGTCCATTATCCCTTGCATGTTCATAAATATTTGATATGAACATATAATGCTTTGTTTTTTTTCTACTAATAATAGTGTAGTCCTCTCACCCTCATTCAATGCATTTGACCATATTTCAATTTCTTCCACAGAAAATAGAAAAAAGCACCCAGATCCACGTGGCTCTACTTATAATCCTTTACACAATTGCTTGTATATTATAATTATTCCGAATAGTTTGATATAATAATGACAAGTTAATGAACATGCAAATAGGTGTTTTCAGTATTAGACATTGTGAAATGTAGCACATAAACCGTGATGCCTTATGAGACACGGAGCAGAGCGTACACCACTGCAGCAAGATATGTACAAACACAAATATGCTATTGAAATGCACATTTCCACCACAAAAGAGTAACCTCTTAAAGAGCACATTTATAAACCTTATTTGAGAACCAATATATGATTAGCATAAGAATTATGCCAATAATGTAATATATTCATTATATCACAGCAGAAAAGCATCAAATCTGTGTATTCACAGTAGTTACTGTGCACATTTATACAGTGCTTGACTAATAACTTGTTCTCCCTCACGTGACTCACTTTGCCTGGTTTTAAATAATCAGAATAATCGGACCATGCAGGCATGTGTTCACTTTAATGACAATGATGAAACTCCCCCACAGACATGTTCAGAGCTCTCCATGTCACCTCTCATAAGTTTCCTCTCTTCCGTATCCCGAGCTCTGGAGTTGTTGTGGGAGAGACTATATAATGGCATCGAGTTGTGAGGGAGGCATGTTCGGGCACATCCTGGCTCAGATCTGCTGGTGTATTATCAGCGCCACACACGTATAATGCAACACAAATGTGCAAATGTGCTGACACTTGAGCACACAAACACAAAAGTTTGCATCTATGCACACACATATGCATGCATAGAGAGGTATAGACGTGAATGAGTGTGGATGTGTCTCTAATGTGTGCAGAAGGTTAACGGTGTTTGGTTTGGTGCCTCGGGCTAATACAGGGAATTATAGCTTGATTGGCAGCTGCCATATAGGAAAATAAAAATAGCAGTCCATTCTGTACGATGCTGTGGGCTCGTATGATCACAATCATGATTATTCATCTCATGTAAGTTTTAAACAAAGGAATACAATAATATTCATTGGGTTGCTTCCTAAAATCAGGCAATACGATGATTATAAGAAGCAGTGTTATCATATCCATAAACCCAGCCAGGCCAGGCACAGTTCAAGGAAATAAAATATTCTATTTCCCGGTAAAGTAATAATATTCAAAAGATCTTTTTTTGTATCTGTTGTTTATTCACAAATTGGTTTTACATACATTCAGATGAAAGACTATACATCTCATCACATTTTTATAGATAATGTTGAAATTTTATTCAGAATATTTTAATATGTGATATACTTTGTTCTGAGAATTAATTTTAGGCTGGAAACAGAATTTGGTTTAAGGAAAATTAGCTTGTTTTTTTCCTGTAGGTATTATGTGTAAGTGTGCGCTCCATGTAACATGCAGGTGCTCACATTTTGTGAGCACAGAGCAGCACTTGTTTCTCCATTATAGTGTAATTTTTAATGAATCAAAATGGAGAGGCTTCCAGCTACATCCTTTTTCACTCTTGCCAAAATGCATTTGTCAAGGCTTTTTGGCTGTGTGTGCCTGTGAGCTGCTGCACCATAAGGACATTTCACTTTGTCTGCCTTTCTGTAGTCTTTGTGGTAGATTTTTATGTACTTCAAGATGTTTCATTAGGTAAGACCAACATTTTTGCATTTTGGAAGTGAAAGTTCCAAGTCTATATTAAAAATGTGACTATACCAGTCACGTATTTATATGTAGGTCTCGCCGTAATGGCTGGCCTGTGCGAATTAAATGAACTTCATGGTCAAAATGCCATCTTGCTGAGGTATTAATACATCATATACATTTCAAAAGAAATATTTATTCATTTGAATATATTTCAATTCACTTGTAGAGTACAATAAATTCATTTTAGTTTTTATTTTTTTTAAATAGTACAGGGTTAAAATATTGCAATATCTTTTGGTTAATGACCAACGCATTAAAATAGTAATCATCAGCAATATTGCCAGGTTCAGTACTGGTACATCCTAATAAACTTATGAAAACACAGAAAAAAAAGAAACTGTGCAACTAATTTTAATTACAAATTCCAACAGCATTAAGTCTGTATTAAAGTAGTATATCAAATAATCGTGCGTGCCATGAAGTGAAAATGATGCCAAAAATGTAAGTGAAATACTTGAAGGCTACATGACATTGTTTTCATTTAATTGATTTTTTTATATCAGTATTTAACTTTTTTTTTTAAATGAAGGAGCTTCTTTAATAGCATATTAATTTTTGCTTTGGTGTCTATCGTGAAATTTTACTTGATATTGGTGTCAACATCTCAGATTTTAGTATTGTGAAAGTGTTACTTTCAAAGAATTACTTTTTTATAGCTCTTAATTCTTTTGTAAGCTATGTCTGTTTCTCTCAGGCGTAAATTTAATATGCTCCCTCCTAGAAGTAAAGAAATGGTCCCAGCAAACATTTAACTAATGTTTGTCTCTATTTAGACCAGACATGTAAGAACTGACAGTTTGCTGTGAAATTTTTCTGAGAGCACTCACAATAAGACAGTGACCTTATAGAGTCGTCTTCCTATGTTGTTCACTTTTGCAAAATAGCAAGCATATTTTTTTTTTCCCTATTACATCAATGTAAGACTTGCAAAGGATTTTCTTGGTCTCATCTGATGAATGACTGCTTCATTATCAATTGCAGGGGAAAAGGCTAAAAGATAAAATCCTGCTTTAATCATACTCCCATTTATTGTGCATGTTGAAGTAATCCAATAATGCAGCGCTCTCGAACTAGGCGGAAATTATCATTATCTTTTAGGCGGCATTGATCTGGGTCTCCCATGAGAGATGTTGCATGAAATAGTGGCAGAGGTGAATCAGTTACGTTGATGTATCGAAGGCTAAATTATCATCGAGGGACTTCAGCCATGTAGCGTGATTAGGCTGTTTTTAGGCTATTGATTTTTTTCTTTAACACTTGTAAATGTAAATGCATGTTCATTTCAAATTTGATCTGCAACAGCAAACATTGCTTGTTTTTACTTGTAAATGCAAATGTTACATTTAGAAGTAACCAGCCTATAGCCCATGGCCTGGTCTCTAACATTTACCCAATCATATGACCCAGACTAGTGACAGGGATCCGCTGCATCAGGTCGACTGTTTCTCTTCACTAAAGAGCGCCTGCCTATCTAGAACCAGCTACTACACTTTCCATTACCATCAAAGGCAGAATAACCTCCAATTAATGTAAGTGGAAATGTAAATTCAGAGTAGATCCATTTGGTCTGATGATAAAACTCAGAGCAGTGAGTGGTTAGAAATTGCCATGGTCTAGTATTATTCTGAGCATCCATCTCGTGCAGTTTAAGCTTGGCATTCATCTTGTGCAAATTAAGCTTTAATTGCTATCACATTTTACTACGAAGGCTTAAATAATCTTTGAAAATAGGGTCATTTGCTAAATGTGGTATGTCATTTAGAATAGACAAATGACTGTGCTTTGTCAGTAGGGTTTGTAATATTATCAAAAATGCTTTACTCCAAATCTTGACCATCTGTTTTTGAAATGATCTTGATTTTACACCCCAATGTTATGTAAGATGCATATAATGCTGAACAATTCGCTACAGGTCACCAAGTTGGTCGCTAATGAATATGTGATGCTTGACTGCAGTATGTGACTTTGTGGCATTGTTACAAGTGCTCATGTTTCCACAAATCCCAGTTTGCTTGCTAAGTGTTTAGTAAAAGTGCAGTAGGTGCTTTTATTCAGGCATACCTGGCATACATGTAGTAATACACAGTTTGTAATACAGAAGTGGGACATACTGCCATGTTATAAAATTTAATCTTTCAATCAGTCTTGTAACGTAACAATTCTTACATGTCATTCTTTAACTCCTTGGTTCATACTTGTAAAAAGTGACGAGGAAGGCTGTAGCTGCCATGGCAGTTTCTACAAGTATGAACCATGGAGTTAAAGGGATAGTTCACCCAAAAATAAAAAAATTCTGTCATTAATTACTCATCCTCATGTCGTTCCAAACCCGTAAGACCTTCGTTCATCTTCAGAACACAAATTAAGATTTTTTTGGATGAAACTTGAGAGCTTTCTGACACTCCATAGACAGCACCGTAACTACCACGTTCAAGAAACATAGTAAAAACATAGGAAGAACATTGTGGCATCAGTAGTTCAACCTTAATTGTATGAATCTGCAAGAAGAGAAGAAATTATTGAATAAAGTCATTATTTTAGTTTTCTTTGCGCACAAAAAGTATTCTCGCAGCTTCATAAAATTAAGGTTGAACCACTGACGTCACATGGACTATAAAATATTTTTGGCTAGACAAAAACTGCACACAGACTGAATGTAAATATAATTCTCTATAAATCCACTCTAGGTGGACACTAGGTGGCACTTATGGAACAGCAGAATTACAGCTGTTTCCCATAACCTCCGTGGACAAAGCAGTATTGCAATTAAAAACACTTATTTTAATTAGGTAGGCCTTACATGGAGCGAAGATGAACCAAAATGCCTTTTGAATCTTTTCGAGGGTCCATTCATATAATTAATTAATTCCATATCTTCATTTGTTATATTACCTTGCGCTCTTTTAAAAACCTCACAGCTTCCGCCATGTTGTTCCACTAAGACCAAAACTACTCTGCGTGCTGTGCGCACGTGAGACTGTTATTTAAACTTTGCTTTATGCTGGATAGTATTTACTTATTCATAAGTTGTTCAAATTGCGGTAATCGAATACGGTTTTAAAGGGGACCAGATCATCAGACCAGATCAAAACAGATCATTTTTTATAGCTTATTAAAATTGCCACTTTTTCATGTATTTCCCTTTAAATGCAAATGAGCTGGTGCTCCGGGGAAGAGGCCGAAGCTTCATGAGCTTCAAATAAACACTCCACTATTAGTACAAGCCTGCTATCTTTACAGAAGACACACTCGGTTTAAAAGTCAGTCATCTGATTGTACTGTGCATAAAAAATGCACTTTATGAATTTCACAGACGGGAGCACGGCGCGATAAAAAATAACTCATGATGCCATCGCATGCTATTACAAACTTAATAAGCCCCACTTGTGATTATGAGCTCGACTAATTCTAGCGGTCGACTTCACATTGCTTTCATATGCAATTTTAAACTCCCACATTCCTATTTAACCGATCATTCTGAGCACGTGAAGGCCAGCATCAGTGAAACAGACAGACAATGGTAGCTTTAGCAACATTAGCCTTACAGAGTGCCAAGAAGCTCTTTCAGAAAGGCAATTTGGAAAACTAACACGTAATACTTACTACTTCTGGAGGTGTAGCTGGATCACGAACAGTTGGCAACTTGCTACGCAGTCCCCCCTTTTTGCAGTAGCACTTTTGTGCAAAAACCCCCTGCTTTATACTGACCTCTCATTCACAACGCAGGTCCGGTGTAAAATGATTCCGTGTCAGTACTAAACGATTTCGTAGAGTTTGATGGATCATAACAAAATTGATCCACCTCGCCTTCAGCGGCTCAGATTTCAGGAGTAAATGGAGCTATGTGGATTCATACATCCAGCCACAGAACATCTAAAATGCTTGGGAGACATTCTCATCATTGCAGCAATGGCGGACTGTGTACAACTTGCTGTGAACTCGCTCAGGGCGGTTCTATGTTAAAACGGCAGTGTCTGTCAACTTTCGTGGGCGGGGCCTGTGGCTAATGTGACGTCACATTAGCACTAATGCTAAAAATAGGCCATTGGAAGACATTGCTTATTATTTATGGGGATTAAAAAGCAGGAATTTGTGGATTTTTATCATTATAGGGTGGTTGTGTACACACACTGCCAGCACACATTTATTTCCAAAACCCCTTGCAAAAGTGAATTTTGCATAATAGGTCCCCTTTAATGATAATTAAAATAAGAAACGATAATACTAACCGTGGGGAATTTTATCATGATTTATCATCAAACCGGTAATCGTTCCATCTCTACAACTTTATTATTATTATTATTTATTTTTTTACAGAGTAAAAACTCACTTCAATAAATATATTTCCACCCAACTTTGGCTTACTACTTTCAATTCACTAATAAATTTTATCTTGCATACTAAACGATGGTAGCTAAAATGGTAAAACGACATATGCAGTCAATATCCCAAGGCAGGTAGTCAGTGCAATGGCAACTATATCAACATCGGAATAAATTCGACAACAATTTTATCAAAAATTATACTACTTTAGCTAAAATCACACACACAAAACTTTTTTCAGGCTGGTCTAGCTAACGCTTAACTAAATATACCTGTTGAAGTTGGATAGTCATGTCACTTTGAAACCGCACCCTCTTGTCGCTGGTATTTTTCTATAGGGAAGTCAAACTCCATCAGGCGAAACAGACGTGTTGAGACATTGGCCGTAGCTCCCTCTCTCAAGTAGGCCACGCGTGGCCGAGGGACCAATGGCAGCCATTTTTCAAGAAGACTTTCCGTTAGCAAATGGGAGCCAGCACTGCAAGGATAGCCGAAGTAAACATATGTTTATCTTCGCTGAGCTCCTGAGCGTTTCTCTCAAACTGGCCATCTTTAAACAGTTTGTATATCTGACAGTGGGGGGAGAATGTGGTTCCAGAATGAGGTACTGCACTGAACAACCACATTATGTTTGCAGCAGCGCTGGAAGTGATTACCAGTGTAGTTCATTATTCAGTTAGGTTGGAGGGGGGGAGAGCATGAAGGCCCAAACCATTTAGTGGTCAGAAAGGGGAGGCTTTTTTCCCTCTCTCATCAGTCTGTGAGTCTGTTCTGCAGTGTCAGCATTCAGCACACAAACACGGAATTCAGTAAAAGCTGCCTCCACTCCCAGAGCGTTTTTCCCCCTTTTTTCCAACAGCCTGCTCCCTTCCCCCCCTCGTGAACTGACATTCTAGAAGAAGCATATGCTGCTAGTCCCACATCACAACAGCTTGTGCTGGCTGAATGGAAGCAGGCACTGAGAGAGGAAGCTGTCGGGAGGGTGGGGGAAGAGGTGGAGTGGCACACGGAGTAACGGGGAAAGTCTCTAAGAATGAAAGTCCTCGGAGGTGTTGCGTGTTGGACATCCTTGGCGTTTCAAGTGAAGTTGGATAGAGAATAAATTTTTTTTAGGAGGAAATTGCATTCTTATGGTTTATGACCCCAGTTTATGGGGTGATTCGGAGTAGTTGCCAAAACTCAGAACTGGTAACCGGAAAGTTGCTGTTTCGAGCCCTTCTAAAGTCAAACATGAAGATAAAAATTTACTTTCTTGTGTTTAATACATGTTCCTTACATTACTCACTGGCAGACTTTTTTAGTATCTTTAATAGTTTTATTATTATTTAGAATTTTTTTTTTTTCGGTTTTCATTTTAATTGTAATTTTGTTGTGTTTTTGTCATTTTATTTTTTATTTTTTTTCTTTTTTGTAATTGTTCTATATGAATTTATTTATTTATTATAATTTTATTTACATTTTTTTTTTTACAATTTTTATTTGTAACTTTAGTTATTTTTAGCATTTAAAATGAGAAAGTAGCTTTGTCAGCTATTGAAAAATTCTTTTAAGTAAATAAAAATGAGTTTTTATTGTATTTCTGTTCATGTTTATTTTATTTCAAGTCATTTTCTAATGGTTTCAGTTTATAATATCTATAATAACCTTGCTTAATGGTTCATGTTATTCCCAAGAAAAAACAAAAACGTTTTATCAAAAATCATATGACTTTTATTTTCAGCTCGCTCCACAAATCCCTTTAACTTTTTGAATTCCAACTACCATAACATCAAGTCAAGTCGCTTTGGATAAAAGTGTCTGCTAAATGAATAAATGTAAAATGTAAATGTAGATACTGAAGTAAAATGGTGGCAAACTGTGTAAATGACCTTTTAAAAAGTGCACACATCACAAATGAGCCCTTGAGAAAGGGACACTTAAATAAAAGATCTGCTAAATGACTACATACAGTACATACATATTTGGAAGGCCATTTGTTTTTCAACTTCCTCTGAGATTTAATTTATTTTTAATTAGAGTTCACTATTGTATGTTTCTCAGGTTATTCACATTACAGAATAGATGTTAGGTCATTATTTAATTTCATTGGAATATGATAACAGTATTGCCCTGGATGTTGACAAGCAGGGGCAACTCGAGACCAGGCAGCTGGGGGTTGATATTGTTTTCCTTTTGTCAGAGGAGTTTTATGGTTTTTATATAATTTTATGGAGATGCCAGGTGGTTTTAGGAAATGTTTGAAGGTTAAACCTTCTAGTCAGAAACTTAATTTCCTCAGGCAATTGGATTTCAGTTGCAAGCATGTCTTCAAAATTCATACAGTCATAATTCTCCATATGGAAAAAATGAAAGTAATTTAGGCAGCACTACATCATCGTATCATGTCAGTATTCCCACCTTTGACTGTCATTTTAACGAAATGAGCAAATTCAATTTAACAGTGCTATGTAGTGTGTAATTTTTACAATGTTAAAATACTTTCTCTATTGACAGTTTAATGTGCAGAGACAGCTATGAAAAAGCCATTCACTGAATTCACCAAAGAGGGCAAACTCTTTAAAACTTAGCTCTATTTTTATGAATGGTTAGAAATGTTTTGGCTCAACCAGTGGCATGAACTGAAAATGATCCTACCATCGAACAACTGCATCACCTGATATCTCAGTGACAGACATCTGTTCTGTAGAGTGTAACCACAACTTTGTTTATTGTCACTTTCAGGATTCACCCTAGTCTGCTCCAGGCTTCGGCTTGGAGGTCCCAACCGCCACCATTGATCCCAGCAGCTGGAGTGGCAGTGAAAGCTCTGCCGAGGATATTGAGAGGATGAGTGACTCGGCAGACAAGCCCATTGACAACGATGCTGAGGGGGTGTGGAGTCCTGACATAGAGCAGAGCTTCCAGGAGGCACTGGCCATCTACCCGCCCTGTGGACGCCGCAAAATTATCCTCTCGGATGAGGGCAAGATGTATGGTAAGAACTCAGTGGCTCTTCCAAACTGTTCTCTACAGGATACGGCCAAAATCAGTTTATCTGTTTCTTTGGAAACGCAATCAACAGAAGTGAGAAAAATGAAAGGTGTTGATATGACATGTAGGTATAATATGGCAAATAATAATACATTTTTCTAAAAAGTTGCAAGTGCTAAATCTCTTTAATGCTCATCTGAGGTTTTGTCCTAAGCACAACCATTGATCATGAGAACTGGTCACTTAGGATCACTTGGTTTACAATTTTTGTTGCACTGGGCAGGCCCCCAGGCATAGTGACATCTAGTTGGTCCAAAATCTTGCTCAATGGCTGTTTGTTAAATCAACAGGAAATCAATATTGACCCGGTTTCGTAATATATGTTCCTGGCCTTGTTGGCCGCAATTGAGGTCATTAAAAAAAATAAAAAATGAAGACAGGCATAAATATTAGTATTATAATTTTACAGTAGTAATGTAAAATTATTATTATTGTTATTATTGTTAATTTTTATTTCGTCAGTGAAATTAATAATAATAATTATAAATAGTATAGATTATTAGTTAGCCATATTGTAAACACAAAGGTATGGCTAAATTGTTCCCTACAAACAAGCACAGCAAACCCATTTTTAAAAAAAATCTAATTTTAAATCACAATTGTTAGTTTTATGAGTAAAATTTAATTTTTCAAAAAATCTGCCTGTATCGTGCAGAACTAATGATTGGTATATTGTTAGAATAAAAGAGACGTGTTTAGATATTTTATTTAATAGTGTCACATTTTAACACCACAAATTAATAATTATTGTCAGTATTGGACAAAATGTTATTATTGGTGCATGCATTGCTTCCTTTGTAATCTTTTATCAAATTGTATTAATACGTCACCAAGCCCAATTATTTTTCACTCCTTCAGCCACCTGACCCCTTTTTAAGGACCAATCCATTACAGGTGGAAAAAATTAGATCCTAGATTTTTCCAGTTTCACATTCCATTATTAAAGTAAAATGGATTGCGGACACTGTTTTCGTGTTAAGTATGTTGAAATATTTCATTTTTACTGTGGACAGAGATATTACTTGTTGCTGGTAACTTGCCACTTTGCATCTGGTTAAGACCTGTCGTCAATGTCACATGACAAAGTAACAACACGAATCCCCTACGATGTAGCCTCAGCGTTCAGGGCTCTTGGATCGTCCCAGAGCTGATCGCCGGAGGTGAGAAGTGAAACGGAGGGCTCTGAGGAATCACATGAGAGTGAAGTGGTGGAGAAGATGAGAGCCATTGTCAATCAGGAATCTCTGAAGTCTTGGGCCTCTGCAGCAGGCTTCCCATTCGTTCACTTGTTGTTGAGTAGTGGGAGTGTAAGTAAAGCAGCATGAACTATTAGTCAGGAGCAGATGGTACTGTGGCTGTCACCAGCTGTGCCACCCCCTCCTCCTCCTCCTCTCCTGCTCCTGCCGTCCTCCCCCTTTTCTCCATTCCTGGCTGGGTGATGTCATGGAAAGAGGGAATATTTTCTTTCCGCGGTGTTGGAGTCCCTCACAGCTTGTCAGTGTCAAGTGAAAGCAGAAGGCCCTCAGGGCATTCGTTTGCAGCTGTCATGTGACCCCTCCGGCCAAATGAAATGGAAAGTTTAAGAGTGGCAGCAAGGCCTCTCAGCTGCCATTACAAAAAGCGTTTCGGGCCACACTGCCACCGAAACACCCTGCACAGCCTCTGCTCTCAAACTCGCTCTCATTCACTCCCTCTGTTCAGGATTAAAGCCTGAAAATAGGTTTGGCTGACCAGTTTTAAATGATCAAGTCCAAGTGCAAGATTCAGCAGTGCTCAGACTGATATAAAGAGGGTTTATTTTGTGGTTTTCTTCACAAGTTCATGCAGAAACTTAAAACCAGCGTTGACAACAAATAATTTACATTACAATTCAAAAGTTTGGAATCGTTAAGATTTTCAATGAATTATCTTATGTTCTCAAAGGCCCTAACTGTAAAAACAGTAATTGAAATATTGTGACATTTAAAATGCCTGGTTCTGTTTTTTATTATATTATATTATATTATATATATTATATTATATTATATTATAATATCATTTATTTGTGATGATGGCAAATCTGTATGAGCCTCAGAAATCAATCTAATATGCTGATTTACTGCTCAGATGTATTTGTCTTATTATTAATTAAAAAATGTTTGTGCTGCTCTTTTAAGAGTAGAAACAGTATTTACAACATTATTGGATATTAAAATAGTAAAATAGATGCTTTATATAGTGATTTTTTTTTTGCCTAGCAGATTTGTCACTGTTTTTTAGCATAAACCATATGAATGAAATTTATTTTTATAAGGTTTATGCTTGAAACTCTTAATGGAACGTCAAACATTTAACTTTCCTGACACTTCTTTAAAAAGGAGTCATTGTGCCTCCCACATAAATTAATATTGTTTTAAATGTATGTATTTTTAGTGGAAAAAAAGATACGGATTAAGAACAGGAGTTTTTGCATTCGTGAACAGAATTTTGTACAGTAGCACAAACCGTTCTGAATTTTCTATTACCATTTGCTGTATATCATTTGTACAGAAGAAGTAATATGTGAGCCAATATCAAACAGGAAATCGTAATGACAAAATCACCTGACCGCGTAACCAGTAGAGAGCTGGTGTTCAGCGCTGGGGTTGCTGACCTGTCTGAGAGTGCAGAGATTGACCAGAGGTCAGCTTTAGCAGCTGTTCAGGGTGTCCGGTTGCATGTTTACTCAACAACGATGTCCATCACAGTCCTCCAGACCACAGGCAGAGACAACAGGAAAGCAGCACAGTATCATGGGCCACATTGTTACACATGTAATGCGTATTACAAGCAGATGATCGCATACTCTAGACAAATCACTGCCAGCAAAGTTTAGACTTGTTGCTATGAAAGCATATTGATTCCGTTATTCCTGAAATGAAGACCCCATGATTGTTTGTTTGGTTGTTTTGTAATCTGTTACAGAAAAGTGAAGTTATTGGAAGAAAAGACAAGTAATAGAGCAAATAGGAGGCTGTATGTGGCAATCAGGGTGAGGATAGAGAGAAAGACTGCAGCCGGATGGTCTAATTCAGCATAAAATAGCAAATGGTTCCTGCAGACAGGAACTGGCTCTAGAAAAGGTATGTAAAATTCCACTTAAGCCAAAGAGACAGTCTGGATGAGAAGCCTTTCCTTCATCCTACACCATGTTCTAGCAAAGTAATACAAATAATGCTTAAAGGGATAGTTCACTTCCAAAACGCAAATTCTGTCATTAATTACTCACCCTCATGTCGTTCCAAAACCGTGAGACCTTCGTTCATCTTCAGAACACAAATTTATTTGAAACCCAAATAAATCTGAGAGCTTTCTTACCCTCCGTAGACAGCAATGTACCTGAAATGTCCCCAGGCCCAGAAACAGAGTAAGGACATCGATAAAATAGTCCATGTGACATCAGTGGTTCAACCATAATTTTATGAAGCTACGAGAATACAGTTTGTGCACAAAGAAAACAAAAAGAATGACTTTATTCAACGATTCTCGTAGCTTTGGAAAATTACGGTTGAACCACTGATGTCATATGGACTATTTTACAGATGTCCTTACTCTGTTTTTCGACCTGGAAACATTTCAGGTACATTGCTGTCAATGGAGGGTCAGAAAGCTCTCGGATTTCATCAAAAATATTTGAATTTGTATTCTGAAGATGAATGAAGGTCTTATTGGTTTGTAATGACACGAGGGTGAGTACTGGATTTTCATTTTTGGGTGAACTATCCCTTTAAGACAAAACATGAAAGAGGTTATCATTTGTAGTAGTCATCCGATATATCGACAGTTGGCATTTTTAATCTGATAATTTTCTGTCTGGCCGTTGTGTCGGAAGCGGGACTTTTATTTTTACAGCGGTGAGAAAGCCAGCAGCATATCCATGCATAAATTAACTAATTAATGTCAAAATTTCCCCATTTTGCGAATGATCACAATGAATGTCAAAACTTGTTATACAACATAGAACTATACAATGATATAATGACAAATAATGATACCTTTACTATGTAAAATAAATGTGTGCACTATATTTTCCGGAAAAGTCACACTGGGTTAAAATTGCATTGTTGAGAGAAAAAAAACACACAGATAAGTTGCATTGGTGTGCCACATATTATTGTTTAATTCAAAAAGAAATAAAATGAAATGTTCACAGACACTATAAACATGTATTTTAGTCCCCCTCACTCCACAACAATCCTTTAAATTTAACTGTACACTGTAAAAAAATCCATATTCATAAAAAATCCATATCAAAATCCCTATTTCAACTTAAAAACTTAAGTTGCTTCATTGAATTTTTGAGTATAATCAACTTGGTTGTACAAGTCATTTCAACTGAAATTACATTAAACTGACATAAAAATTCAAGTTGAATTTCATAGGCCTATAACTTGTGAAAAAGTTAAGATGAGTTAAAGTTATGTAAAAACATAAGTTGCCATGACTTGCTGATCATATCTTTTTTTACAGTGAAAAATGTAAGTATAAAACCAACATAAATTATAGTGACATTCATTATAAATGACAAACCTAAACATTTTTCAAACATTCTTAAACTGTTGTGTGGTTCGGCATGAATCCAGATGTGCGTTTTGTGCATGTTTTGTGTGCTTGGTGTTTAAATACTTGCATTATATACGTTGCTTTGGATTATGTCGCAGAACTTCAGATGATGAAAAAACATGACTCATATTCCAGAAAATATGGTACGTGTATGTTTTGCCATTATAAACTTTTTTTCTGATTTATGTGAGCATTGCATCTAGAGTAGAGCTCTGAAAGGCAGTGTTTGGGCTTTTACAAAGTTTGGCGGGACACTGAAGGCAGCAGATTGCGGTTGCCTTCTCTTTGAGCACAGAGTCGTTGTATAGTCTCGTCTTTCAGCTCTGCAGCTGTCACTGGGTCCTAGTGCCAAAGCCTTCACACCGTGAACTGTGACCCACTCACTCACTCAACCATTAACAAGGGCCGTTACAGCTGTCAAAACAAGAGGGTGCGTCTGTCAGTGGGGTTCCGGGACAAATTAGAGAAACAGACTTGATTGACATTTTTGGTGAATTGAATGTGGTTAATGGGCCGTTTTTCGATACAGGGTTATTTTGACTCTAGGCTTGTTGTGCATGTTTGTTGTGGCCCATATACAAAATAGACAAAACAGGCTTTACCCTTGAAATCTAGGAATTTGATCAGCTGAAATTAATTTGTTGTCATTCTGCAAATACTTAATAACTAATAAATAATTTACACTTATTTTACATTCATGCCTAATTGCATTAAACTAACATCATTTTCAAAAATTCAGTTGTTAACAAAAACTGTATTGCTGTGGTTGCCAGAATAGTTCTGTAAAAATACAGTAAAACATATTTACAAAATATGGCAGTTTAAAGTAAATTATAAGATTATTTGTTATTTGTACTTTCAAAAAGGGTACATTTAACCGAATTTTACTGTAAAATTACATAAAATTTTTGGTTAGCTCTTTTAGTGTTTTCCCCCTGTATTTGGTAAAGAAACTTCCCATTAAGCAATTAAGATTTTTCCTGTAGTGTTTTTTACAGTATTTTACAGCTAAAATTACAGTCACACCGTGTCTACACTGGACGCGAGCGGTGCGGAGTGACAAAATACTATAGAACCCATTATAATCGGTGACGCTGTCTCACACTGGATGCAGCGCAATGCGACACGGCACAACACAGTAAACTGCTGCCTCGCTATTTATGATGTACTGACACAAAGTTCAAATGATTTTTAACGGTCACTCTTTTACGTCCAGTGTAGAGAGTCTTTAGTTGTTGTGCGACACGACAACTGTCGCAACCGGTGTAGACATGGTGTCATACAGTGTGATGAAAGCACCTCTATCCCATGTAAAACACAACATATTCAATGAACTAGTTATCTGAAAACTGTCTAGTGATTAGTGATATTGAGTAGATTTTTCTTCTCTTAATAGTTTGATATTTTCTCTAAATGTTTGATATTTTATAGCAGTGCAATAGTAGCAAGCCGTTTTTAAATGTTAGACAGTGATCACATTTAAGCATTCTCAGGGGAGTTGCATGTGTACATTTATCCCAGATCCAGGTTTCCTTATTGGTAAATTAGTCATTTTGCCAAATCTTGAAAATTTATCGTTTTTCAGTAGTGACCACCCACTGATTTTTTTGTCTTTTCTGCAAATCTTTTAAAAATCTAATGATCATCTAGTAAACCTTTCTTAACCCTGTCAGGTCACCATTTTCTTAAAGCACAATTCGGAACAGTGACCTTACAACATTGTGACTCATGTTTCTGTGTTACTTCTCCATTGTGTACCATCGTTTTAATGAAATGCACTGGCTGGCAGGCCACTCTCCAGAATGCCACAGGAGCTGATGAGATCTCCTTCGAGAGGTCCTCCATGCTGATGAAGCACCCTGATTGGCTGGGGATTGGATGATTATTTTTGTTTTAGGGCAGCTTCGAACCCGATGGCATTGAGATTCACACAGTTCTCTAATTGGTGTCCAGCAGCCTTTAGCCTTTGATAAAACGACTGTCGCGCGTCTCCTGGCTTGGACAAGGAGGAGAGAAGCAGAGGCGCAGGTATTTTAGTGCAGAGAGACCCGCGGGACCGCACATATTCACTGCGCATAGCTCTCTGCGAGAGACGCCGTCCTGAGTACCCTTAAGCCCTTTGTTCCCCTGGCTGAATGCAGTTAATTAGCAACAGTCACTATAGCAACTGCCTCTCACTTCAAAACAATGTCTAATTTTTGCAGCAAAGCTTATCATACTGTTTACCTGATGGGCTCTCTAGCGCCCTGAGTTGTGCCGGGGCTGGCTCCCTGCCCAGCCTCAGAGGTTAATTGTGACCGCGGTGAAAAACATCACAACAGCTGCTTTGTGATGAGAGGACCATGAAAGGGGCTGGAAGAAAGTGGCGGTCCCCTTCAGCAGAAAGAATCGAAGACGCGGCACTTACATAATTCACCTGCTTTGCGAGCCTCCATTCAGCACGCCCTGCGTGATTACATACCCTCCGGAGTATATAAATGAACACATGACCAGATGTGAAATATGGCAAGAAACGCACAATGGGACATTCAGTTCCCAGAAATTGCATTTAATGGGTGTTATTGTGCACGCAGCAGAGCCTTAAGTCAAATTGTTAGGAATAATGCGCCACAGCACAATGCTGACTGTAGCGTGTAATATGTATAAACTCTGAGTTTCGTTTTCCAAAACTTCATCTTTGTTTCCAACAGATTTTTGGAGAAAAAAATGGCGTTGAACAAAATTTAATTGATTGCATAAAGCACCACATTTATATCTTCGATGTTACGTGAGTTTTTGTCCTAACAACCCATGGCCGCGACATTTGGTTGCTTGTCGCGCTGGGTAGCTCCACCCACACTGAAGTCTCATTGGACTGAAGAGCGGTTGTGTCTAGAAGGGATACAGGCTAACAGTAAATCTAATTTTTACCTATATTCTACCTGTGTTTTATTAACGTCTACACCTACCCTCTACAATAAGGCAAAAAAGTAATTATTGTAGTACAGTGTGACAACAATTATGCAATATTGATGTGCACATTTCCAGTAGATGAATCTTTATACTATCTAGCCATAAAGGGATAGTTCACCCAAAAATGAAAATTATCCCATTATTTACTCACCCTCAAGCCATCCTAGGCGTATAGGACTTCCTTCTTTGAGATGAATCCAATCAGAGTTATATTAAAAATGTACTTTGTTCTTCCAAGCTGTTTAATAGCAGTCAGCGGGTGTTGCAGTTCCTCAGTCCAAAAGAAGTGAAATAAAGTGCATCCATCCATAATAAAAACTGCCTCACACGGCTCCGGGGGGTGAACAAAGGCCTTCTGTAGCGATGCGTTTTGGTAAGAAAATATCCAGATTCAAAATGTAATAATCACTTTAATCTAGCTTGTGCCAACAGTTGTACACGGAAGCAGTTCTAGGCGGATTATGTATGAGGTCAGCGTTGCGCATGCGCCGGTGAGACTCGTGAAAACCAACGTTTGTTAACAGGAGCAAAGGAAGCAAAGTTTCCTTACTTTAGCAAAGGAAAACCAGTCTTCTCTTGGCTTATATCAAAATCCTCCATTATTTTTCTTTACAAATCCTCGTTTTGTACTTCTAATTTTTGATCGTTGTTTTGTTTTGATCTCTCCCCTGCGCTTCCGCTTTCGTCACTTCTGAGCGGCGCATGCGCAACGCCGACATCCTACGTCATCCGCCCGGAGCTGCTTCCGTGTACAACAGTGAGCACAAGCTAGACTAAATTGATTATTAAGCTTTAAATATGGATATGTTTCTTACAAAAATGCATCGATTCGCTACAGGAGGCCTTTGTTCACCCCCCGGACCCATGTGAGGCACTTTTTATTGTGGATGGCTGCCATTAAACAGCTTGGAAGATCAAAGACAATTTTTAATATAACTCCGACTGGATTTGTTTGAAAGAAGAAAGTCATATACTGTATACCTAGGATGCCTTGAGGGTGAGTATTTCATGGGCTAATTTTCATTTTTGGGTGAACTAACCCTTTAACCCTGAAGTACACCATCTTAAAGGGATAGTTCACCCTCCACCCCAAAAGAAAAGAAAATTCTGTCTTTATTGACTCACATTGATATTATGAGAAATGTTAGTGTTTGGTTAAAAAACATCCTTCAAAATGTCACAGTGAGTAAATGTTGACAACATTTTTGTGTGTACTATCCCTTTAAATGTTTTCTTAAAGATTTGGGTCAATCCAACAGTCTTTCATGAAATAAATCATTTTCTAAATGGTGTTGCTTAGTTTTCTAAGGTGAATTAAAAAAAAAAAAAAATTTAAGATACATGCTCAAGTCTTAATATCACACATAGTTTAGGTTTTCGAGTAAACTTATCTTATTCCTTTAAGGATGTTTGGATATTTTTGCTTGTAAAGAAAGACAAAATAGCTGGTTATGAAATAGAAGTAGAATGCACTGCATTTCAGACGTGTGTTGGGAAAGTTTTTGTGACATTTATTAATATAATCAGTCAGATTATTACCATAAAGCAGTGTAAATATCACAATGTGACAGGAGCGTGAGAATACATGAGGCTGCTGTAATTATTACGTGTGAAACGACCATCTGTCTCAGGAGCAACGAGCTGCTTTTAGCGGCAGTCGCACTTGCTGATATCAGGTTTTCGCCACCAGAACGGTTCCCACAGCGCATCTGTTTGCTTTGAAGGTGGCAAACATTTATCATATTTTGTCATTTCAACCCCGACCAAAGGATGAAAGACATTTGCGGGGAGTGCGCTGCCACGTTATTGCCCAGACGTTGGCTGGACCCATTTGCCAGAGTTACCGTCAGCCATTGTGAGGCCTTTTTTGTTCGCCGTGTTATTACAGATATGCAGTGTGCTCAGCAATCTCATCAGGGCCGGACTGGCGTCTCCGACGGGCACTAAGTGGCACTTGGTTTGCAGGGCTGCCGTGGATCATTTAGGCCTAATGAGCGAGCCTGGCCTCCCCGTGGGGCTGCCAATGCTCTGTTCCCAGACCTGCCTCAGCGGCGACCCGCTTCGCGCTCGCACCGCTGGTGCACCCTTGCTACCCGCTGTGAGGATAATGAGGAATTCTGGGATCCGCTCAGGCCTCTGCTTCCTGCATTCGCTCAGAATGGAGTCTGGAGAACTTTAGTCTAACACACACCTCCAATATAATCCCTCGCTTTTGTTTGTGCGCAATTGTAGCTTTGACACGCCACAGTGATTTTACACCTGCAAGAAACACATTTCCGATTACAAAACGATTACGTTTTACGCCGGCAAAATGAGTCAGAAATACCACCAGGGTTGTTCTCATGCAGTAAACGGAGTATGAAACCATTTTTCTTGCAACATAATGATGATTAGTCTTTTTTCACCACTGTCTTATTTTGCGTAAAATCAGCTGAATGCTGCGCCCTGAATAACGTGTTCCTGAGGGGAACAGCTGCATTGATATTCTGTATGGATAATACAAACAAGCAAACTAGCTGTGCCTCTTTCTCTGTGCCTTGTGTGTTTTTTTTTTCATTTTGCTGAAATACTTGGAGTGATTTCTAACAAAGCATATTGAGTTATCATTGATTGTGTGCCCTAAAGTTCATATTGCTGTCGTCCACCTGACTGCAAAATAAGAGAAAGGGGCTTTGCAGTGCAGTGCCAAAAATATGCATGTGTTTGATCCCGAAAACACAAAAGCTGCAGCAAATTCTGTCAGACCACAAGCTATTTAGCCGTGTTTTCAGAGTGATGGACGTGGACTTTATTTTACGCCTCCTGGTAGTGTCACACTTAACAAAGCTTAGTCTTGATGGCCTTGTTAGGGCTTGTCAGCATCTGATGTTTTGTGCCAACAATGAATGAAAAGGAATTTTGCGTTCTTTTGGACCTAGACTTTGTAAACATATGGACCTGTCAGAGAATCAATTTAATTTTGTTTGTATTGACACAGGCTATTTTTCAATGGAGGTTTCAGATTTCATTGTTTATCTCTAGTGTTCTCGGCCAGGGTGTGCCCCAGTGTTGACCTTCTGAGTTGTTTAAATGACCCTGGGGTCCCATGCCGCATGTCCCCACTGGTCAGACATTCTCCAGGCCTGCCAGGTGGATGGAAGTGTGACCCAGAGTGCTTTGGGTTGTCTAGTCTATCCCATGCTTGGCTGGCCAAATCTGAAAGCAAAATGCCCAAGGCATTTCATGTTTGCTATTTGTTGACCACAATGTGACATGATACTATTGACAGCTTCTCCGATTGCACAAAGAGCTTGTTTTGAAGTTCAGAGACCATGAGGGCATGTAAAACGTTGTGGTCAGTTTTAACAATTTCATCTTTAGTATGAAAGAAAACAACTTTGTGATTCTCAAGGATATCAGAATACAAAGAATAAGTCTGGAATGTCAAAAATTCAGTGGTCTAATTGTTGTTTTGTACATTTCTTTTTCTTTTTCACATAAACTTTAAGTTTAATGTCATACCAATAATTAAGGTATTTAAAGTGTCCTGTAAAGAATGAATGTGCCGGCTCAACAGAACTTGACTGCATTTTTTGGACGTGACTGGAGAGATTTGTGGTGATTATGTGAGCTGTCTTCTTCACTGCTGAAGAGCGGATACAGCAGAATCAGCCAGTGCTGAGGCTGGTCTCGTATTTCATCTCTCCAATTGGCTGCTGTTGTATGAGTGAAGCAGGACATTCTGCTCCATTTAAAGAAGCAGCAGCGTTCATTGGTTGGCATACTGTGGTAATGGCAAACTATTGTGCTGCTTATACTGAATACTGCTTTCTGTTTTTTAAAAATATTATTTGAAACTTACACAGTGATAAATGCTGTTAAACAGTAAAATATAGTACTTTTATCACATGATCTTATTACATTAACTGATTCAATTCCTTAATTGGTATCCAGTTATTATCTCAGAAATGTAAAGGTACTGTTATGTGTGTCAAATTTGTGTTAAAGACCTAACTTTTAGCATTCTGATCTAATAAAGGGTCAAGAAAGACATTGTTAAAGAAAAATTAAAATTGTGATTATTTCAGATTGATTTATCATATTGGAAGTGTATAGTCAAGAAAGAGCGGTTTGCATTGTGGGATGCATGCAGTGTGCTCTTGTGTATGGCACATTTTGGAAAATGTAGGAAATGTTGTGATTCACAGATTGCATAATTTATAGTGCAGACATAGTTAGAGTTGTATGGTAGGATTCTATTCCGAGCGAAGCCTGTCAGGATGTGATTTAAACATTTTTCATTTCTGGTTATGCAACATGAAATGATCCTTATTTAATGTTTTACCAAATGTCTCTGGTGTTGTGTGCATCAGTTGTCATTTTTTCTTCATAATGTGATAACTCTTCCCTGAAGTGAGTGACTGTTCTGAAGACTGCATGGGTGGGGAAAATAATAGAATGTTTCATCTCAATCAAAACAAATTAAATCTAGATTTAGCCACATCCTAAATGTTTTTTTCTTGCTTATAAATGTTATAGTACAAAATAAAAAAAAATTAATTAAAATATAAATAAAGAAATGACCTTGTTAAAGGGGTGATGTGATGCGATTTCAAGTTTTCCTTTCTCTTTGGGAGTGTTACAAGCTGAATAGATAAGATCCCTAAAGTTGCAAAGACTAAAAGTCTCAAATCCAAAGAGATATTCTTATAAAAGTTAAGACTTGTCCACGCACTCCTAAAACGCCTCGTTCTAACACGCCGCCGGCACAATGTCTACGTCACTATGTGGGAAGATTTGCATAACGTTGCCCAAATGTTTACGCAAAGAAAGAAAGCGTAACTTTAATTCTCACTGTAGTATTGTTGAGATACTCGCCATGTCGTGAAGGCGCTGTGTGATTAGTTGTGAAAGCGAAACTACTTTGTTTGGTCTTCCCAAAGAGGACACAACTAGAAATCAGCAGTTAAGTTGTATTTACAACACTGTTTCAGAACAGTTCAAACCAAATATTCAGATGTGTGCAGCACATTTTACGGAGGATGAGGACTGTTTCCTGGGAGAGTAGCCTACAATGCCGTTGTTCTGACAAATAATGCTGACTCGCAGCCTGTAAGTACGTTTTTTAAATTTAAAGGATTTGCCACTGACGATGCAAACGCGAGTTTTGAGCAGTGAGAGTAGCGCTTGTTGTTTGTCATTTCTCAGATCACAAATGCAGGACATGGTTTATGTTTACGCGGCGCGATGCAATTCAACGCGTAAAAAGACAGTATAAGTCTGTCATTATAATCCGTAATTATGTCCCCACTGGATGCAACAAATGCCTCATTTATAATGGGTTTTATTGGTTTTGTCTCGTCGCACCGGGACACAGCATCACAGTATGGAAAGGGGCGTCACATTTCCTTCACACGCTTGAGGTATTCGGCCAATCACAATGCACTGGATAGCTGGCCAATCAGAGCACACCTTGCTTTTCAGACCGATGAGTTTTGCAAAAATCGACGTGTTTCAGAAAGGCGGGGCATAGAGAAGCAGCAATAATGTACAGTATGTGGAAAATAATGTGTTTTTTTAACCTTAAACCGCATAAACACATTTCATTACACCAAATACACAAAATAATGTTCTTTGTAGCAACGTCATATGACCCCTTTAAATTATCTACATGTTCTTAATAAATAATTCTAAAAATAAAATTATGAAATGTACATGTATTTTTAAATAAAATGCAAATATAAAATATTAAGCAGCTTTGCTAACTCTTTTGGTCAGAAACTTTATTTAATGTCTTCATATTCTGATGGAACTTTCTGGAAGGTGGTGTGACACAGGTGCCCAGTTAATCCGAAACTTGAAACATTTCAGCTGAGTTTGGGCTTGTTAGAGAGCTGCATTGCAGGAGATGGAGCAGGGAACTTAAAGACAAGAACTATCAAGGTCATGAAGTTTGGCTTTTCATTTACACATATTGGTGACTGCTAACAGGTTTCTCTTCATGTTCAGATGTGGGATTGATCCTGAGAGATTGAAAATATTGATTTAACCCTCTTTCTTGCTCTGAAAGTGCGCTTGCTGGGAGGTGCCAGCCGACAGTGTGTTCACACATCCGCAGGACTGGAGGTGGAGTTGTCCCGCACCTCTGGTGAGCCCTGATGATGGTGACCGACTCTAGCATATCAGTCCGCTGTCCATCCATCCATGTCCGCCGCTCTCTCTCTCCTAACCCCCACAGCCAGGCCTGCCTCAGCAGTAATACATGTGATGATGTGCTCACCACCTCCTAATTGATAGAGTGATTCAGTGGAGGACTTGCTGTAATAATTGGTCCTATGGGAGCACGAGCAGACCCTGGGAGAGAGGGCGTTTGTCTGCCTGCTGGGAAACACAGAAGACTAGATAGAGGAAAGATGCCCAGGCCACCTCTTCCTCCTCACCTGCCGCCTCGCCGTGAGGATTTACGAGAGGTGGTCTAGCGTAATCCTCTCTGTCTCGGTGAAGCCTCGAGGTTGCGACCCACAGCTTTCTGCCGGTGGCTTGTCTGTTCCCACAATGGATGCCCACCGTTAATCCTTCCGCGGTTTTCTGACTCATGACCTAAAGCCCCGACCACAGCTTTCAGACTTCTCGCAGGTCATCAGGAGTTATCTATCGAACCCATTTTGTGTTCATACACTTTCAATTGATTTTTAAAGTGGTATTTATTATTTTTTAAAGACAGTATTATTAGGAATTAATTGATGGATTGTCATGTCGATGTACTTGTGGTAAGACTGATCGTCTATTAGTCAGTGTTAAATACTGCATTACCAAATTATATTCTTAAGTCATACTGACAGATTTCTGGTGGCCTTCGACCTAGTGATGTTCAGTTTTGTGAATGGATCGTTGTTTCTTTGTAATAACTTGGTTGTTGGATTAGATTACTCAATTTTAGTGAGATCTTTTTTGAGAGTAAATGTAAGATGTTGGACATATAAATAACTAGTGGGCTATCAATGTTTTTAAAAATTTTTTTTTTTTTTTTTTTTTTACAGCTGTGATGCAATAATACTGCTTGCTGATACTGATAAGTTATAAAAATAAACTTGATACAGTGTCATATTATAAATCTAATTCTTCACACCACCACACCCTAAATTAAATCATAAATTGTATGCTAAAAGGTTATTTAGGCATTTTTGGATCAATGGATAAATATTCGTTCTGAAATCTGCAAAAAGCCAAACTATGTTCATATTAATAGAGGAGGGACCTCTGGGATGGTGATTACGATAGTACTTGAAAAACAGAGAATGAAAGCTTAAAGAGTTATAACCAATATATCTGAATTAGACATTATAGGAGATTTTTGTGTGTGGTCTGAAACAGAATTTACGGCACATTTCAAATTAACATAATACATAAAAAAAAAGTAACTAAAGTTTATGCATCTATGCACATACAATTACGATCAATGAAAATGCAGATAACTAATGTGGGGCATATTCAAATTTTGCTCTGTTAAAAAAACAATAGAACATATATATCTTTTTTGACAATATGATGCTGACAGAAGAAAAAATGTTAATTGTATGGCCAGGTTATATACATCTTGGTCAGCTTTTTAGAAATTATATTCGAATTTAAAAAGCATAATTTCAGTCAGGGTGAAGAAAAGCTTTTGGCTTCTCTCCTGAGGCCACAAAAGGGCACATCGAGCAAAATATTACTAATGCACGTTTATTCAAAGCATAAAAAAATAACACGACTATCTGTGAAAAAAAGTGCATAATGATTAAAATAATGTTTATAAACCATATAGAATTAATAAAGTTGCTTAATTAGAAAAAAAAACCAGCACCATGCATGTATGTATAGTTTAACACAAAGGACCGAAAACCAATCACAAAAGGTAGGCTACTTTCTTCATTTAAAAACATGAAATACAGTGGGATGGGGGAAAACCGCCATAAAATCTTGAGACATGTTTTTTAAAAAGTTGAACTTACATTAATTTTACAAGGCTTTCTAAACATGCAGCTCTTTTGAGCGAGACGCGAGTGCAACAGTAATAGAAGTCCATCTAGAAAATGCGTGAAATATGCGTTCTGTGTGGAAACGGCTTGGTTGTTTTGATGTAAACAAGATCTTCTCCGCATTGATTGTTCTCTTTTTCTGCTATATTTTGAATGAACAACGTAGCAGCGCCGCATCTAGTGGGTTCAACTGGATAGGCTAACAAAAGCATTAAAATGCAATGACACTTACATTGTCGTCGCATTTCGTGCGCCACTGATAAGGCTGCCTGACGGCTGAAGCAGACCTAAAATGTGGATTCTTTTTTTTTTTAATTCGACGAATATTCGAAATTCTAAATTTTTTTGACAGCCCTACTATTAACTAAGTATTAACTATGACTTTTGAGTCAATAAACTACTAATTTGCTGCTTATTAATGGTTAGTGAGATATGTAGAATATTGTCATGCAGAATAAGGCACTATGTGCTTTATAAATACTAATAAACAACCTCATAATTGCTTGGAAAATTAGCCATAAGAAGTAGTCAATTGTAAGAATTGACCCCTAAAATAAAGTGGTTACTGGCCAAAATATCTATCGCTATAATCAAAACATTCTTTACAGTCTAAATAAGCTAATCACAACCATGCTAAAAAAACATTTCTTGGTCATTTATCATGTACTCACAGAGACTTTTTTTTAAAAGTAGACCAATGTTACTTTGGCCCTTGATAAATTGTCATAGCTATAGTTTTTCTCAGGTGTGCTCCAGTCTCTGGCAGTCCTTTGGATGGAAGTGATGGTCTATTACTAACGTCTGCTTGTAGATCTTGGTTACATACCAGAATCCCACTCACTTCAGACCAGCAGAGCACTGCATGACAGTGATGGAGTGGGGGAATTTTCAGTAAGACGTAATAGCTGAATTAGGAACATGAAGAAGTTTTCAGACCTGCAGACTTTTTTCATCCTTTGCAGACCACAAAAACAAGTGTGGTCGTGTGTTACAGTGCACTAATCTATCCTCATTCGCTGTCACCCATGAGCTTCTGATAAGTGATTGGCTCAAACAGAAGCTGCTTTTTGTACATTAAGGTTAAATGCTTTTAACGATTTTTATGTGCATTGAGAAACGGCTCATGAAGTATAGGCATATAGATATGAAGGCCGTGAGACAAAGCCAGAAATCCTTGGCTCAAGTGTAGATTGGAATAAATGAAAGCCTGTGAAGATTAGATTTAAAGGGGTCATATGATGCAATTTCAATTTGTCCTTTCTCTTTGGAGTGTTACAAGTTCTTGGTGCATAAAGAAGATCTGTAAAGTTGCAAAGACTAAAGTCTCAAATCCAAAGAGATATTCTTTATAAATGTTAAGAGTCAACCATGCCTACCTAAAACGGCTCGTTCTAACACGCCCCCACATATCTATGTCACGATGTGGGAGGATTTGCATAACGCTGCCCAAATGTTCAAGCAAAGAAAGAAGGCATAACTTTTATTCTCGCTGTAGTATTATTGTTGCCGCCGCCGCCGCCATGTTGTGAAGGCGCTGTGTGTTTCGTTGTGAAAGCGAAACTACTTTGTTTGGCCTTCCAAAAGAGGACACGACTAGAAATCAGTTTTTAGTTGTATTTACGACACTGTTACAGAACAGTTCAACCCAAATATTCGATGTGTCCAGTGCATTTTATGGAGTACTATTTCCTGATCCTGGTAGAGTAGACTACAATGCCGGCTGTTCTGACTAACAGACTAAGTAAGTTTTCATATTTAAAGGATTTGCCACTGACAATTCAAACACGAGTTTTGGGCAGTGTAGAGTAGCGCTTGTTGTTTGTCATTTCTCTGATCACAAATGCAGACATGGTTTTATGTTTAAGCGGCGCGATGCAACGCAACGCGTAAAAAGACAGTATAAATCATTATAGTCCGTAAGGCATTATAAGCCCTATATGCCCCAACTGATGCAACAAAATGCCTTGTTTGTAATGGGTTTTAATGTTTATGTCTTGTCGCTCTGGCTGGACATGGCATCAACAGTATGGTAAGGGGCATAACATTTCCGTCACACGCTTGAGGTATTCGGCCAATCACAACGCACTGGATAGCTGGCCAATCAGAGCACACCTCGCTTTTCAGACCGATGAGCTTTGTAAAAATCGACGCGTTTCAGAAAGGCGGGGCATAGAGGAGAAACAATGAAATAAATGTACAGTATGTGGAAAATAATGTGTTTTTTGAACCTTAAACCGCATAAACACATTTCATTACACCAAATACACAAAATAATGTTCTTTTTAGCAGCACCATATGACCCCTCATATCGGTTCGAAAGATAAAGACGACACCGTGTACCTGTGTCCTGGTGAGAGATGCTGTGCATTATTGACAAAATGAATGCCTGCTTACAAGATGGGTTTAAATGCTTCTCCAAAACTGTATTACCTAGTGCATTCAAAGGATTTTTCAGTATGTTTATTTAATATAATATTAGTGGATAAATAGTTTTATATAGCATTAGTTAAATGTGTTGTTCAGTCTTGTTTTTGAGCTCTGAAAATGTGCACAGGCCGCATATTAGGACAAGTACTTCCATTTACCTGATACCCCTAAAATCAGCCAGATTTTTTGCTTGAACATGATATGTATTATAATATGTATTAATAAAATTATGGTGTCAGCAGCTGTAAAAGCTTCACACTAAAGTTCCTTGTATGAACATTGTTTAATGGTTTTGATGAATCTCACTCTAGCTTTTTATGATGCAAATCAGTTTCACAATTAGTATTGCTTATGCAATACTTACATTATCAGCTTTGCTACACAAAAGATAAACCTTTGTGCCTCATTTACCCTTAAAGGGTGCATATTATTTTGTTCCTTAATGGCACATATCAGTACCTTTTAAAAGGGTACCGCCCTAGTGACAGCTTTTGTGCCATTTTCTGACAGTGTATAGACAAAAGTCTACTTCACATTTTCACTTTCTGCTCTAGTTTGTGGATAGTCCACATGACGTAATTTTCATCAGCAGCACAGTCCGCTAATTTCCACACATGCCATTTGTGCATAGCTTTATTTCTGTGTCCACGTGGACACCGGAGAAAGTGCAAGTGATCTGAGCATTTAAAAAGAGGTTCTTTAGATGCACACATGCCAAACTCATCCATCCATGCTCATGGTCAATGGAGTATGCATTGAAAGCCTTGTACACTCAGTTTTGCTCAAGACAGAGCTGAACGCAGAAAATGAAGCATACTTGGGTCTTCAGTGGTTCATTTGCTGGGGTGTTCACTGTGGTTGCTAGGTGGTTCAGACTTTAGTTCCACCTTCAATCTAAGTCTAGAACATTTTTTACTTGTTTTATTGTCTGTTAGGCTGTAGCCAAATTTTTATAATTTTGGTTAGTGGTTTGTTCATATCTGTGTAATAATAATAGTGAATCCTGTCTTAGCAAACATCACTAATAAATGGACAAGACATGTGGTTTGAAAAGCTTGTTTCTTGTTCCATTCTCCCATTCTCCCATGAAGGGGCTTTCTGAGTGTGGTGAGTGGGTGATGCATAAATGTATGTGATTGTGTGTGTGTGTGTGTGAGTGAGGTCTTCTCAGCAGGTGGCAGATGGCACGGAATGGCCATACCTCAGACATGTGCTCACACACTCATTAGGTCATGGGGCAAAATGCATGGTCTTGAACTCTAAGCTTGTTCAAGTCAAAGGGTGGGTGAGAGGCCAGTGTTTTGACCCTAAAAAGGCCAGGATACCGCTAAGTGTGTGACAAATTTGGTCGACATAAAAGTGCTGGGATAAACCACTTTTTGGTTGCCATTCAATGAAAAGTACTTAAAAGAAACATTTTGTTAGTATGAAGAACGTTTTAATAATCTTAAGAACTTACAAAGGACTTTTTGTGCAATTGATGTAAAAAGTTCTTCATGAAACAATAATGCCAGTAAAGAAATATTTATCTTCTCTCTAAAGCGAGGGGCCCTGTAATGAGGAAACATAACCCCCTGAAATAGGCAGCTGGTTTGCATGAGTCAGATGTTTATAAACGGTCTTTCTAAATAGATTTCAGTAGCTAGATTAAGGTTATGCACTTTCTCTTGTCAGATTTTTCTCTTTTGTGCTGATGCAAGTTCAGGTTAAAATATATGGTCACATTTGCTAACCTGATTTCACTTGAAGCAAACTAGTTATGAGAAAATTTTGTAGTTTGCATGCTCAGTTATTTTCAGTTGTGAATGTACTTGAAAATTAGTTGTTGAAGTTAGTCACAATCCTGAAAGTCTTTTCAGGTTTTGCCAGAGAAACTTTTGAATGAATCTTTTTTTGCCTCATTTTGCACATTTGAATCTAGTTCTGTGTCACCTGCTCAACTTCCAAGGCACAAATCTCGTTCTTTGTCTCCTATCTATGTGGGTTCCCCTCCTAGCAAGCAGTGTTCCTCGAATGCCGTTGTTCTTGGGAGTGAAAGGCTTCCTGCCTGCCTCCCTTTGCCCCGCTCTTGCCCTTCCCCCAGTCCAACCGAGCCAGGGACCCTTGGAGTGAATGCCTCCATATTGTTGGTTTAGTCTATTGTGATGCTAATGGAATCCGGAGACCCTCGAGTCATCTATCACGCGTGACAGGGAAGCAGGGGCATTGTGTCTTTTACTGCACACGGGAGAAGGGCTGCTGTCTCCACAGGTCTCACTGGGAGAATATCAAACCCAAAGAATTCATGCTTTTGTGATAGATTGTCCATAGTGACTGTAGATGTAGTACTACTCAGTAATTACACTCCCCCAAATTACGAGCAATCTTTCTTAAAATGTACTGCCCAAAATACCATATATTCTAATGTGCAATTCATAACATTTAACATTAACAGTTTGTCTTTGGTTATATTAACTAGCAATAGATTTAGTAACATTGCTCAGTCAGTTTGCATTTTTTGACCAATTGATTAAAAGAAGTACCTCATGAAAGTAATTTGTTCATAAGACGAACAAGAATACAAGTTTGAAATCTCAAAGGAATGAATGTTAAGAATGATCAAACTTCATATTTTAGTTCCTTTCTTCTGTGACAACCGACAGATTCAATTTGTGGCCTATTGAGGATTAATGCTAGATTTGGATGGGGTGAAGCCGTCAAAGTGAGCCTTTATGTGAGAAATGCTTACTGGCTGTATGGCTGCGATCCAGCATCCACTGACATCATAGTTGTCCAACCGGCCAGATGTGAGTGCGGTCAGGCCTGCGTTAAACAAATGTGGTACAACAGGAAATGAGTCCTTTAAAAAGCTCTGAGAAAAAAATGTGATGTGTTTTTAGCAATCAAAGAACATAACCAAAGCCATTAAAAGGCTTTAATATTCTATAACTATAAATGAGGACAATGTTTATGGCATGGGGTCTGAGCCGAGCTGCAGGATTTTGCTTTGATTAAATCATCTTTGCTATGACATGCTGGCAGGAAGGATGATGGGGCTTTATTTGCTTCACCCCCTCGGTGTGGAATCAATGGCAATTTTATGCTGTCTTTTTAAATGATATAACACACTTCTGCTGTAGAGGCTCTTTGGCTCCTGTGGAGTACTATTTGTGAGAGGCTGAGGGGATGCTAATGGAAGGGCTGGTGTTGATGGTTTCGTCCCAGTTAGACCTGTAAGGAGGAGGACACTGCCACGTGTTGCTAGAAAAGAACAGCTCATACCAGCTTAAGGTGGTAATTTTTGGGACTTGAAATGCTGGTTAGTTGCTGCTCTAAAGTGTTTTACCAACTCTAACCAGCTTGATCAAGATGATCTACCAGGTTAAAAACAGGTCCACCAAACGGTAGTCCATTAAATCAACCATCTTGACTGGATTGAAATTGCTGTAGGACTGAGAGGATGCTAATGGAAGGACTGGAGATGATGGTTTTATTCTAGTAAGACCTGTAAGGAGGAGGACACTGCCACATGTTGCTTGAAAAAAAAACAGCTCATGCTGTCTTAAGGTGATCAAGCTTATTTTTGGGACTTGGTAGCTGGTTTGTTGCTGCTCAAAGGTGTTCTACCAGCTCTAACCAGCTTGATCAAGATTTTCAGTAGATCAAAAACAGGTCCACCAAATGATGGTCCAGTTCAACAGCTATCTTGACCAGACTGAATTTGTTGTAGGGTTGAGAGAATGATAATGCAAGGACTGATGTTAATGGTTTCATCCCATTTAAATTGTGAGAAGGAGAAGAAAGGAGCTGCAGTGTGTTGCTTTAACCTGTTAAAGAAACTGGGTCATATCGGTATAAGGTGGTCAGGCTGGTTTTTGTAACATAGCAGCTGATTTATTGCTGTTCCAAGGTGGTCTACCAGCCTTAATCAGCTTGACCAGGGTGGTCTACCATGTTGAAAACTGGTCTACCAAATGATAATCCAGTTAATCAATAATCTTAACCAACTTGAGCCTTCTGTAGGGTTCAGATGATGCTAATGTAAAGGCTGATGATGATGGATTCATCCCAGTTAAACTGCAAAGAGGAGGAGATGGGAGCTGCTGAACATAGCAGCTGGTTTTTGCTGTTCCAAGGTGGTCTACCTGCTCTAACCAGCTTGACCAAGATGTTCTATCAGTTCTAGTCCAGTTGATCAACCAGCTAATGACTATAAATGGGCTCTTACCTGCTTAAGGTGGTCAAGCTGATTTATTTGGACATGGTAACTGAATTTTGGTGTTCTAACATGGTGTCCTAACCAGCTGGACCGATCAGCTTGATCAACTAGATCAGCTTGGACCAACTGATCTGTTGAGCAGAGCTTTATATCAAGTAACAGTAGAGAGGTAATTGCACTAAGCAGAAAATGTACAAAGCACATTTGATATGGTTTTCTTTTTCATAACAACATTATAATTTATGAACATTTCAAGTTGAAAGGTGTCATTGTGAGCTGAGAAAAGATATTGAGTCTTGACACATTAATGGTGATTAGTAATTTGAAAGTCCAATCCTGCTTGGGTGTTTTGGCAACTCTGAGAAACAGCTGTAAAACACAGAGAAAATGCTTGCTGTGCCGAGCCGTTTGAGAGCAGCCCAGTTGAGGTAATGAATCCTCATCCAAATTAAAGAAGTGTGATGCAGCATTGTGAGGTGAGAATGAATGTGTGGTAAAGTGGGCCGCAGCAGGGGGTCGTGGGGGGAATAGCGGCCAATGAAGCAGCTGTGTAAACCTCCTCAGTTCAAGGAGGGGATGCAGAAACCAAGGGATGGACGGATGTAACGATTGTCCTCCAGCTTTGCCAACGTCCAGATACAGTCACACTTCGGCTCCAGACTGCAAAATTATCAAAGGCACACCCTATTCAGGGAAGCCTTCAATGGCCAGAGTCTGTCGGTGCTTATCTGTGAAGTCTGAGCAGGGGAGGATGATTTAGTGTCTAAATTGAGGTGGGAGTGCTGACAGCTCTCAGTAGGTAGTGGGGAGGGAGTCCGCTCCTCTTTCCTCTGAGGGAGTTGGTGCAAAGGGCGGAGATGCATTCCTAATTGAATGAAGAGTCAGCTGGGGGACAATCCTAGAAAGAGGGGTGCCGGCAGGCCCCACTGAGTGGCTTCTGCTGTTTTAGGAGCTATTGATATGGACTCTGGTGTCTTTGAAATAAAGAGAAGCCTTTTCCTACTCGAGAGAACAGATTCCTTCTTTGCCCTGGTATTCTGCTTTTTAGTCGGGCCATAATACCTAATCCTTTCCCTGCTGTTTTGATTGACAGCTGGAGAACTCTTGCAAGAGTTCACATCCTCCCCGTTCTCACCCACTGCTCTGCCGTCTTCCTCATGTATACCATATTGCAGAATGAATATGTTCACCATGAATATCCACCACAAACGAGACTTTAAATTGAATCAGTGCATTCCTATGGACCTGTTCACACAAAGCGAAATATGCCAGATTCCCTTTTTAATACTTTATTATTTTATTATTATTCATAAATATTCTTATTGACTTGACTCATTAATGCAATATATGACAAAACAATCACAATTTGATTTTTGGGCAAATTTGTGCAGCCCTACTGCAAATGAGTTTCAGTAACCAGAACTATTAATACTTTATAGTTTTTTTTAACCAAGGATTAAAAAAAGATGGCGCCGGTGTCTCTGGCATGCTGTCACTCTCTGAGACTTTTAAGTTTGCTTGTATTATGGCTTTTTAACTGCTTTTTAAATCATGGCATTTTAACCCATATGTTGTTTCAAGTCTAAGTGCACTACTTGTGTTAGTTTATGACTGGCAAACTCTGCTAAATATTGGACTTCTGGCTGATGGACAGACACACCAGACATTGCTTGCGGGATTCCGCCGCCATTGTTGGCATCTGTGCCCCCCTACCTTCGTCGGGTACAGTCTTTGCCTCTGGGAAAGAAATGACGAAAGCGTAGAGGGAAAAGAGGTGGCTTCACGGTTAAGCTCAAACTTACCCTTGGAAGGAATCAGAGGAGATATGTTCTTCAAGACCTGGTTGTCGACGTAAATAGATTGTTCTCGTTTTGTGAGATGGCGTTGCTTGGAACCGCTATATACCTGAAATATTCTGATTTTTCCTACTTCTTCTGGAGCGCTGCAATTGTTTCGTTCGCCGCGTTTTCAACCTGGTGGAGTGAGACTGTGTAATATTAAACCTCTGCGTCGGACACCTCAACCTAATGCAGACACAATAAATCTGAGGATCGATTTGATCAACGCGAGGTCAGTGATGACAAGACTTTTTTATTTAATGAGTTTTTTACTGCACAAAGTCTAGACTTCATGTTCATTACCGAGACGTGGATTACAATTGGGGACATGAGTCCTTTCCATGAGCTCTTACTACGGGACTGTAAGTTTTATAATACCCCTCGTTCATCGGGCTGAGGAGGTTTGGTTACTATATTTAAAGAGAAGTTTAACTGCAGATTAATAGCAACTGAAAAATATGTTTCATTTGAATGACAGCTGCTGATCTTGGACACTAATAGTCCAGTTGCCATTGTTATTATTTATAGGCCTCCTAAAACACAGAAAGACTTTATCAATGAATTTGGTGACTTTCTAGGATGTTTGTTTTCAAAATTTTATAAACTGCTTATTTTAGGGGATTTTAATATTCATGTGTGCTGCCCAGAAAATGTGATGACGAAGGACTTTATAAACTTAATTACTTCTTTTGAGTTAACCCAATTAGTTAATGGTCCGACTCATATGTATGGCCATACTTTAGACCTGGTATTAACACATGGTCTCCTTACTGAAGATTTAGAATTATATGACCATGTTATCTCTGATCACAAACCTATATTGTTTAATATGTTTTCGTAGTTTTTCATCTACAACTAGTACATAATTTGTCACAAGGTTTAATGAGGTGTGTAAAGTGTCTGACTCTGTTCTTTAGGATATGGGTGTTGATGAGCATTTACACTTGTTGCATTCAGCCTGCAAAGATGTGTTAGATATAGTCGCTCCTCAAAACACTAAACAGCATAAAGTTAGGTCTGATCACTTGTTAAATGATGAGATAATAAGTCTTAGACAAATCTGTAGACAGGCAGAAACGAAGTGGAAAAGAAATAAGTTACACATTTATTATGATATCTTTAAGGAAGCGTTAAAATTTTTTCAGAGGGCTGTTAGATCAGCCAAATCTAAGTATTTTGTTGAGCTAATAGAAAAAAATGCTAATAACCCTAGGACGTTGTTTAGCATTATAAATTCTGTAGTAAATCCTCCGACACTAAATCTAGATCCATCCCCATCTATATGTGAGAATTTTATCAATTCATTTAAAACTAGGATTGAGAACCTAAGAGGGACTATTCCTCAAATGAGCTGTGACTTTTTAGGCCATGTTACACAGACTGCAGTTTTTAATCAATTTGAACCCATTACATTTCAGCGGCTGTTTGAAATTGTAAGCAGGTTAAAACCTACCGGGTCAGCCATAGATATGGTTCCTCCATGGTCTTTAAAAGAAAACTTTGAGGTCATTGGACCTAGTATTCTTCAGATTATAAACAAAAGCTTAGATACAGGTGTTTTTCCCAACATGCTGAAACAGGCCTTTGTGCAACCTGTACTAAAAAAATCCAACCTAGACCCAACTGACTTGACTAATTGTAGACCAGTTTCACATCTTCCATTTTTGTCAACAATTTTAGAAAAAGTAGTATTTTGTCAACTACATGACTTTTTAGAAAGAATACGTTTTTAATGATTTACTGATGACTGTGGATGCTGGTGATTCAGCTGTGTTAGTTTTATCTAACTGCAGCCTTTGATACAATAGATCACACGGTGCTGCTTTCACAGCTAGAAGAGTATGTGGGGATTCAGGGGAAAGCTTTAAATTGGTTTAACTCATATTTGACTGCTAGAAGCATGGCAGTAAGATTTGGCACATATACATTAAACTCGACATCGCTTATATGTGGTGTGCCTCAAGGCTCTATTCTGGCCCCCACACTTTTTTCACTGTATATGCTTCCATTAGGAGACATCTTTAGGAAGTACAACATAGCATTTCACTGCTTTGTGGATGACTTGCAAGTATACTTACCATTAACAAATGGTAATAGATTAGAACACCTTATGTCGTGCCTCTCTGATCTAAAAACATGGCTGGCCTCTAATTTTTTATATCTCAATGAGAAAAAGACAGAGGTTGTGGTATTCGGCCCCAGAGGAGCCAGGGATGAAGTAAAGTTTAATTTTGGCCCATTGTCTTTGTATGTCAAAGAACATGTTAAAAACTTGGGTGTTTGTATTGATAGCTCCCTGAAGTTGAACTCGCAGATCAATCATGTGGTAAAATCAAGTTTTTTTCATTTGAGAAATCTGGCCAAGATTAAATCATGTCTTACATTCAAGAGTCTTGAAATTGCAATTCATGCTCTCATATCATCAAGACTTGATTACTGTAATTCGTTATACAAGGGTATTAGTCAAGTATCTATCTTGCGGCTGCAGAAGGTTCAAAATGCTGCCGGTAGACTGTTAATGAATATTTAAAAATGTGAACACATTACTCCGTCTTTGAATTCTCTACACTGGCTTCTGGTACAGTATAGGATTGATTTTAAGCTTCTTTTATTAGTGTATAAGTCTTTACATGGCCTCGCACCTACTTATCTATCAGAGCTGCTAATTGAGTATCAGAGTGGAAGAACATTAAGATCAACAACTCAAAATTTACTTAAAATTCCAAGGACTAAGTTGAGCCAGAAAGGGGATCATGCGTTTGCGGCAGTAGCGCCAAGACTTTGGAATAGCTTACCTTTACATGTCAGGGACGCTGACTCTGTAAATGTTTTTAAAGTACAGCTAAAGACACATTTGTTTGCCATGGCGTATTCTTTTTGCTGATCATTTTTGTGTTCTTACTATTGTTGTTGTTGGTTTAGGTGATTTTTCTTTTCTCTATCTGATTTGTATATTGAGATGATGTAAAGCACATTGGTCAACATGTGTTGTTTTAATTGTGCTATATAAATAAAATTGACATTGACATTATTTTAACATCTGTATGTGAACTTTTATGTGTTGATACAGAACTAGGGCTTCACCGTCCAGCTTCTTACACGGCACCTGTTCACACTCTTCTAGAATAAAAACTGGAACACATATTACTTTAAAAATAATTTTCTCTTATTATTGTCATTGGGGGACAGCTTGTTTCCTAGGGTTTCAGGGCCTCCAGTGTGTCCTTACCCTCTTTTTTTGTCTCATTTTCTGTCTGCTAGCGTTGTTTTGCACGGCAAACACAGGAAAGAAAGCGTGCTGGCCAAGTCCTGCTGAGCAGGGTTTTTTTCAAGGCGGTGAAAAGAATGAATTATTCAGCACTAAGCATGCTTACAGCTGGCCGTTTGTGAGCTTTGATCTAGGAATCAGGCGTCTGCATGAATGCCCTTATTGTCATGTTATGTGTACACAGTGTGTGAATTATTGAAAGTGGCGAGGCCCTGGCTTCATCTGGGAGAGATTACAGTGTTGGCATGCTGGGGAGGTGGGCTCGAACTGAAAATCCCCAGATGCTATTTATTTGTCCTGGAGGTCACATGATCTTCTGCCGTTGTTATAGCCTTAACAGAATGGCCTACGTGAAGAAAGAGAGCTGCCCCTCCGTTCAGCCCACACATGCATCAAGCACACATGTTGAAATCGCATGCTCATTGGCCTCAGGCTGTGTTGGGGAGCGCTAAACACTTGTTAGGACAGGGTCTTCGAAGAGGGAGTTTGTACTGTTTCATATAGACATCTCAATATTGCCACATGTGTACATGGTTTGTGGGTATTTCCAGAATTTGGTCTTCAAAGGATCCAGTGTCCAACTGGGGCTTTTCAGACTTATGTGGACACTTTGACATTGCTGATGACCTCATAGTTAAAGGCATTCAATGAAAATTATTTTCTAAATGCAAGTTATAGATCTTAATAAGGATGCAGGACTTCTCCAATCATTTAATCCACTTGAACTTGCCTCAGCAAGCTTATGCTCATCTCCCTACACTTTTCAGTGCAGCGCCCACATACCCAAATTCAGTTAACAACTGATAAATAGAGCCAATTTTTTTATTTTTTGATAATCTGTTACACTTGGATGCAGGTCACAATAGAATAAAAAAAATCAGTAACGTTATACTTAAAAGTCTGAAATACTTATTTTGAATAGTAATTACTTTGTAATTACTAAATAATTACTTCAGCCATTAAAAAAGTATATTCTATTATTTGTGAAATATGAATGAAATATAGAAGTACTACATCCATTATATTGTCATTTTCATTTGACCTAGCAGCATCATGTCCTGGTGGGATACTAAAGTGTCTATTTGGTGCACACTTCAGAATCTTGAATCTTTATTTTTTTATACACTACTTTTCAAAGGTTTGGAAAATGTTTGATTTTTTTAAAGTTTTTAATAAGGTCTCCTATGCTCACAAAGCTTGCTTTTATTCTTACAGAAAATTATATTGACAGAAAACTGGTTAATGTTGCTGTGTGGGTGTTTCTAATACAATAATACTCCTTTGACCAACATAATCAATCTCTCAATATTTTTCATATATATGTATATGTATCCAAAGCAACATGTTTTTCTATCTCATGTGTTTCTAGTGTTTCTGTTCAATATTCTTTTTACTTTATGCTAATTATATTTGGAAGTAAATACAGTTCATTGTTGTTCCAAAGTAAAATTGGTGGACACGTGGTAAATTGTAGCTACATCAATTCTGCGGTTGCCTGTTTAAAAAGCTAGTTTTATTACACAGCCCTGGATAAAAAAACAAAAAAACAAAGGCTCTATGGCAACCGTTGGCTACAGCTGGACACATAATTAGAGTGGCTCCTTACCTATAATTTGCGTAATAGTTTTGGGGTGGCGGTATGTTATTAACATATGAAAAGGCTAAGCAGGGGTCATTGTGCCTAGCATCAGTAATTAGAGCAGTGCCGAGGGCGCAAGAATGTGTAGAGCTGCCATTAATTGGAGATCACTACAAAACCATGCTTTAATTATTATTTAGTGAGAACAGTAGTGTGTTAAATTAATATGTTTCCTCTGCCATTACGTGCTGTAACCATATGAATGTCTGGATCTGTTTCTTTTCATAGCGTGAGGCTTTGAAGAAATTGGGATTAAATTAGATTAAATTGAAAGGCCGTAGAGTTGTTGGGCTATTTTCATGGTAATAGCACGCACGGCCAAGTTTTCATTTAGATTAGGTGTGTTTGTTCATTCGCTGGGGTTAAGATTGCTACATGTTGCTGACATGGTGAGAACAATTGAGGCTATAGAAATTTTGGCTCATGCATACGAACTCAAGGCCGTGCATTCCTGGTTTGATTAGGTTAATTGAATTTAAAGTATTACATTTCCAAAGTTCTTACATTAACACATCTCATCTATTGTCTTTCTGTAGGTCGGAACGAGCTGATTGCCAGATACATTAAACTCAGAACTGGGAAGACAAGGACACGGAAACAGGTAAGAGAATCCATGTTCTTGCATGCATGCCACTAAACGGGAAGGCCAGTACTGCTGAATGCACCTGCTATCTGTGCTTTTGAAGGATAAAAACTTACAGCTCACACAATGAACAGCAGAAATAAAAAGATACTCGCAATTAGGGGTGGGCGATATAAGGTAAAATGTCTATTACAGTGTTCTTAAAATAATTTATGATGTTCTGTACATAATTTATATATATTTTTACAGAAAAGAGAAATGATTAATAATACTGAATGTTGAAGATTTCGATTTTGATAGATTTTTTTTCCCTTTATGTTCAGTGATCAAAATTGCAATTTTTAAAATCCATTATCTGTTCATAATCACTTTTTTTAAATTTAAAGAAAAAATTAGGCTTCCCTTGTTGGTAAGTACGTATAACTATAAGCTTATAATTTACAAAATAAATATATACAAATTAAATAACTAAATTATTAATACATTAATTCCATAAGTATGGTAGTTAATATATAAATATATGTTATAAAAAAAATTATAAAATTGACAACTTGAACCCAAACCCAAACTGTGACCATAAACTGTTAAAAATGTCTGTATTCAGTCAGATTTACTGAATAGAAAGTGTGTGTGCCCTGTAAAGCCTGACTGATGTTTTTTTCAAACAATGAAAGAATAGTTTGCTCCAGTATTTTGTTCTAAAATAGAACACCTAACCAGAAAAACCTGAAACATGTGTTGGAAATAGATAAAAGTTCAGCACGCTATGAAAAATATGTACTGCTTTGGCTTGCGGTGTGACAAGAACAAGCATTATTTTAGCAAGTGGAGCATTTGAGACAACATTCATCTTCCATCTTTTACTGCGCAGTGGTTGAGGTGATCGTAATACCAATTCTCTTGACAAATTTTACCGGTTTATTGTTTACTGGTATATCGCCCACCCCCGCTCATACACACATAGGTTGGTGCAATGCACGCACACACACACACACACACACACACACATAGCCACTCATGCAGGAGCATGGAGCTTTGCAGCATGTTCAGGCTGGGTGCAAGAACGCTAATGCGATTGTAGGAGAGACGGACCCTGAACGCTGGGCTCAGCCGGCAGATGTTTCATTCAGCTGTATGAGAACACGCCACTGAACAGCTATGGCCAAGACACTCACTCACACATTAGCAAACACAAAGCATCACTATTTTAAAAGGCTTATTTTTAAAAAACAATTCAAATAGACATGTTTTTACACAGATGACCTGTTCAGGACCGAAATATTTGTTTAAATCCATGAATCTGTTTTTTTCCACTTGACTGTAATGTAATTTGTTATGGTGATCTGTATGTGCTGGTGCAGCTGTAACACTTCAGTGGGCTGTGCTTAGACGGCTCTGTCTCAAAGCTCTTATCAGATAGATTTACTACAGCAGACAGGAAACATAATACTAGACATCCTTTTGTTTTAAATTATATGAATATTCCAGGTTATATAGTATCCCAGGCCACTCTCTGAACCAAACAAACAAGAAAAGGATTTAGAGTAAATCACTTAAAGTGATTAAGCAGCACAATATCTAAATTATCACGCTAATTTAAGCATGTTAAATAACATAATCAAACTTTATGTGTTAGAATAAGATTTTGATACTGTCTAAAATAATTGATTATGCTTGGTAAGTTAATGCATTCAGCAATCAAATATTTCTGTACAATAAGGTTTCATTGTTAACTTTAGTTACATGAACTAACAATGAAAAAGTACTTAATATTAATAATTTCATTTACTCATACATTATTAAAATAAAAAAATTGTATCTCTTGATATTTTAATGGACCCGAGCTATCATGAAATAACCATTAAAAAGTGCTTAAAGGAATAGTTCACCCAAAAATTCAATTTTTGTCATCATTTGCTCACCCTCATGTCTTTCCAAACCTGTATAAGTTTTTCTACTCTGAACACAAAAGAAGATATTTTGAAGGATTTTGAAGAACCAAACAGTTGTTGGTCCCCATTGACTTCCATAGTAGGGAAAGAAATCGTCTCGGGTTACTTATGTAACCATGGTTCCCTGAGGGGAACGAGACCGGGTCCTCTAGGGGTCGCTATGGGGAATGCATCGTCGTGACCCGTGTCTGAAGCATACGTTGAAAAAACACCAACAACATGTTGGTCGGCGACAGCCCATGACGTCACTACCGATGCGACTATAGTATAAATAGGCGCCGGTAGCACACATCATCACTTCTTCGTCTGAAGCTTGTGTCCGCAGCCTGGCACAAAAGTAGAGACGCGTGTCTCGTTCCCTACTCAAGGAACCATGGTTACATAAGTAACCCGAGACGTTCCCTTTCGGGGAACTTCGAACTGCGTCCTCTAGGAGTCGCTATGGGGACGGTATTCCCACGCCACCATGCTGAGGGGAGTGAAAGCCAGAACCATGGCGAGCACTAAGAACCAAATCTACCATATTGCTATGGGAGTTGCCCCTGTCCTGGACTTAGACTGCTGTCAGTGACATTACTCCGGGACGGGGGGGGGGGGGGGGGGGGCCCCAGAAGCCTAGGCTTGCCAAGGGGACATTACTAGCGCCTCACAGTGTGCAGGTCCCACTGGACAAGATTGGTAGTAGAACCCAGGCTACCAACAGTCTACCACGGGAATCAGTCTCTCGAAATTGACCTCTGGTGTAATGAGGGCGGCTGGCTCAGTGCCCAGAACTGCGGGACGGCAGGGGCCACCGTACCAGCTGTGTCCAAAGAAGCCTCCTCGGAGGTGGCACCAGGGCCTAGAATCATGAAGGATTCCTCCACGGGAATACGACCAAGAGCCTACTTATTGGATCAATTACTAGTCTTGGCCGGTCACTCAGGGCTACCTCACTTTGCGGAAGGACCTGTCTCAACAGGCCTCTAGTGGAAAACCCTGTCAGAGTAGGTATTCGAGGATACCGTGAGGAGTGGGGCCCAGGCGGAAACGGGGTTTTAGACCACTCAGAAAAAGAAAACGAAGCTGTGCGCGTAACTCTTACCATAAAGGATTTTAGAGAAGTGGGCAAAGTAGAAAGTGCGCACTTACCACTTTCATGGAATTTTAGAAAAGTGGGCAAAGATACCGTGCCCACTTACCACCATGTGGATTTTAGAATGTCCATATGTAGATGGATACAACCGTTCTAGGGGGTTCTCGTGGCACTTCTTGAGGGCAGCCTATAGATGGAGCTCTGAGTAGGCATCAGTCTCACCTACGGCTATCACGCTGGCGTGGCTAGCCGCGAACCTGTAGCTGAGGGAGCAGACAGCCATTCAGCGGGAGCTCGACCTACAGAACGTTCCATTGGTGGAACGGCTAGCAGCTATCAGCTGGGGGAGCAACACACCCAGTTCTCACCGAGAAGGGGACTCGACCACACGTTCCAACTAGCGGAACCAGCTAGTAACAATCTCGGCGTGGGAACCCACGCCTGGTCCTCAGACGCCCAGGGGGCTCGACCCTATCTACTAATGCCGGGTTTCCCCGGCTGGCAGTAGCTCATTCTAGCTGGGGGAGCCCAACCCACCTCTCACCGAGAGGGGGGGCCCCCAACCAGCAGCATGATTAAAAATCAGAGGGGTAGCATACTGCAGGCTAGCCACATCGCCAGCGCATCAGGGAGGCGGAGGACGGCCCAGTCCTACTGATGCAGCTGGTTCGAGGTTTTTCTGGAAGACAGCGAGCTCAAGCCTCTCATGCCAGAGGCACCTCCGTTTTTCCTCAGCTGAGGAATACTGTCCCCATTCTAGGTGACCCTTTCCTGAAAGGGGAGCAGTGCTAAACATTACCACGAGGACAGCCCATGGAGCGAGGGATTCAACTCCTCGAAGAGGATCCTGCTCGTCAGACGACACCCTCTTAGTACCCCTTGATATCGAGGGGGGCAGTGCCTTCTGAGTGCGTCGATCGAGACACACTGGTTGAGAGGAGCCCAGGAAATCGGGGGCCTAACCCTCTCCGAAACAGGGAACGAAGTCAGAAACGCGTAACCCTGAACATACAGGATTTTAGAGAGGTGGGCAAAGAAGAACATGCGCACCTAACACTTTCGTGGGATTTTAGAGAAGTGGCAAAGCATAACGTGCACACCTACCACCTAGGTGGAATTTTAGACGGGTGGCAAAGCTTAACGTGCCCACCCACCACTTACGTGGATTTTAGAAAAGCGGCAAAGGATAACGTGCACACTTACCACTCGCGTGGATTTTAGAAGGTGCGCAAAGAGCACTCTTAGGGTTCTATTGTCACCCGGACGTAATGGCCGGTCGGGAACAGCAGCTCCAACACCCTCCTCAGAGGTGAGGGGAGTGATGTCTCCAAGGTGTGTCGACCAAGACACACTATTTGAGTGGCACCCAGGGTACCGGGGAGTTACTCCACTTTGAAACAAAGGGAACGAAGACAGCAAGCGTAACCCTTACCTTGACAGGATTTTAGAGAAATGGGCAAAGAATCCCGTGCCCATTTACCACCTAAGTGGAATTTTAGAAGAATGGGCAACGCAAACGTGCCCATCTACCAGCTATGTGGATTTTAGAGAAATGCGCACAGCCTCATGTGCACATCCCCAACTCACGTGGTATTTGGAGAGATTTCTTTGCAAAGCCTGCTTCACGTGGACACTTATATTATCTGGAATTTAAGTTCATGGAAAAAACCCACCATATCGGCCAGCTGGAAGAGGCCGGCTCACACATCTCAGTAGTGATGGGAGCCCTGCCTAAGACAGCCTAACACAGGAGGATCCTGGTGATGCCCCCGTACCTCCTGTGCCTCAGCAAGAAGGAGTACGCCGGTGGCCAGGAGGCCCCTCGGGGTGACCAGGCACTGTAGCCCAGTCCGGGTGCCTTGCAGTGTAGCACCGGGGGCCTGATGTTCACGAAGTCTCCCGCAAGAGCCCGTATTCGGCCGCATTATCCAGGAGGTATGAAGCCGAAGCCCGGTTTTTCTTACCGTCTGGATGTATGTCGACGAGTGACCCGCCTACTGCAAGTAGAGCACCTGGCCTCTGAGCCCAGCAACAGCACCTCATTGAGGGCGTCTAGCAAGGTACAAAACCGCACAGGTCCCGGGAAACACTGCAAGGAACTTATAGATGGTTACACACACACAGCCATCTCGGTCTGTCCTCGATATACAGATATCATGATATTTGGATCGTACTCACCCCCATGACCTCTTTGCTGGAGCTCTGCTCCGAGGATCTTTATGACCGGATCATCCGCTGCAGGTAACTTTATACATTTTTTACATATGACCACCTCAGTCTCTCATTAGTATAAATGCTCTCATGATATATGGATCATACTCAACCACCACGAGCCTTGTTGCCGGGGCTTTGTCCGGGGATTTTTTGACCGGACCATCGGTCAGGCGGTTTACTATGATCTAGCCATAGAACCACCAACAAAATCATGGGCCCAGTAGGAGACTGTTTTGAAAAGGTTTTACAGCTAACCTCGGTCAGCTGGAGATGTCATAACAGGGGAATTGGAAAAAGGGAGGACAGGGTAGATGTTGCACCCTCCGCGGGAGAGTGTGAATACCTAAGTATTACTCTGACCCGGATGAAAGCGCTGGCGCCTCGCCCAGGTCTCACCCTCGGGTTTCGCCTGCCTCCCCTTGCCCCACGATACTTCCTACCCCCACCCAAAGGTGGAGGCGGGGCGCGAGTCACGACACTAGCCCTCTGTGCCCGTCTCTGATCCTCAAACCGAGACGGGCCAAGACCCCTGGGATGTTCGGGCTCAGACCTGGACCTTCGTGGAATGAAGGATTTGAAGGCTGCTGAGCGTGCCTTCGCCTCCCTGAACTTTTCGACTACCGTCTCAACGGATGTACCAAAAAGGTCAGAGGGTGAAACCGGGGCATCGAGAAGAAAGCCCCTTTCTTCTTCCCGATGTCCGCCTAGTTCACCCACAACTGCCGCTCCGTCATCACCATAGCAGCCATCGCTCTGCCCATGGCCGAGGCTGCCTGCTTAGTAGCCCGGAGGGCCAAGTCTGTGGTGCGCCGCAGCTCAGCCGTTCCCGCAGAGGAAAGGCCCTGCCCTCATCCAGGTCCTTCAACAGGTCAGCCTGATAGGCCGGACGCACCGCCATAGTGGGCAACGAGGCCACAGCCTGACCTGCCACTGCGTACGCCATGCCGTTCGTGCGAGATGTGGCTTGAAAGGGCACGGATGGCAAGGAGGGAGTTTTGAGGGATGACGTCTCCCCAGAGAGAGATAGCTGGCTAGCGTCTCTTCCCCAGGGGGCATCATCCCATAGCCGCTTTCACGCATTGACTCGATATTCGCATAACTCGTATGCTGAAACCGGTATACGCGTGAGGAAAACGGCCTCTCCCATTCCTTCTCGATCTCAGTATGGAGATCAGGAAGGAAAGGAAGGCTCACTTGACCTGGAGGTCTATGGTCAGAGAGATGACGTTCGTCGAGGCGACCTCGCGACGTCACCTCCCTGGCTCGTTTCCACGGTAATTCGAGCCTCGCCGTGGCCCGATCCATTACCTCTAGCAGCTCACCATACGCAGGGCAGGTGGACCGGGAAAGCTCAGCCTCGGCTTCTTCACTCTCCACATCCATACCTTGCTCTTGTTGGGCTGGGCCCAACTGATCACTGGCCCCTGGATCAGATGATATCAGAGAGAGGATATCATCGTCCAGTGGCTGTCTCTCGCCCGACACCGATGCGCGGAAGAGGGGAACCCCCCCTTCAGCCTCATCGGCTAGGTCCACCTGAGATCCCCACGAGCTCATTCTCCTCCGTGCCTCAGCAGCGGCAGGTCCCGAGCCGCGGGAAACCGATGGTTGTCCCTCTCCACTCGAGAAGAGAGACAAACGAGAACAGAGCTTTTTCAGCGAAAAGCTCTCACAGTGCACGCAGATTGCCTCCTCGAAGACATCGCGTGCGTGCTCCTCGCCCAAACAAACACCACATAGATCGTGTGTGTCATCTGGTGTCAAAAAGCGATGACACGGATGCACACACCTTCTAAATGCTCTGCTAGGGATCGCCATAGTAGGAAAAGAAATGTTTCTTACTTTGCTTGGAATGCACCCTTCACGATTAACGAACGGTCAGTGAAGCGAAGAAAGTGATGATGTGCGCTACCGGCGCCTATTTTGTACTAGTTGCGACGGTAGTGACGTCATGGCTGTCGCCGGCCAAACAAGTTGGTGTTTTTTCAATGTAGGCTTCAGACACGGGTCACGACGAGGCGTTCCCCATAGCGACCCCTAGAGGACGCAGTTCGAAGTTCCACGAAAGGGAACTTCTTTTATGTACAACATAAGAAAGAAACTCATACAGGTTTGGAACAAGGGTAAGTAAATGATGACAAAATGTTCAGTTTTGGCTAGTGGTTCAACGGATCACAAATCTCACGGTTCGGATCATATTATGGTTTTTGAGCCACGGATCGGATCGTTTTTCAGATCAGCAAGAAAAAAAAATCTATGTAACTTTGCTTTCCATAAGTACGATACTACAGCAAAAACTCTTAGCCTAAGAAAGCTCAAACATTATTAAAGAGAAGTGAACAGCCAGTAAAAATAAGAACAAATAGGCTACACAAATACAAGCATAGATAAATACAACAGAACATGTTACAAATAAAATAAGGTCGGTAGTATTCAGATACAGAAATGTAATAATTAAGTGTAAAATAAAACTGCATAGTGTTCACTGTATAAATTAAAAAATAGATTAATCTTTGTCAAAAACGTGTTTTGTGGTTTGATGAGCATAATGACCGCAGCAGGTATTATTAGGCTGCTGCCCCTTTAAGAACTGATGCACGGATCCAATATAATGATACACATCTGATTTCTTTCTCAGCTGTTCTCGTTTACTTGAGACATAACCGACTACATTTACCAGAATGATTGTGGAGATCAATATTTTGTCATAATTTTATGTGTATATGCATCTGTTCAAAGGCAAGGAGTGAATGAGATGGTAAAGATGGTTCAGTTCAGGTTTCCCGCACAGTCAAACGCGCCTCTCTGCGTGTGTGAGCTTCATATCTGTGCGGCTGTGATAGAAAACAATGCACGAGTAACAAATCAAGTTCCATTTCGCCTTTTCTTTTGCGAGAATGGTTTAAAATCGCTTGCGTGTGTAAACACGTACAATTGATAAACTTTCACTCTATTATGGTTAAATTTTGCAATTAATCCGCAGATCAAATGTGTGCCGAACCGTGGGGCTTGGTCCGTACGAATTACGGATCAACTACGATCCGTTTAACCACTATTTTTGGCTGAACTGTCCTTTTAATATTAATTATAATTTCATTATTTACTAATACATTATTCATATCAAAAATTGTATCTGTTGCATTGTTATTAAATAATGTTAAAAAAGATTAATAAACACTGTAGCAAATGTATTTCTCATTGTAAGTTAATGTTAAAGTTGACTAATAAAACCATATTGTAAAGTGTCAAATATTTTTGAATAATGACCATTGTACAGGACAGTGGAATTGAGCATAAATATTTGCTACAACTAATTAATGTAAGTGCAGAAACTTTTCTCTGTTTGAACTTCCAATTCAAAAGTGCAAAGTGCAGTAAACACTTTATGAAATTTGATATACAAACTGAGGGAAACAATGGGAAATTACAATCCCATTGTAATTTCATTTGGCTAAGCCTGAACCATTGAAGTGATTGTTGTAATTCATTTGGAAAGGTCAAAGGACCACTTGTGCTGCTGAGATATGTGTAAATGTGACTTTGCCAGGCTGGAAAGTCGAGAGTGGCGGGCCTCCGGAGACCACCGACCTCATTAACACATGGCGTCGAGCGCGAGGCCCGCTCAACAGCCACTTGTGCGTGATTGGCCTGATTAAGACGAGGAACACTCTCCACGTAACCCCTTGGAGCAGAGCCTCATTACAACATCACACAACCTCCCACCTCACATCACTATTAATGCGCCATTAGTATATAATTCACAAACACAACTCCGACCTGGAGGAATATGCAGAGCGGCGGTTAAAGGGCCCCGAGGCCCACACGGCCGCTCTGGCTCTCCTCCCCGAAGAATACTAGACATGGCTATTCTCATTCAGCACACAGAAGATCACATCTGCGCTCTCTTAATGTGCTTAAGAAGCCTGCATTCTCCTTAATCAGCTCACTTAAGTGAGGAGGTGAGCGGGCCAGTGCGCTGGGCGGCCGTCGGCTTGGCCACGCTTTCCTTTTTACGGAGGCCCTCCTCGAATGTTTTGCTTGTGTAAAATGTCTGTAATTCTTTATTGCTTTTTCTTTTTGCTTTTCTTGTTTCGTTTTGAAAAACGGAGGTGTCTAGTCACATACAGGTCTTAGCAAGAAAGAAAGTTCGAGAAATCCAAGCTGCCATCAAGGTACGTCTGGCTCTGCCCAGTTGCAGGGGGGGCTTTTCATCGCCATGGTTACAGGCTGTTCCTTTGTTTTCCTCCCCTCCCCTACCCCGCAGGTGTCTAGTCACATTCAGGTTCTTGCCAGAAGGAAATCTCGCGAATTTCATTCCAAGCTAAAGGTATGCGCTTTTCTGCTTTTGGGCTTGTGGTTGCCATGCGTCTCACTTCCTGTTTCCTGTGAATGCCTTGTAGCACTAATTCCTGTAACCTAGATCCCTCGCATGCGACGGCCTGTTTAGCATACATAATTCAGCGCCTCTACCCCATCCCCGATGTGCATCCTCCTTTCACGCTTGTCAGTGGACGTCTGTTTTCCTGGCCGCTTTGGCCTCTGTTTCTCGTTGACCGCTAAGTGCGTGTGCTCTGAGTCTATCGCTATACAGTAGGTCCCACGGCGGCTTCTGGTTAAATATAGCAGGAGCGCAGGAACTGTCGGCACATGCTGCACACCTGAAAAGTAGCATTTGCTTTGGAAATTAATATGGATGTGAAATTCAATAGCTCTGGAGAGCAAAGGCAACTATTAAGTTTGTTCCATAATGCAGGACAATTTTGCTGCTCACCGATTTGGAGCCGAGGTTTTATAAATCCCAGTTTTCTATCCCTGTAATTTTGGGGACAACATTTTTAGAAGTTCACAAGCTAAATCTGTAGGTTCCATCTTTGTGGTATACAGAAATATTCAAGACGTTACTAAAATGGGACTAAATGGAGTAATCCACACACATTATGTATCGGCATTGATATTATATATATATATAAATATCTATATATAATATATATATCTATATATAATATATGTGTGTGGGGACCCGGACCACAAACCCAGTCTAAGTGTCAATTTTTTTAAATGGAGTCCGAAAGTACGGAGAAAGCTGAATAAATAATCTTTCTGTTGATGTATGGTTTGTTAGGACAATGTTTGGCCAATATACAACTATTTGAAAAATTGGAATCTGAGGGTGCAAAAAAATCTAAATATGAAAATATGACTTTAACGTTATCAAATGAAGCTCTTAGCAATGCATATTACGAATCAAAAATTAAGTTTTGATATATTTATGGTATGAAATTTACAAAATATCTTCATGAAATGTGATCTTTACTTAATATTCTAATGATTTTGGCATAAAGAAAAAATCGATAAATTTGACCCATACAATGTATTTTTGGCTATTGCTGCAAACATACCCCAGCGACTAAGACTGGTTTTGTGCTCCAGGGTCACATTTATATCAGAATGTATGTGGACCAAACAACTAAAAAAAAATATCAGAATGTATGTGTTCTAAAAAACTCATCTATACAGTTTTTTATTTCTAAACAGTGCAGATATTATTCAAAATAAGTTTACTGCTCAATGATAAATCCATTTGTAAATAATTTTTAACATCTGTAACAGTGGAATTTTAGTATTATTGAGATACTATTATAGTTTTTATGAATATTTTGAATTATTTTTTTTTTTTATATTTTCCATTTTAATTTTAAAGTTTTAGCAATTTTGTTGTTTTTGTCATTTTTATAAGTTTTTGTTATAAGTCTCTCTATATATCTTTATTTAAATTTTACGTATTTTAGTACATGAAGTTAAACTAAATTAAAATGTTCTCTTGGCAGCTAGCTGAAATAAAGTTTTTTTTTAAATAGATATTTTATTTTATTTCAAGTAACAGTAGTATTTTTATATAGTTTTAATTTTAGTTAACTATAATTTCTAATTTGATTCCAACTACAGTAAAAGTTTAATATGAAGTGTGATTTCTATGGTGTTATCTTCAACAAATGAATTGTGAGATCTGACTTAGAGAGATGCATGCAATAAAATAACTGTAAAAAATATTAATTATTGGTCCATTGGTCGGGCAAACAGCTATCCCCTCCCTCAAACTAACTCTGTTAGTTTTTAGACTTGCTGTTTCAGGATGCTCTAAAAACAGAAGAATGTTTTGATAATGACAGACACAGTGTTTACACCCCTTTCGGGTAAATCAGCCTTCAAATAACTTCTAGTTGAGACCATGAAAAAAAAGTCCTTTAAAGATGTGTGATCTAAAAATTTGAAACCATTATATGACGAAACGAGGCCTCAGAAGCACAATGCACTTTGCTGGTCACATGAATGCATTTCTGTGTGTCGTGTTTGCATGTGTGTGTCGTGTGTGGAGTGTTGTCTCGTGCTGGCAGTACGCTTCAGCTGGTGAGAGTGGCTGAGAGCTGGAGGTCAGAGTTCAGCGGGATTCTGGTCACTGCTTAAACAACACGAGCGGCCACATGACTGCAAGAAGAGCACAGTCTAGAGTAAAACCAGCGCTGCTTTGCCTTTATCTCTCCTGGAGTTTAATGAGGTCATCTGTTCTTCCCAAACGCTCTGCACAAGAAGTCTGGACCAAAGAGGCCCATTAGGGCCGTTGCTCAGATGCTTTTTGTGGCGTTCCCCTCTCTCCTGGCTCTTTCTCTTGGTTTTTTTTCTATAACCCACTGGCCGTCAAATGCTTTCCTCATGCCGCATTAATGAAACTACTGAAATCACCCCCCCACCCATTCTCTCCCACTATGTCCAATCGTCCCCCCTGTGTGATTTAGTCATATAAACAGCAAAGTGTGCTGCATATAGTCACCTTACATCAAATGCATCTCATCCACAAAGGCTGCGGCTTACAAAAAAGGGGCCTTTTGTGGAAGGGATAATCTGATAATAAATTGACCTGTCATTTAAGATACATCTGCAAGGGTCGTTTCCTAATGTCTGTGTTTACTGAACGGACCTTGAGGTTGGTCTGACTTCTCTGTTTCTTTCTCTTTCTTTTTGTGAGGTGATGACTAACTCCTTTTGACCAGCACACTTTTCCACAGTTCCCAGTTTACTCCGATAGATTAATGACTCCCCCATTTGTGTGCATGCTTGTAAGAGTGTGTGTATGTGTATGTGTGTGTGTGTGTGTGTGTGTGTGTCTGTGTGCCTAGTGGAGCGTCTGTGTGCATTTCCGCCATGAATGGCTGGTCTTTCAGGGACACTGGCGGCTGCCTGAGTAAAAACAGCCAGCTTTTGTATGGGTCTCTGTCTACTCTCATCTAAAGCAAATTAGAAATCAGGAGCGGGGAAGAATTTGAGCTCCCTCCTGCCATTTGCAGCGTAGCATTATAGTAAACCTGCCCAGTGTGCTCTTATCTGAGACATGTTGACTGAAATGACTGTCATTATGGTGCCACTTTTTGAGCTGGTCTGTAATGAACCCTAGCCACAGGGATCTCAAACTGCCATATTATCAGCTATAAATCTTCCCTAAAGATGCTTTCTGCAGTTCATCTGCTTGACCAGCGCTCACACTGAGCCCTTAATCTTGGTTTTACTATTAGCATGTGCAGTGTGACTTCAGAGGGCTTAGCATATCATGGGAAGGATATGACTAAAAGCATATTTGTAAAATAAAAAAAATTACCTTTTTATTACATAAATTCACAATTTGGTCTTATTCAAAATTAGTAATACTCAGGAAGTCCTTGAAAGTGGTGTTATCTAACTCGACATTTCAGTCACTGTGTTATATATCACTGCTGAAAAAAACAGCATGAACCAATATTTCAATTCTAGCTTATGCTGGTTAGGACCAGTGGTGGAAAGAGTACTGAAAAAATAGACTCAAGTAAAAGTACCATTACTTCCAAAAAATGTAGTGTGAGTAGAATAAAAAGTACTTGTCCAAAAAACTACTTAAGTAAGAGTAAAAGAGAAGCCTATTTAAAAGTACTCATGAGTATTGAGTAGTGAGTATTGAGCTGTGGATTCTACCCCTCATAATAAACGCTGTACACCGCAATTTATACATTTTAAAAACGTTGTACATTCTGTAATTCACTATCTTATTTTTCATAAAGAGTGAAGAGTATCTATCATCCAGCAGTTAAAATTTTGACTGCCAACTCTTTAAAATACAACAAAACAGCACGGAAACAGTATTCAGTTGAAGAAAAGATGAAAGTTATTCTCAGTACAATCATCCCCATTTAAATCATAAGGTTTGAAAAAATAGATTTAAAATCATGTTTAAGGCCACTGAGACAGCATATGCTGTTTTTGCACATAAAATATTAATGTTTAGAACTGTGCAAATACAAACACCATTAGAAACATCTCAGGTTACGTATGTAACCATGGTTCCTCGAGGGAACGAGACGCTGCGACGGAGGATGCTTCGGGAACGCCCTTCAGCGTGACCGGCTCTGAACCTCATGTGTAATCAGACCAATAGATGGGCGAGACATCACGGGCGGGTGACGTAATGCCAGGAAGCTATAAAAGCATGTGCGGTGAGACCAGCTTCAGCTTCTAGGAATGAAGCAAGCGCCAGCAGGGACGCCGGAAGTATGGCACCAAGACACAGCGTCTCATTCCCTCGAGGAACCATCGTTACATACGTAACCTGAGACGTTCTTCTTCAGGAACTCGAGCTGCGTCGAAACGGTTTGGGAACGAGTATGCCCATGCCGCCAGACTTACAAATCTCTGCCTAGTGTGGAAGTCTGCACAGCTAAGGCAAGAGAACAGAAGAGCCGGGATTGGCTTGCATATCTAGGCCATAGAACCTGACAAATGTTAGGGGCATGGACCATCCCACAGCGTTGCAGATGTCCTGCATCGAGACACCTGCAAAGAAGGACTTAGAGGCTGCCACACTTCTGGTAGAGTGAGCCTTGAACCCAAGAGGCGAAGGGAAATCAGAGGACTCATAAGCAATGGAAATGAGATCTACTATCCACCGACTGAGGGTCTGTTTAGAAGCTGGAAGACCTCTCTTAGGGGGACCATAGCATACGAGCAGTTGGTCTGCCCTTCTCCACAGGGCAGCTCTGTGGACGTATGCGTGAAGTGCTAGCTTCTGCTGGTCTGGATCCCGGAAGGGAGGAGGACTGAGGGCCTGGAGTACGACAGGCCGGGTGGAGGGAGGGGCCTTAGGACATACCCCGCTCGAGGGAACTTAGTTTTTATAGAGAGATAGCGAACAGAGATCTCCTCAATAGGCTCGAATGGAGGCTTACAGAGAGCTTCTAGCACCACTGTCAGGTCCCACGTGGGGACGCGAGATTGTACTGGGGGCCTCAGCCTCAGCACACCGTGGAGGAAACGTGTAACCAGGGTGTGTCCTGCCCCAGGACTGGCCACAAGAGGGGCGAAATAGCCGCCACGTAGCATCAGGGTGGAGTGGGTCAACCCTGCAGGAACTCCAGCACTGTACCAACCGGGCAGTTATCTGGGTCGAGCTGGCGGTCTCCGCACCAGGAAGTGAAAATTTTCCACTTCAAGGCATACAGTTTCCTTGTGGAGGTAGCTCTGGATTGGAGGATGGTCTCAATAACCTCGGTTGAGAGACCGAAAGCTATGAGTTGTGCCTCCTCAGAGGCCAAACCCACAGCTTCCACAGCTCCGGGCGGGGGTGGATGAGCTTTACCTACGACTGTGAGAGGAGATCCCTCCTGATGGGAATCTCCCGTGGAGAGCCGTCGAGGAGGGACACCAGGTCCGAAAACCATACTCGGGCCGGCCAGAACGGGGTTACTAGCAACAGACGGACCCCATCCCTGCGTACTCTCTCCAGAACTCTCTGGAGCAGAGCGATTGGGGGAAAAGCGTACAGATGAAGACTCGGCCACGTCTGTACCATGGCATTCAGCCCCAGCGGAGCTGGATGAGTCAGAGAGAAACAGAGGGGACAGTGCGATGTCATCTGAGTCGCAAACGGGTCCACCTGTCTATCCATCAGTTGATGGATAAAAATCAAAATTAAAATAAGCATGTAACGACCACAAACGGAGGAAAATAGCAGAGTAAAAGTACAGATACATCACTTAAAATGTACTTGAGTAAAAGTAAAAGTACACAATTTTTCAACTACTCAAAAAAGTTCCAATAAGATTAATAATACTAATATGTAATGTGAGTAGTGGTTAATTCGGTTACTTCACACCCTTGGTTAGGACTAGTTCTGCACTGGTCAGCACCCTGTTCACCAGCTGGTAGTTACACATGACCAAAACATGGAGCAATCAGAGTACGTGTCCTGTACAATGCAAAACACAATGAATGAACTACCATACTAAAATGATTGTTGAGGAAAAGAAAGTAGGGTGGGGATTTTGGAGAGGGAGCAATAGCAAGTATCTTTGCCGGTGGGAAATTAAGATCCCACCTCCCGGCATAATCACTCTCCAAAGCAAACCTCCTCAAAAACATGCTCAGGCAGACCAGAGGCTAACCAGTGACATGATGAGAGACGGCATTGGTGGAGGGTTGAATGCAACATCATATCTCATCTCATTCACCACTGAGTAAACATTACAGTACAGAGCGCATAATATTACAATATTAACAGCTTTCATTCTCGCTCTGTCTGCAATAGTGTAATGGAACGCGCTGATGACGTATCACGTCTGTGTGAACAGGGTGCACGGATGTTGCTGGGTAAAAAATATAGATATCTCTATATTAATCGATTTTCATTTGTACGGAACAATATCGATTCTTAAATCCCAAGAATCGATTAGTCTAGCCTGTTTTCAGTAATGGACAGAACATTGAAGGGCACTTCCCATCCAATACATAGCAATAAGCATTGTGCTTTGGTACTTTTAATATGAAACAAAGTCTCAGATTTCAAATTCTTTCCATTGTATTGCAGTATTCAAACAATAAATGCCGTTTTGGCGCTGTTTAATGTGGAGTGACAGATCGCTGTGGCGCATCAGTTCAACAGATGCGGCAGCGCGAGGCGCACGTGAACTGATCATCTCCACCATATTAATACCAGTTTCAGCACAAAATAAACATGACTAAAAATCCGAAGGTAAGTAAAAGAAAGAGTACAACTTTACAATCCGTTTCCTGTCTCATGTAATAATCGCTCAATCAGTGTTTCAGCCACACAAAGACGTCAATATAAAGTCTTGTAAACAATGTCAAGTAACGTCACATTTACCTCAGAAAAACATATTCGGTGACCATAAACTCATTAGTCAGATAGAAAAATAAACTGTAGAGAGGGGCATTTTGTTAAATATATGCACCATATAACATATTCATTATAAATTGTTACTGTTCTTCAATGTTTAATTTATGTTTGAATAAATCCATCAAGTTTTTATGACAGCCACCATTGTTTATATTTCAAAAAAACAAATCGAAGTATAAATATTATTATGTAATTGTAACTTTATTATTTTAAAAACTTCATTAAGTGTAATTTTTTTACAAGTCAATCAATTTAATCTTCATATTATCGTAATTAGTACCAAACTGACTCAAATGTACCAACTGATATTTTACAACATTTGTTGAGAGATTTTTTTTCCTTGAAAATTTGGCATGTACTGTACCTGATATATATCCAAAATAATCGTTATTGAATCGAGTTGGTAATCAAATCAAATCGCAAGCTTGTGAATGAGAATTGAATCGAACGTGAAATTTGTGTCAAAACCCAGCCCTAACGGAGGTAGCAAATACATTACGTTGACAGGCAGGTAATGCAGCCTGTCGAAGCCCTCGGACCTAACATTTTATGGTTTTACGCCTTCCACAGACACACTTAACTTAGTAATTGCTATTGGAATGTGAAAAGACTTTTAAACCTTCACAACAAAAATATTTTTGAACCAAATCACCTACCCTGCCTTTAACTAGCTAGTCATGACCGTTTATTAATTAATCGATTCACAAGTAATGGCGGAGTATATCGGTTATTGGTATAAAAAAGAAAGCAATTCATTTTTTAAAATAATGTTAACATGCAGTATGTAAATGGAGTATCCTTTATTCCCGTATACGTGTGGTTCATTAAGTCATCAGCTTTCACCACAATGTCATTTCTCCATTTCTCTCTGTAGTTTTGCTTTATTTGATGTTTAATTCATTGCAGGGTCCCTCTTATGTCATACCCTGGGGTTCCCATATTAATTTATGCACATAAACAGTGCTGATTGTTGACATGCAAAAAATATATAAACTGAAATGTGTATATATAATTAAAATGGAGTAAAATGTACAGAATGTACTGCATGTTAGCATGTCCTTTTGCTCAAGAAAATTGTCTGTGTAAATTCACATCATAAGTTGAAAGCTTTAGTTCCAAATGTTTGTTGGAAACTTCGTTAGTAATGATAAAAGATGCGACCATAGTTGGCTTCTGATGCGTTTGAGAGACACACCCCAGCTTGAGACTTTTGTATAGAATTAAAATAAAACTGGTTTATTCGGTTTTTTTACGTACTCAAATTAAAGAAAATAAATAAATTAATTAAAAAAATGTGTGAATGGAGACAATGAAACAATTTTATTCATAATGTTACAACTGCGTATACAAGTAGTCACAAGCCAAAAAGCCAAAAGTTTTTATTTAAATATATAATTGATGTTTAATAGGCCTAGCCATCAATTCATGATATTTGTAAATAAAATAATTTCATTTTAGATGGAATTGGAAAATAAAATGACTATTTTAGGTGTGCACCTTGTCAAAATTAGAAATGCAACATCTGTCAACTGAATTGCATCACACCACATCAGGTGTAGACTGTAGACCGCGCCATTGATTTTAATAGATGCAATCTAGTTTTGGCGTGTCGTGACATGTCACACGCAGCTGGTGTGAACACTGTGTGAGCTGGTGAGGATTTTCCAGTATGGTCTTTCTGGTGGAATCTGTGACCACAACTAGTTAAAAGTTAGCCTGGTTCTGACACCAGCATCCAAAACACAACATATACTGGTCTTTTCAGCAGGAATAAATCTGTAAAGCAGATGTATAAATGTATGGACTTGTCACAAATCTCTTTGCATTCATGTAGATCGTTTGAATTAAACTTGCCAAAAAGTGCAAATTGAACACTGACAATACAACCTTGTTTGTTTGCGTTTAGGTGACAAGTATGGTAAGTACAAGTTCTTGCTCTTGACCGTTGCATCGACGTGTCGCCGTCGCAGTATAGCAGCTGCTAAACACCTGCTTTGAGCTCTGAGCCTCTCTGCCTTTCTCTAAGCCATACGTGAGCTGCTGCTCCCAGCATGTTTATTCTCAACCCATGCCCGCTTTTCACTGTCTTTTCAATGAAGTTGTGCTCCATTCACTGGCTGTTTCACGTGTTTAGAGGCAGGACTTCCATCCTGCTACGGTCGTTCACGCTATACAATCTGCATGGGGAATGTTTGCCTTTGTAGCGTTCAGGCACTTTAGCTCGATTAATTAAATTACCAGTTTTAGAAATCCATCTATGCACAGACATTTCTTGTGTTATTAAAAGTCTATATTGAAAAATCGTCTTTAGCCTTCTTGTGAAAATAACAAGGAGGATGTGTAAAGGAGAAATCGTGTCTTTCAGGCCCTTTTCTTTGACGCATTCATCTGAACTGTTTCGGCTCGGTTTGATGACCTTGATAGGAGCTTTTAGAATGAGAACATTACACACTGCAGAAAAGGAAAGTTAGTATTACTTAACCCTTGTTCCCGACAGACACAATGCATTTTATTAGACATGTAGGAGCTGCGGGATAATATATAACATCAATGTCACTTCTCATTGGATTTAGTTCTTTCAGCTCTGAGCTTGATATTAAACATTATCATCTCCCGTGCGCTGTGCTAGAGGCTTTCGCTCCTTTCAGACTTTTCATCTTTAATGCTAGCACATTCCTCTTAAGATCAGCGGCATTATAGCTCTGAAGAATATTTTAACATGCTTTCTCTCTGTGGATCTTTGTGTGTGAGGGTGTGGGCTGCTTTATTGTCCTGTGTTCACTGCAGGGGGGTGATGGTTTCGAATGTCTCACGGTTCGGTCTGTATCGCGGTTCTGTAGTCAGTTTCAGTTCAGTAACAGGATTTTTTTTTACCATGTTTGTGATGATTATTAATTTAATCCTCTAAATCAGTGTCATTATTGCAGGATAGCCTATTATGAAGTTTACTTCTGTTATCACTCTGTAAATTATTGTATTGATGTCCATAAATGTTCTATTTTAGCATTTTTTTTAAATTACTACAAAATTGTAATAGCCAGTTTACATAATTAACCTAACAATTTAAGTGAAAAATTGAAATAAATCTAACATTTTATTTTTCAGTTCAGCTTGAACTCCAGCTGATGAGGAGATAATTTGCACTTTCACTACCATTCAGAAGTTTGGAATATTGTTTAAATTTTATTTATTTATTTAATGTCATTTTTTTTTTTGTGTTTTCCCCCTGTGATGCAGCTGAAGTTCAATAGTCATTACTCCAGGCTTCAGTGTCACATTATTATTCAGAAGTAATTCTAATATGCTGATTTTCTGCTCAATTACTATAAGTTGTTATTGAGTCTCAGTTGGTAATGGTTCGATAATATAAAACCAGATGATGGTTCTTATTATTATGCATTTTGAAAAACATTTTTGCTGCTTAATATTTTTTGGAAAACTGTGATAATTTTTTTCAGGACTCTTATATAAATAAAAGGTTCAAATGAAAAGCATTTATTGGAAACAGAAATCCAATATATCATTGTAAAAGTATTTACTATCACTTGAGATCAAAATAATGTTTCCTTGCTGAATAAAAGTTTTATTTATTGATTGATTGATTGATTGATTGGTTTGCCTGCTTGCTTGCTTGCTTATTTATTTATTTAAGTTATTTCCTAAGTATCTTACCCCAAAATTTTGAATGGTAGTGTACCACCGTTTCCACAAAAATATTAAGCAGCTAAATCTGTTTTCAGCATTCATTGTAATGTTTTTTTGAGCACCCAATCAGCATATTAGAATGATTCCTGAAGCATCGTGCGACTCTGAAGACTAGAGTAATGGCTGCTAAAAATTCTGCTTTGAAAATGGAAAAATTCTAATAATATTACTAATTTTGCTGTATTTTTGGTCAAATAAATGCATTTTTGTTATAAATTAGAAAACAGTTCAAGAAGCATTTACACTAGCAGTGTCAGACTTCTGGCACTGAGATAAAACCGTGGTAGAAACGCGTATCCTGAACCGTGTTGTCAAAAGAAACCGTATAACTCCTAGCTCACTATGTCTGTACCCTTTCTGGATCCTAATTTCTTTTCTAAATGCTATTGAAGGATCAGAGCGTGAAGGACAAAGCTCTTCAGAGTATGGCCTCCATGTCCTCGGCCCAGATCGTCTCTGCCACTGCCATCCACAACAAGCTGGGTCTTCCGGGCATCCCACGTCCTGCCTTCCCCGGAGCAGCAGGGGTAAGACCGCCCTCTGGCACCCACCTATCAGTACACTTACTTCAGCCACATGCCTGCGTCAGCTCCAATCCCATTACACACGCTCAGAGCCATGCCCACATCACCTGCCTTCATCAGATAAGCCCACTAATGCCACACTCAAGATAACTGGACTGCATGGCGCATAGTCCACCTCATTTTTCAATGAACATGTGATAACTGATGTATCAAGAGTGCACAGACGTGTGTGTGCCTGTGGATAGGCTGTGTTTTGATGTCTATTTATTTATCTAATTCTCTAGTTTTGGCAGGGCATGATATCCACGGGCCAGCCTGGATCCTCGCAAGAGTGAGTATCTCTACTAGAAGTTCTGCTCCCATTGGCCCACTAAAGCTTTTCCTCTTGCTACAGTGCTTGCAAGGCACATCAGACATTCTTCTTCCTCTTCTTCTGCAACTTCATCATTGTATTCACCCTCTTTTCCACCACCTTCTTCTTCTGCATCGTCTTCACGTTCTTCTTCACCACCTTCTTCTGCACCTCCTTCCTTTTGTTCTTCACCACTACGATCTTCACCTTCTGCACTTTCTTTTTCACCAGTCTTTAGCTTCCTCCCTTTCTTATGCAACTCTGTCTTCACCACCGTCTTTATCTTCCTCACCTTCTTCCGCACCTCCTTTTGCATCTTCTGCACCTTCTTCACCACCATCTACACCATCTTCTGCACATCCTTCTACATCTTCTCCACTGTCTTTACCTTCTTCATCATCTTAATCTTCACCTTCTTCTTCTGCAGTAAATTTACTGCTTACTCTTACCATAGTGGGGTGGTTAGACTCTAATTTCATAATTTCTCATATTTCCCATAATTTAATGCTTATGTGTGTTGTTATTAATATTACAACAAATATGAGTGAATATTTTATTGATATTTTATTTAATATCATTTGTGTGTGTGTGTAGTGTGTTATATATAATCATATATAATATATATATATATTTATATATATATATATATATAGAACATACATTACACAGATTTATTAGGATTATGAGGATGAAAATTAAAAATGTTATCAAAAGGTTGATTTGGTTTAAAGCATCTACCACTGCTTTAAGGCAAGTGTACACTACAAGACAAATTCTTTAGTTCTACAACAACTAGTGGGCAGCAAAAAGCCCTAGATTATGGACAACTTATAATGTATGCATGCTGCCAATGCTGTCTAGTATGCACACTTGTAAAGTAGTCAGCTTATTTGAAATGTAGTCAGCCAGTTGTCAGGTGGGCACACAGTCCTTCAGCAAGAAAGTTGCGATATCCAATGAAATTAAGAGAATGTGAGAGCAGGAGGAGGTAAAGCTGGTGGGGTATCATATTTATAATTCATATTTTTTACTGAGTGTCATGACTATGATCTGATTCAGCATTTCATTTTCACAGAACTACATTTATAGCCCAAAATTTTAATGTGCTTCTTTTGCTGCTTTGCAAGCACTGGCAATTCCTTCAGGAAATGCAGATCTTCTTTATTCCACCTGTCTCTGTTTTGTCTGCTTTATTGTCGTTCTCCTCTTCTTGATGTCTGTATTTTCCCCGATCCTTCCAGCTTTCGCTATTTTCCTCTGAGGGATCAGAGATAGAGGAAGCCTTTCCAGAAACAGGGATGGGTTGGATCCAAGTTTGAATACTTTGTGCAGCTTTGTTTCTTCTTTGCTGTGGAACCCTCTTAATCTCTTCAGTATGTAGTGCCGCTAAACTTCAGGCTGCTCGTTTTCCTGTTCTTAATTCTCCTTTGTCTATGTTTTAGCATCAAGCCATTTGCTCAGCAAGCGTACCCTATCCAGCCAGCAGTCACAACTACAATCTCAAGTATGTCGGTCACCGCTTGCCATGTTTTTTTTTGTGTGGATCAATTCACATTCAGATGTAGAATTCTGTTTGTTTAGAAGAGCTAATATTCAGTGTGTGTAGGTTATGAACCCCCGACAGCGCCAGCGCCCACAGTGCCCGTCTGGCAGGGCCGATCTATCGGCACATCTAAACTCAGACTGGTGGAGTTCTCCGCTTTTCTTGAGGACCAGAGAGATCCAGATTCCGTGAGTCGCTTCTTTCAAGTCAAAATGAAATTAAAATGGCACTAGTTTAATTCCTAATACACATTCCTGGTCTTATTGCACATGATTTATCATTGACCTTTAGCCTACTAGTCAAAAAGCCTCCTCAAAGGGGAGTGTTTTTAGATAGAAGTCCTCCACAATTGACTGAAAACGCACATTCTAGTATGCAACATGTACTTCTCACAATTCAATCTTTTTCCAAATACCCACCCTACATTTTTGGCTCTTGGAATATCTCAGATAAATGTTTTACTCAGAAATATGATCATACCGTAATGTAACTGTAATACAGTGAAAATTAGTTTTGAATAACATTTTATGTTGACTTTGACGACTGCCAAAATTCAGTGTCCTGTATTTATTTCACTTTTTTTCGTCATCATGCTTTCATAAAATGTATTGTTTCTCTACTATATTAAAGTACCATCGCTAATATGTGTAATAGTTCTTTTATATGCTGTGGTACATTTGTGAATATCTCCAAATTATCTAATTGTTACACTTTTTACTATAAAATTCAATTTGTTAAAACTTAAATACCAATGAACACTTTATGGCATGTTAATTTCTACATATGATAATACATTTTTTAATTAGTCTGGGGGGGGGGGCGTACAATTATTTTTTATATTATGAACAAGCATGAAGTAACAATGAACAATAGTATGCATACATTAGCATTAAGCAAGATTATTTATTTATTATTATTATTATTCATTTATTTTTTAAATAAATGATCATTAACCTTTTGTCATGTTTATTCAGTCATTTGTTTGTCTGCCAAAATAATAAAATGTACGAATGTGAATTGTCTCCATTTAGGGGGCTTTTCTCACCAAATATAATATTGATATATGTGGTTAATTGTGAATAATTAGCATTATTACTCAACATATCCTGAAATGTATTCATTAACAGTTGTGAATAGATGGATAGCACTAGTTAAAAACTAAACAATCAAGTACTTTCAGTCAATTTGACAAATTTTCCTGTTTCTAACTTGTTTTCTCTCTTTTTTCCTGTGCAGTATAACAAGCATCTTTTCGTGCACATCGGACAGGCAAATCACTCATACAATGATGCCTTGCTCGAGTCAGTGGACATACGTCAGATTTACGACAAATTTCCTGAGAAGAAAGGAGGGCTGAAGGAATTGTTTGGCAAGGGTCCTCAGAATTCATTCTTTCTCATAAAGTTCTGGGTGAGTGAATCTCTGCAAAGAATGAGCATCTGTTTAGCGATTCACATACCCCCCCAAACATGCACGGGACAATTATCCACAAAAGAAGACATCGAAACACACAATTAGTCCAAGAAAAACATAGTATTTTTTTATTTAGGCTTAAAAATAAACACACATGCAGTGTGCTGTGAAATGTATGCCCAGTCTGTGCCCAGGTTTCTGCACTAATGAGAGCGAAATTACCACAGTTCATGTTTACCACGCATACAACTGCCTATTTAACGCAAATATTTATCCACCGAGTGATTACATGCATGAATAATTGTGCATTTCCCTAAAGACACTGGGCCACTTTAGTTTTAAAGACAGCCGTCTCTGTTTACACCGCTATATTTAGCACGGCATAGCTGAAGTGTTCATGATCAAAGCTCACACTTATTCCATTTAATATTGCAAAACAATTGGATGACCTGGTTGCTTCTCTAATAGCTATTCAAACATTGCATGCGTTTTGTGAAATGCTAACTAGCGGCAACCAACAAAGTGGGCCTCGTCGCGGAGGCTGCTCGAATTCCGTTTGAAGTGAAATAGGGATCTGAATTTCAAATGAAACTCTGGATCTGCACAATAATGCCTCTCTTGAATATGATGTGAAAATGTAACAGGCTTGTCTTAATGAAAAGAGAGTATGCCAGAAATGAATATTTGAGCTCTCTCGGTAATGAACATCGGGTTAGCTTACTGAAAGAGCGGAGAGCGAGCTGTTCTTTTTGCCACTCTTTTTCAGAATTTTTTACTCAAAGTTATTTAATCCATTCTTTCTGCAGCCTTTTTCTTTAATACCCGAATAGACTCAAATGTAGAAATAGCCATGGTTGGTAGTTTAGTGTAGGTATAATGCAAGCTAAAAGGAATAGTTTCCATGAATGAACATTTACTCACCCTCATGGTCTTCCATAACTGACTTTTTTCTTTCATGTAACACCAATATACTGCCATAGTGGTCTTTTCATAATGTGGATGGATGACAAAAAAGCACTATAAAAGCATTTACAAAGTTTCATACAAGTTCCGTGTCTATGTGAGGAACAAACTGAAGTATACGCTTTCAAAATCCTCCATATAGGTTTTTTTTAGCTGTGCTTAAAGTATCCACTAGATGGCAGTTTTGTATTGAATGTTATATGTTGATAGATATATCCGTTTGCTGGTGTAGTATTTGACAGTGTAGCTTATTAAATTGAGAATTAAAGCTACAATCTCATTGCTTTATAGGCTGACTTGAACTGTAACATTCAGGACGAAACTGGGGCTTTCTATGGAGTGAGCAGTCAGTACGAGAGCCCGGAGAACATGACCATCACATGCTCCACAAAGGTTTGCTCGTTCGGCAAACAGGTCGTGGAGAAAGTGGAGGTAAATTTCAAGCATTCGTTTTTAAGTACAGTTGTATTGTCTAAATGGAGCAATAAATGTTCTTCCTCTAATATGAGTTTCCCAGAGGAAAATGTAATTGCTCTTTTGTTTCTCAGGACACTAAATGGAGTTCTTAGTTGTTAGTCTGAAATTTCTTAGAAGGAAAAAAAAAAAGAAACACATTGTCTTGGGAGAATTTGATGAGAAATCTCAGAACTGTAATTGAAGACTGATATCTTAATCCAAACACAATTTGAGGCATTGAGATTTTGATTTTTTGTTTTGTTTCGTCATACAAAAAAAAAATCTGCACTAAATCATGGTGGTTTTTAAATGTACATTACCTGGTCAAAAGTTTGGAATGATTCAAATTTTTTTATGTTTTTGAAAGACTCTCATGCTCACCAAGGCTGCATTTTTTATTATAAATACAGTAAAAACAGTAATGCTGTAAACTAGTATTACAGTTTAAAAGAACCGTATGGTTTTAATATATTTAAATAAATATTATTGGGATGTTAATGCTGAATTTTAGCAGCCATTATTTCAGTCTTCAGTGTCACATGATCCTTCAGAAATCTTTCTGAATATGCTGATTTGGTGCTCAAGAAAGTGGTTTTGCTGTCTAATATCTTTGAGGAAACCGTGATGCACTACAACTCAAATTTCAGTGTAAGTAAAAAAAAAATAACAAGAAAGAAATACTTATATTCAGCAAGGACCCATTAAATTGACCAAAAGTCACAGTAAAGACATTTATAACGTTACAAAAGACTCTGTTTCAAATAAGTGCTGTTTTTTCAAAGAATCCTAAAAAACATGTTTCCACAAAAATATTTAGTATTATTAGCAATAAAAAAAAAAAAATTCTAAAGCAAGGCATAACCGTATAATAATGAGCAGCAAATGAGCATATTAGAATGATTTCTGAAGGATCATGTGACAGTGAAGACTGGAGTAATGATGCTGAAAATTCAGCTTTGTTATCAGGGGAATGGATTACATTTTAAAATACTGTATATTCAAATAGAAAACAGTTATTTAAAATTGTAATAATATTTCTTAATTGTGCTGTTACAGTGTCAAATAAATGAAGCATTGGTGAACATAAGAGATTTATTTTAAAAACAAACTTAATTTCACATTTTCTGGTAGTGTATATGTAATGATGCTTTCTGTTGTGCATTCTCACATCTCTCTCTCATCTGTCCTCTCAGACGGAGTACGCTCGCTTTGAGAATGGACGCTTTGTTTACCGGATAAGTCGATCTCCAATGTGTGAATACATGATCAACTTCATCCACAAACTCAAACGCCTGCCTGAGAAATATATGATGAACAGCGTCCTGGAGAACTTCACCATCTTATTGGTGAGTCAGTGATGATTAAACCAATCAGTGAGAGCTTTCAGTGCAGGGTGGAGCCTGTGGCCTCTGAGCAGAGACGACCCAGAATTCCTGGCATTCCTGTGGCGCTTTGCAAAGCCTGATAATCTCCTGCAAAGGGGGAGGAACACCTTTCTCTAACCTTCACCCACACAAGGATTAGAGCCCTATTCTCTCCTATAGTGAGGGTCTTACTAATGCACTTTCCCTGCTCTCTTCCTTCAAATCCCTCACATCCTGGTGCTGTGCATCTGTAAACCTGCTCTCCTGGGTTGCGACTCTCACCTGCCGTGGAGGTTTTAGTTGTTATTATTGATTGAGGGAGGATGTGTGTGTGTGTGTTTATAGTGAATGCTTGTGTACAGTATATGTTGTTGAAGGGTGGTGGCATTGGTATTAACATTCCTCTCAAGTGATCCGATCACATACAGCACTAAATATTTAATATTGGTTTAAAAAAAGTTTAAACCAATATGTGAAAAATGATCCTATCATTGAAACTGCTTTTTAAATATTGTTTTGTCTTAATGCAACCCAGACTTACCTAAAAAAGCCACAATGGAACCAAAACAAGTGTTTTATACATTGTCAGTTGATTCTGGCTTTAAAAAATTAAATTCAATTTGAAAAATTCAAATTATAGTTTTTATAATTTATAATTATAACATTTCATAAAAATTAAAAATTATGCATTTTATTTATTTTTATTTATGAAAAAGAGGACAAAATGTAGCCAGGTTACGCTTGTAACCATGGTTCCCCGAAGGGAATGGGACGCTGTGTCGAAACGCTACGGGAACGCCTCCAGCGTGACCACGCTCTGAATCACATGTGTAATCAGTTCAATGGATGGGTGAGACGTCACGGGTGGGGTGACGTAGCAACCAGGAAGCATAAAAGCACATGCGGTGAAACCGGTGTCAGCTTCTAGGAGTGAAGCAAGCGCTGACAGAGATGCCGAAAGTATGGCTCTGACACGCAGCGTCTCGTTCCCTTCAGGGAACCATGGTTACATGTGTAACCTGGAGACATTCCCCTTCAGGAACTCGAGCTGCGTCGAAATGCTACGGGAACGAGAATGCCCACACCGCAAGGGACTTGCAAACCATGCCTAGTGTGAAAGAGCACAACTAAGGCGAGAGAAAAGGGAGCCAGGAATGGTTAAAGTAGGCGGGGGCCGCCCGAAGGCCAATTTCTGGAGGAGTGAGCCTTGACCCCCAAAGGAGAAGGGAGGTCAGAGGACTCGAGACTATGGAATAGCATCCTGATCCACCACTTAGCATAAGCTTCTCTGGCCGGAGGCCTCGGCCTCAGTGCACCGTGGAGGAAATGTGTAAGAGGAGGGTGTCTTCCCACTGAATGGCCACCGAAAGGGGTGTGGTAGGCTGCAATGTTCGCCACAAAGACCTCTAGGATGGAGTGGGTCAACCCTGCGGATAAACAGGCCTGCAGGAACTCCAGAACTGTACCAAACGAGCAGTTAGCTGGGTAGAGCTGGCGGTCTCCGCACCAAGAAGCACAGTTTCCTCATAGAGGCGCCAGACCCTCAGGCCACTGGCATCCATAATCTCAACAACCTCGGTTGAGAGACCGGAAGCTGCGAGTTGTGCCCCCTCAGAGGCCACACCCACAGCTTCCACAACTCCGGGCAGGGGTGCGCCCTCCACCTGTGAGAGGAGATCTCTCATGACGGAAATCTTCCATGGCGCGTGTCACGGAAGAGGAAATCAGGTCGAATCCCTAAATCGGCCGGCCAGAACGGGGCTAATGGCAGTCGACGACATCGTTCCAGCGCACTCTCTCCAGAATCTGGCGAGCCAGCACAATTGGGGGAAAGGTGTACAGGACGGAAGCCTCGGGCCCGTCTGACCATGTCAGTGGAGCTGGATGGTCCGAGAGAGAACAAAGGGGACCGTGCGCTATAGCTGAGTCACCAAACAAGTTCCACATAGTGGCCAAAGACTCTCCAAGTATGCTTCCACCCCTAGGGTGAGGCATCTATTCCCGGGACCGGCCCCTGCTCGACAGGATGTCTGCCCTTACATATATACGAGAACACTGCGTGTTGTCAGTGCGCACCAAAACACAGAGAGATTCCTTAGGTCCGGGAGAACGTGTTTCAACTTTGCTAGAAACATGGCCAGCATCTCCAGTCAACTTATGTGCCACCTAAAATGGCGGCCTCTCCACAGGCCGCGGGCCGAGCGGCCACTCATGACCGCTGCCAACTGGTGAGAGATGCATCCGTCGCTAGCATATGCAGCGACCAGGAGCTCCCAGCTCCAGGCCCTGAGATAAAAACCAAGGTTTCCTTCACATGTCTAAGACATGTAGGCACTGCCGCGTGACATTGAGCATATGCGAGGCGGGTTTCCCCTCGGGGAGAACCCCTTGGTCTTAAGCCACAACTGTAGGGGTCTCATGTACAGCAGGCAAAAAGTAACCACGTTGGACGCAGCTGCCATCAGACACAAAAGTCTGGCGAACTGCTTGCCAGGAGTGTCGTCTCTACTCATCTCGCGAACTGCGGTGAGGGACGACTCGATCCGAGCAGGAGAGTATGACGTGGCTGATCGTGGTCGAATCCACACCACGACCAAGAGTGGTTCTCGTGAATGGAGAAAGCACAACTTTCTTGCGTTAAGTCCTTAACCCCAGCTCTGTCGTCGTGAGCGAGAACGAAATCTCTATGTCGAACCGCCATCGCTGTGATTGAGAATATTAACCAATCGTCGATGTGTTGAGTTGTGAAAAGTCTGGGGTGGAGTGCAAGGCCAAAGAAAGAACCGGGTTATTGGGAGGCTTTTTGCCCCCCCAAAAGCAACCTCAGGAACTCCTATGATAAGGAAGGCTGGAGATATGTGCACCTTGTAGACGATCGTGACACACCAGTCCTCGGGCGTGATAGAGACGGACCTGTTGGCACTTTCAGTCCCCTGACTGGGCGGTTCAACTGACGCAGATCTAAAATAGGATGCAACCTTTCATCCTTCCTCGGAATGGTGAAGTACCGACTGTAGAACCCAGACTCTTCTACGTGAGGAGGGACCACCTCGATGACCTCCATCCTCAGAGAGTGTCTACTTCTCTTCCATTACCAGAGCCTGCTCGGGGCCCACCAGGGTGGGAAAGGGCCCGTTGAATTGAGGCGGAGGAGAACCGAATTGGATTCTGTAGCCTCTCTCTACTGTGTGCAGGACCCACTGAGACACGTTCGGTAGTAGTTTTCACGCTGCCAAATAGTCTACTATGGGAATCAGTCTCTTGAGACTGACCTCTGGTGTGATCAGAGCGACTCCGTAGAGGTAGCGAGCCTCCTAGTACCGCTACAGTTCCGGGCGGTAACTGAGCGAAGCGCTCCCCGGAGACCGCTGCGCCCTGGAACACCGGCAGAGTTGGCAGACCGATCTCCTGAGGGCACTGAGGAGAGACGGGCACCGTGTGATGCGGTGTGCACCGCTCTTCCCCAGAGGGGCCTGCCCTCCGAGGTCCTGAGTCACAGCATCAGGACTCTCATAGCTGATGTCTCCTATTGAAAACGACGGCCCTCAGACCCACACCATCTGTTGGGAAGACTAGACCAGAGCCTGCTCGGAGCAGGACCCAATGAAGCACACTCGGCAGGGGCTCCCACACCGCCAGGTGACCTCCTAAGGGAATCAGTCTCTCGAGACTGGCCTCTGGTGTGTTTAGAGTGGCTAGCTCGGTGCCCTGAAGCAGAGGACCGGCAGGGAACGACCGATCTAGCTGCTCTAGCGACCTCCGTGGAGGTAGCGAGCCTCTTAGCACCGCTACGTTTCCGGGCGGTAACTGAGAGAAGCGCTCGCCGGAGACCGCTGCGCCCTGAAGCACCGTAGGTGGCAGATCAATCTCCTGAGGGCACTGAGGAGAGACAGGCACCATGTAATGCGGTGTACACAGCTCTTCCACAGAGGGAGCTAGCCCTCAAAAAGCCCTAGGCCTTAGGCATCAGGACGTTCAAGACGAAGACTATCCAGCGAGAATGACAGTCCGCAGAATCACTTCTGCTAGAAGCCATCGGCCTGGGAGCGCCACTCTGACTCCAGACTCTGCAGAGTACGAGAAGTGAGGCCCCCAGAATGAGGGCTGGAACACGGTAGGTTGGGGGTGCTCCCGCCCAGCAGCCCCTGCTGACTGCCTCAACCTCCTCAGAGGAAGGGAGGTAAACACATGCTCTCACTCCAGAAATTTTTATCCCAAGAGCCCCTGTATGTCTAACTTCTCACAGTCAGATAAATACTTCATTTTATTCCTCAGAATTAAATGCAGTCAAACAGCCAGACGAATAAATATGGTCTGGTGTGGCAAGATTCACATCAAAAACCGAAATGATGTAATATACGCATTGCCTCGGCAGCGCGCGAGCCGCTCAGTCACACAAATAATATCAATCTCCTCAGAGAAAGATGGCTGCACCATCGAGCGCTCACGGAGGTGGAAGAAACCGCAGCGCGGGCTTCCAAGCCTCGAGAACGAGCTCTAGATCTAGGGAACACGGGTGGAGATAGGAAGAGCCGACTCCAACCTGTCCGCCTGATCATGTGCGATCCCTGCGATCTCAGTCGCCGGCGTGCCTCAGCATCAGCGGGAATACAATCGCAAGATCACAGGCACGGACACACTCCTCGGAGTGTGCCCGGCGAGAACGGAGCGCTTAACAGCGGGAAAAGCACAATCAGCCCCCCGAGAGCCGACTGCGCGAGCTCCGCTCCCCAGTAATGCTGCTCATTATAATATTAGGCATAATATGCTTGTGTAACTGATGCTTGTGCAACTGGCGAGCTCTTCGACGCCCTCCGTATCAATCTCGAAAGCGGGGCCGGCACCGTGAGAAACGCTAGTGAAAGCTCCCTCCTCAAAGAGAGCCCTCTGAGAGCGAAGCAAGGCAGTAACAAAAGCTTGCAGTGCGGGCAGTCGGCTCCCTCAAGAGCTGACTCTACGTGCTTCGCTCCCAAGCAGACAACAAACAAACTGTGTGTATCCCCACCCCGTAATGTAGCGCGGGCAGGGAGGAACACACAGCCTGAAACGCTGCCTGCCCTCACCCTTGAGGTGTTTGGTTTTATCTTGTGCTTTGACATGATTTCGCTTGACAAACTACACTAAATAAGACTCACAAACAGATATCAGACTGACACACACACAGAGCGCTTGCTGAATGACAGAAAGCTGACACCGGTTTCACCGCACGTGCTTTTATGCTTCCTGGTCGCTACGTCACCCCACCCGTGACGTCTTGCCCATCCATTGGACTGATTACACGTGATTCAGAGCGTGGTCACGCTGGAGGCGTTCCCATAGCGTTTCAACGCAGCTCGAGTTCCTGAAGGGGAATTTTACAGTACTTACAGTAAGACTGTGAAATCTAAAATAAAATTAATTATATCTTATAAAAAAAAATATCATATAGATATATAGAGAGATATATATATAATATATATATAGATAGAGAAATAACGAATGGTACAAAGACATTTGTAACTTTATAAATAAATACAAATATAAATATCTTTTGAGCGGTAGTGTGGTATACACTATGAATGATGTTTTTTGCAATTAGGAAAATGAGGATGGTAGGCTTAATGTTTATAAACATTTAGGAAAATCTGACCCCAAGCGCGATCCAGGATATATTATCTCTCATCTCTCTCTGTCCTTCTCTGTTTCAGGTGGTAACAAACAGAGACACACAGGAGACCCTGCTGTGCATGGCCTGTGTGTTCGAAGTGTCAAACAGCGAGCACGGAGCCCAGCATCACATCTACAGACTAGTGAAGGAATGAAGCAGCTCTTTCACACAGACTCTGAACCTCAGTACAGTGGCAGTGCCTCTAGCTCAACACTCACTCAAGATGATTTTCCGTCACATTTGGGTGCTTATAATGATATATATATATATATATTTTATTATTTTTTTCATTATTAATGTGTTGACCATTTAACTGCAGCTGTAAATCGCCGGTACAGTTTATTATGTTTAATACGGGAAAGAATGTTCAAAGAATGCCGAAGCAAATTCATCATAAAACTATACATATAAAGGCAACAGTATTATTCAACTTATAGGTTAGTTGAGTTAGATGAATCTGAAAAACGGACAGCATTTCGATTTTGATATCGAAAAGTGGTACACATCTGAAAAGCGTTATGGGTGCCAGCCATAAATGGAACCTGGAGCACAAAAGCAGTCATAAGTAGCACAGGTATATTTGTAGCAATAGCCAACAATACATTGTATGGGTCAAAATTATAAATTTTTCTTTTATGCCAAAAATCATTAGGATATTAAGTAAAGATTATGTTCCATGAAGATATTTTGTAAATTTACTACTGTACATTTTTTTTGCACCCTCAGATTCCAGATTTTCAAATAGCTGTATCTCCTGTCCTATCCTAACAAACCATACATAAATGGAAAGCTTATTTATTCAGCTTTCAGATGATGTATAAATCTCAATTTCAAAAAATGTACCATATGACTGGTTTTGTGGTCGTGGGTCACAAATGTGTGTGTGAATAGGATGTAGATGTACACTGTACAGATGTATATACATTCTCACATACGTAGGTATTTTTCCCAAAGAAAAAGTATTTGAGAAATTTCATTCTGTAACATTGATTTATTAAAAAGAAAGCTACTGTAGGTGTTTAAAAAAAAAAAAAGTGGCCATCGGAAAACAAAACGTTCCTGCATTCCGAACATTCCGAGAATTCAGGGAATTCTGAAGCCCAGCCCTTGAAAATAATTACTTTGTACACACTACTTTATTCTTTTTCGTTGAGGAATTACAGCACTGTGATACGAGATGTTTATACCAACCTGTGTCTGTTGTCATGTGTCGTCACCTGCAATAAGAAAACGCAGAGAATCGACCCCTTACTGTTGACTGTACAGCTAAACGCCTCCTGCTTGTGTAAAAGGTAACTCTAGAAACAAAAAGCACTGCATTAACTACCAGGGCTTGATGGATTATCCATCAGATTGACCCGAGCACTTGGATCCACTTGTCGGACAAGCCTTAGAGCGTGTTTGCCGCTGGGAAAGCCACACTTTTCATGAAGCCCATCCCTGAACGTGCTGTACACCCGTACGTCACGGAGCACTCCTTCATCCTCTGTAAGAATCTGTCCCAGAGTTCCTCGCTGCCTTTGACATCCCCACACAGCCCATGTCTCTGTGGCCTAATCGATTTCTACGACTGCAAGCCTTAATAATGGTTGTGTGAACTCCAAAAGATGCCACTAAAGCTGTGACCTCTTTCCTAAGCTGGAAGACTTTCTTGTTATTGTCACGTTGTAGGAATTGTACAGTACAAACCTGCCAAAGTGTAACAATATACAGCACAGTGCCTTAGTGTATGAAGCGAACGTGGATGAGCGCAGTCGTTTTTCGGGAAAAAGTAACACTAAAGGTGCGGTCACATTTACTGTTGCTAGGCAGATAAATCAGTCATTCCAATAGGAATTTGTGCAATTAGGAGTTTTGCGTTAAGGCAGAAATTTCGCTCATTTTTAAGTTGTTTCAAGTGAGTTCGCCACACTGACCAGCTGAGAAATGCTTGGTTTGAAAGTGACTTCTGTGTGAGCTGTGCTTTACACATCGCTACTCTGTTGATAATAAACAATGGACATTTTGCCACAGTTTCGCAAAAGTGACCGCACCTTAAGATCCTACGTGTCATCTTTATAAAAGAGCACTGGCCATGCGGTTGACCTTTCACTCTCAGAGACAGAAGACATATTTAGACATACAGATCTTGCCTTTCTTATCCGAAAAGACCAAAAAGTTGAAGGAGACGCATTGAGCTCCTCTTTATTTTCTGCACTGTAGCATGAAAGTGCCTTTGGTTCCGATTTTTCCAGCTTAGAAAAGACTGATGTTTTTTTGCGTTCTTAAGATGATCAAAAACCAAAAAAAGTGGATGTAGGTCAAATATTCACCACATTGCCTTCATAAGAATTTTATAGAAAAATCAACATGGGCTGGTGAGTGGATATGTTCTGAAATAAAGTTATGTAATAATGATGAATAGCAAACTTCTATCAGCATTTGATTTGGTGGATGTGGCAAACTGTCATTGTTTTTTTCTTTCGAAATATGAACTTCGGTTCCATTCTGTGAGAGATTTATTTGACATATCCTACTTTTCTAGTGCATAATCGAATTATAAAAGCGGAAAACCTCACAGCACTGTGGAGATTGATTGCTGAATGGTGTTTGCTTTTACTTTTTTCAAGCCATTCCAATGTCTCATTTTGAATATAGAAACTATATATCAAGTGACGTCAAGGTGTGTTGCTCCTCAGACCTTAAAGATAAGGATATTAACCGCAGAGTCACATGTAAGTCCTTTACGGACAAAGCTGGCTTCACCAAACCATATCTTCACTGCATAATTTATTCATGTTGTTCATTTAAGTGGATCGAACCCTCAAAGCGTGAGAGACTAAGTTAGATTTCCAGCTGTGTAGGCCTATGTTGTAGCGCTTCAAGTAAACCGTGGAGTTAAGTACGCGCGATATCAAAACGGCAGACGATGTTGATTGTTTCGTGTTTGCCATAGGGCTTCGCGCTTCGCCCTTCGTTCTTGTTCACGTTTCATATAGAGATCTTCCTGTATTGTTTTACATGTACGCGATGGTTTTGTGACGACGTCAGTATATTCGGAGCCCATTCGGGTGGTGATACTGTTACTGCTGCACTGTCAGTACCTCCTTAACAGTCCCCTTTACTTCTCTAGCGATCTGAGAACTAATGCCTTTAATATGATGAATGTTAAACGGTCATTGTTTTGCTAGTATCGGACACTAAGCAAGGATTCGAGCGGAATCCGGACTCTACAGTATGTCGGCAGTTTAGCTTCTGTTTTTTGATCTATGTTTGTATTTTGTCTATGTGTAGGTACTGGTACCTCCTATGTTCATTACCATTTAAGATGTTGGCTTCAAAAGTGAACTTTTCTCTAGTTCAGATAGTATCATAAAAAGATATTGGGTTTGTGCAGAGATTTTTTTTTTTTGTAAAAAGGTGCTTTGTATAAAATTATATATTCTGGCTTTTCTTGGTACAAAGGTGTGATATCTTTTAATATCCCTGATGATGGAAAAAAGCATTGGAGCAAGGCTGAGAGAGAAAAGAAAAAACCTATTATGTGTGTGTTCTTTATCGCATATGGTCTCGTCTTTGCTCCGTAACATTTTGATGCCTTCTTGATAAAGTGGTAGATATTTTGTAGCTTTCTAGATACTTTGTATGTATACAATATTGAATAAAATAAGTAATTAAAACGGCTTGTCTGGTCATGTGTTGTTTTCTTCAGGTTTCATTGAAAAGGATAGTTCATTTATTCCAAACCTGTATGACCGACTGACTTTCTTCTTGAGAGCACCAGAATGATGGTCACCAAACAGTTTTGGTAACCAATGGCTTGCATTTTGAAAAAAAAAAAAAATAAAAAATCAAGTCTGAATAAAAAATAAAGGTTATTGTGACTTTTTATCTCACAATTCTGACATTTTTTTTCACAGAATGGAGAGATATAAACTCGCAATTCTAAAATAAATTCAGAATTGCGTGATATAAACTCGCAAGAATGTATCTGTAAGAATGTTAGAGTGTGTATCACGCAATTATAAGAAAGTCAGAATTGTGAGATAAAAAGTCGCAATTACCTTTTTTCTTTTTTACTCTAGTACAGCTGTTTAATAGTGTGTTCTCAATTGTATGCAATACTTAACATACTGTACCAATTGAATGCATAATTTCGTCACAAGTTTTAAATTACAGTTCACCCAAAAATAAAAATGTCTTGTATTCACCGTCAGGCATTAAAGTGAAAAACTGACATAAAAAACCAGATGACTCACGGGTCACCAGCGGGTCCCTGCAGTGAATGGGTGCCCGTCAGAATGAGCGGTCAAACAGCTGATAAAATCATCACATATCACAAAGTAACCACACACTCCAGCCATAAATTAATGGGCTTGTATAAGGAAAAGCTGAAGTTGTATATAAACAAATTCATCCTTAAGACATTTTTAAATTTCAAACTGTTGCTTATGGCTAAAGAGAGTCTCTATCCAACCAATATTGCTTTCTTCAGTGAAAAAAAAATGGTCTCATTTCCAAACCAGAAGAAAAATATGCACAGATTAAACACAGTTTAGAAGCACTAAAACGGTTCTAAATAAATATATTGTTAGATTTTGAACTCTCATTCTGATGGCACCATTCACCGTAGAATTAGAGTAGTGGTGCCCAACCCCGTTCCTGGAGATCTACCTTCCTGCAAAGTTCAGCTCCAACCCTGATCAAACACTGCTTAACCAGCTTAAGATCTTCAGGAGGATTTGATAATTACAGGCAGGTAGGTGTACTGAAGCAGGGTTGGAACTGAACTCTTCTTGCCCAGGGGGGGGGGAGCTAGATCTCAGGAACAGGTTTGGGCACAACTGCTGTAGAGGCTCCACTGGTAAGCAAGTGGTATAATGCAAAATTTCTCCAAATCTGTTCAAATGAAGAGTCAAACTCACAAACTGAGGGTGAGTCCCCACCCCCAAAAAAAAATTTTAGCAATATGTATTATTAGGCGGAACTGATCCCTTTAATATTATAGTTTATTGCAAATGTCGATCCTCTCCTACAGTAATAGCAACTGATTATTTGTGAATGCTGCATTAATGAAGGTGAACAGCAGGGGTCACTGCAGGATTATTCTCAGAAAGTGGTGAACCATGAATTCCTAAATTAAAGCTTTTTATTACTCAATTGCTTTTTTTTTTTTTTTTTTTTTTTAAGTAAAGCAAAACAGAAGAAACGAAAAAATATAATTCATTTAATAGCGAGAGTGGACTGTGCCATAATTGCATATCCCTTTGTTTTAGTGACTGATTGAAACCGTGCTTTTACACTGATATTAATTTCAAGGATTATGGTGTTTTAACCTAAATTGGATCTGTTTTGACCATGCAATTAGATTTTTTTTTTTACCATAAAATAGCATATAAACTCTATATTAATAATTAGTGCAAATAAGCATAAGTGTTTGATTTGTGATGCACAATTTCTGAATAACATGCAATACTCCCAATGAAGCACCTTTATACCCTAAGCTTGAAGAAGTAAATCTACTTAATTCTGGCTTTCAAAACTAAAACAACACAAAAACACTATTATTAAAATACCTTCAGTCATACTGTGTCCACCACAAGGTGTGTTTCAGGCATGTTAAGCAGTGGACTCTGTTCAGAGGGCAGTTCCATTTGACTGTGGGTTGGGAGAGGCTACTTTCTGTTGTCTTGGAAACACCAGGTTAAAGATGCACTCAGGTTAAAGGTGAATAGTGCTTTTGAAAAACATGCTTTTAATCATATCCACTCATGTGAGATGATTCTAGTCATATCAGTCGCCTGATAAAAGATGATTTATTGTACATGGAGGGGTGCCTTATAGGGGGCTGACATACTGATATCACATGACCAGCAAAGTACTACTGATTTTGTCTCTGTAAGCATCCTGTTTTTCACTTTTGCTGACAAAATAAAAGTCTGACTGTACATAACACATCTAGTAGCCTGAGAAGTTTTTCTTTTGTGCAACGCTGCATCCACAGGGTTTAGTGCAAGACAATATTGGTCATTGCAACATAAATACACAAATCTGGAATTATATCCAGATAACGTATTTTTTATGTATCTAATTATTTATATTTTATTCATTAATTTGTTTTCCTTTAAAAAAAAAAGTTATCTATTTTATATATGTGCTCCACTATTACGAGGGAGAGATTTGTCATTATGATTTAACTGTATCCCTGTTGTTTGTAACATTTTTGAAGCATTGCAAAGAACAAACATATCAATCAAAACATGTTCATGAGAAAGTTGTGTAAAAGCTGGATGCATGGCATTTGTTTATTCTTTATTTAAAAAAAAAAGGATAAGAAATAAAGAACTACAATTGATATAGTTCGGTCAAACATTAATCTCATCGGAAATAAAAGTTTTTGTTTACAAATAATATGTGTGGTGTACTGTGTATATTTATGTATATATAAATAAAATACACGCCCATGCCTGTATATATTTAAGAAAAATATGTTATATTTATATATTAAATATATTTATAATATAAATTATATAAATACAGACATGTAAATACATGTAAATATTTTCAAAAAATATACTGTATGTGTGTCTTTCTATATGTATATACAGTGGTGTGAAAAGGTTTTTGCCCCTTTCCTGTTTTTTTTTATTTTTTGCATATTTGTCACACTTAAAAGATTCAGATCATCAAACAAATTTTAATATTACACAAAGATAATGCAAGTAAATACAAAATGCAGTTTTTAAATGATTATTTATTTTATTAAGGGAAAAAAGCTGTCCAAACCTGCCTGGCCCTACGTGAAAAAGTAATTGCCCCCTAAATCTAATAACTGGTTGTGCCACGCTTTGCAGCAACAACTGCAATCAAGTGTTTGTGATAACTGGCAATGAGTCTTTCACATTGATGTTGAGGAATTTTGGCCCACTTTTCTTTGCATAATTGTTTTAATTCAGTCACATTGGAGGGTTTTCTAGCATGAATGGACTGTTTAAGCATCTAAATCGGATTTAAGACCGGACTTTGATTTGGCCACTCCAAAATCTTAATTTAGTTTTTCTTGAGCCATTCAGAGGTGGACTTGCTGGTGTGTTTGGGATCATTGTCCTGCTACATAACCCAAGTGCGCTTGAGCTTGAGGTCACAAACTGATGGCTGGACATTCTCCTTCAGGATTTTCTGATAGAGTGCAGAATTCATGGTTCCGTCAATAATGCAAGTTGTCCAGGTCCTGAAGCTGCAAGCCCTCCCCGAAATATCAACAACGTCTAAAATAACCGAAAAAAAAACAAAAAAAACAAAACACCCACAAACCATACCAATAGTTTTACTGTTCTGATGATGTTCTTTTGTTAAACACCATACCAAATAAATGCAAGAGCTGTGTTGGTTTTCTAACAAAAGCCATATGTAACAGTGAAAACACAACAACCACACAAAACAAAAACAAACAAAAAAAAACAAAAAAAAACACACAAAAAAAAAAAAAAAAAAAAAAATTTTAAAAAACAAAAAAAAAAAAAAAACACAACAAAAAAAAAAAAAAAAAAAAGACAAAAAGAAAAAAAAAAACCAATTAAAAAAAAAAAAAAAAAAAAACCATAAGCCCCAAAAAACAAAAAGTTCAACTTTGGTGATCTCATGACGCATACAAAACGACCGGACAAAATTAAAGAGCCACAGAGATTTGCCCAACATCTTGGGATATCAAGATCGTGCTTTTTGAAATGAGAGACGAGCTGTGTGTTCTTTTTGGTCACAGTGTCTTTTGCGCTTGGGAACTCTCCCCAATGGATGAAAAGCCGTTTTGTGCAGCAACAGATCTCAAAAAAAAAAAAGTTTCTTATTAGTTTGAAAATCATGACACATGACCTTAATTGAGGCAAGTGAGCACTGCAGTTGTTAGTATGTTGTTCCTTGGTTAACGTTTTATGACCTCGTGGATGCTCGTCGTTGTGCGCCGGAGAATTTGGAGTAAGGTTGGTTGGACGGCAACGTCCCTGGGATAGGTCACATATTGTTCCCAGGTTTTCACAATTTAGTGGATAATGCTCTGACCAGTCGTTCGCGGGGGAGTCCAAAGCCTTAGAAATGGCTTTAATCCTCTCCATACTGATTCATGTTCCACTGTTTTTGATTCTCATTCCCCTGTCGGTTCATTCGGGGAATTTCTTTAGATCGCGGCATATTGTGTTGTTATTTAAGCATGCTTCACTTTGTCAGCCAGGTTCTATTTAAGTGATTTCTTGATTCAACAGGTCTGGCAGTAATCAAGCCTTGGTGTGGCTAGTGAAATTTTACTCAGCTTTCTAAAATAATGTGCTTAACTGCAGTTCTTTCATGATTTAACAGGAGGGGGCAATAATTTTTCAACGTAAGGCCACGAGTTGGACAGCTTTTGTTTTCCCTTAATAATAAAAATTTTCATTTAAAAACTGCATGTTGTGTTGACTTGTGTTATCTTTTACTGATATTTACATTTGTTTGATGATCTGAAACATTTAAAGTGTGACAAACATGCAAAAAATACGAAATCAGGGAAGTGGCAACACGTTTTCACAACCAGCTTTAATATACCTACAAAATAAATATACACAGTACACACACATATATTGTGTATAAACAAAAACTTTTATTTTGGATGCATTCACTGATTATCTTTGACAAGTGCTAATTAAACCCAGAAAGACATATTTGTCGTAATACAGATGAGTGATGTTTCCGCACCTGTTCATGAAGTCAGTGACGTTTCATTATCATTTTCATTTTATTTTAGTTGCTACGACAAGCACCACAACGGCTTATCAGGTTTCCCTTGGTTCTTGTTTTCATGGAAATTGATGATGATGAAATGATGGTGAAAAAATATTATCATTATTAAATATTTAAAATAACAAATGTATTAAATAAAATTAATTATCAGTACCAAAGCAAAAAATTCATTTTTACTTTTTGTTATACAGGTGATTTGTAAGGCCAAGCAGCGCAAGCTCCACACAAAACAACATTATACACAAGGTGTTGTGGTTAGCTTTGTTTGGCGTGTCGGTCTTTGCGTAGCCAAAAAACAGGCTGCAGTCGAACGTCTGTGAAGACTACCCCCACTTTAGGAATAGATTTTATTTCAAAATAACATTACACCATCATTATCTAAACCGAATGCAACACCATTATCATACGAGTTGTGATCTATAGAGAGTGTGGCAATCGTGTATGTCACTTTTGAATCTAATGTGTTAGTTTCGTCGCATCAGCCTCATGCTTTCCCGTCTGCGCTCTCACTCACAGAGACTGAGGCACACACACCAAACCTGCCAACGCTGGACTATGACGAACTCTTCAATTCTCATACGGGCCGAATCTGATTTATCTTTATTACTGAGGATTAACCCATATTAGACTATTTCTCTTTTTGTCATATTGGTCACCTGAATAATTCCCTGCACCAGGTAACTTTTACAGACTTGCTGGGATCAGTCTGAGAGATGGAGGCAGAGGAGAATAAAATTTCAGTGTGGGTTTGTCGCGAAGAGAAGCTCGTGTCGGGTTTGTCGAAGCGCACGACCTGCGCGGAGGTGATCCGGGTTTTACTGGAGGAGCAGAACCTGGCGCAGCGCGTCTCGCTCTCAGGCTCTCCTCAGTCCTACTGCGTCGTGGAGAAATGGAGAGGATTTGAGCGGATTTTACCGAACAAAACCAAGATACTGCGACTGTGGAGCGCGTGGGGAGAGGAACAAGAAAACGTCCGGTTTGTGTTGGTGAAAAACGAGGCGTCTTTACCCAGCAACGGGCCGCGGAGCGCAGAGGCGCGCGTCGTTCTCAGCAAAGAGAGCCCGTGTGTCTACAAGGGGACCGCCAGAGTGACCATGGCTCTGTCACAAGAGAAACAGAGACGGATAGTTAGGAAAGCGTTCAGAAAGTTGGATAAAATCAATAAGAAACGGGCGCAGGCTGCGTCTAAAGATGCCTCATCTATGGAGAAGATGGAGACCCTTGTGCACCTGGTCGTTTCTCAAGATCACACCCTCCGCCAGCAGATTCAGAGGATAAAAGAGCTCGACAGAGAAATTGAAAAGTATGAGGCCAAAGTTCATTTTGATAGAATGAAGATGCACGGGATCAACTATGTCCAGGATACGTATTTAGTGGACGCCAACCCAGATAAAGTTGCTGAGGGGGACCAACCCAGCCCAGAAACAGCTCTCGCCCAATTTGAGGAATACGCGCAGAGATGCGAGGAGGTCATCAAACTGCAGGAAGAGCTGGCGACCCACGAGGCCCTCATGGAGAGCATTACAACTGAGCTTCAAGAGGAACTCAACCAGAGGTGGATGAAACGAAGACACGAGGAACTGGCCAATAAAGACTCTGAACCCACTTCTGGCGAGACGTCTCTCAGAGTCACAACTCAAGAAAAAGATGATGGACCTTCAGCGGTGGATGTGTCGTCTGACAACGAGTTGCTTCTGGAAGAAGAGAGGATCAGAACCCAACTTGACACCAGTTTGTACATCGGTCTGCGGCTGAACACTGATTTGGAGGCCACGAGGAATGATTTGGACTTGACTCAGGAGATATGGGGGGCGAAAGAGAAAGAACTGAGGGATTTAATGGAGAAAGTCAACTCTTTGGATTTTGAGGAGGACAGTGAGGCTGAAGCTGAGCTGAAAGAGGAAGACACAATAGAAACAGACAGACTGATGCCGCTCCAGGGGGACAGTGTGTGGGTGGAGCAGGCGAGAGGGCTTTCAAAAACATGTGACGTGAATGATGACGACTCAGATACAGGACTCAGCTCAATGCATAGTCAAGACTCAGATATCACCCCCATCTGCGAATCTTTGGTGTAAAAAACAACAACAACAACAACAACCTACTTTCATGTTATCCCTTGCTGGATAGTTCAAATGAACAATGTATGTCTTAATTTAACACATTTTATATTTGCATACAGTAAACAAGCATAAAGCGGAGGCAAAGAGGAGTGCTTGGAAAGTTAAAAAAAGGAACTTTCCTGCAAATCAAAATGAAATTACATTATCAAATCACATTAAGAACATAACTATGCACTTACCAAGCATTCTTACTCTTTAGGTTGTTTTCATGTCTATAAGAATATATGGTAGCTTTTTTTCCGCCATTGAATAAAAAGAATAAAAATAGCAAAGTATGGAATTGAAAACCAAAAAAATCGAAGAAGTTCTAAGAATTCTTATAAGAGTCAAGTCAAAATTTCTTGGTGTAAGCTCAGAATTGAGAGAAAACGTCATTAATTGTGAGATGAAAAATGATGAAAAGTCTGATTTGTGAGATGTAAATTCAAAATTATTTATGAAAAATCAGAAAAAAGTCAGAAGTTCTTGATGTGAACTCTGAAAAAGAATTCTGAAGACAAAGTCAAAATTGCAAAGATGTAAACTTGCAATTGTGAGAAAAAGTAAGAATTGTGAGATAAAAAGTCACAGTCATCTTTTTTACATTTTTGTTCCGTGGCGGAAATAAGCTTCCAATAATCAGTGTTAACTTCATACATGTATTTGTGATCATAGCACTGTTATTTTGAGAAAAACATTCAGGATTGAAATCTAGGTGGTTGGATTTTTCTGCATGAGGCATCATTTCCAACATTATGAAGGCTGTGCTTTGCATATCAGTTTTACATTACAGTATGGTTTATGCATTACAATTAGCTATTTAAAGCTGAATTCTGTGATTTCTTTGGAATCACCAAACAAAATATATAATATCTATATATAGATATATTATATATATAAATATATATATATATATATATATATATATATATATATATATATAATTTTTTTTTTTTTTTTTTTTTTTTCTTGTTTTTCTTTTGCAAATCAACTGTTTTTTGTTAATGAGAATCCATGTATTTTAGAAATGTACATATGTCAAATGGTGAGGCGTGATTTCACAATTACAACATTTTCCTGGATCGACATCCTTACAACCCCCCACACATTAAATACACACACCCAACCGCGAACACACAACTAATACACTGAGGCGGAGGCAGCTGTTGGGGTTCGGTGCCTTGCTCAAGGCACCGTTATCGTGGTATTGAAGGTGGTGAAGAGAGTACATCACTCCCCCCCCGATCATAACATCCCTGCCGGACCTGAGTTCGCAACTTGCAAAACCTCAGGAAATATCTGTTTTAGGCTTACGGTCAGGGTTAGGTGCTTCTACACCCTTGCTAATCATTTATCATTTCGCGCTGATTTTAGGTATAAATTATGGGTAGGGTTAGGTTTATGGGTAGGGATTGGGTTAAGTCTATATTTTTGGACTTTAATGTTGATCCAGGATCATCAAAAGATGTTGATCCAGGAACATGTCTTACTTGGCAAAATCACGGTGACCATGTAAAATATGTGTAATATGAGAATCTACCATAACACAATGTTGTCTTATAAACTGAAATACTGAAGAATGCTTCATTTAATATTGATTTTTGAAACACATCATCATCTCACAAAACAACAAAAAATTAATGAACAAAACTATAATACAATATATAGTATAATGCTGTTTTAAAGGAGTTTTTTTTTCATTATATGCTGATTTAAATAATCATACATTTTTTTTATAATAATTGTTTTTACTCTAATGCTGAAGAGAATGGGCTTAACTCATATTCTAATAATACTAATAATAATAATAATAATAATGGTCCGACTTTTTGTTATTATTATTATTTTGTGAGATTCACCAGCGTGTTAACAACATAAATTCACACAACACAAAAGTGTATGAGGCAACATTCCACGATAAATCACAACTAAATCACAACTCATTATTTGTCTGCGTTCAGTGAAAAATGTCAGATCTGTGTTCATGAGCTTAGGGTGGATTTTAATAGGAGTATTAGGTGTTATAAAACAATCACATCTGCACCTGACACATCATGTAACTCTTTTTTCCTGATGCTTAATAGAGGAATGTTGCAGAACACAGATGTTTCACTGCTTGTATAATTACAAAGCTCTAAATATTGTTCAGACTGCAAGGTAAAGAAAGGAAACGTGCGTTGTTAAATAATTGTGAGGGTTGTGTGAACTGGGGAGGCGAGTTGCTGGTGGCATAAAGCATTATGCAATCCTCCGTCCCAGAGGAAAAGCAGGCAGAGCACAATTGGGGAGGTGAGCTACATATTTTACACATGTTTTCACAGATGCCAGCCATTATGAAAGCAGGACATTTACATAACGCACCCAGACAACCTCCTCTCACGTGCTCACATCTCAGGCGTTCCAGGACACAAAAGACCCCAGAAACAGGCAAGACCCCAGGTTCCCCAGGACAAGACCCCAGGTTCAGTTTTGGCAGGGTCAGAGTCAAATAAATAAAGCACATTTTAAATCAATAATGTCAACAACAACAGAAATTATATATAAAGATGAAAAAACTGAATTTACTATAAATTCAAACTATAATAAATTTTCATTTAATTGTAAAGAACATGCATGTAAGTGTCTAAAAACTACATCCATTTTGCACTTATGCATAATCTTTTAAAGTATATTATTTCCATATGTCCTCTTTTTAAAAGCGTGCTACGGTGTACTTTTTTTTCCACCAGGGTTTCCAAAAAGGGTTTCACAAAAATACTCATAAAAGTTTAATTAGATGTATCCATCCATCACAACCAATCAAACTCAATCAGTACAGGTATTTGTAGCATATATGGCCCAAACAGAAGATGGTACAGGCTGTAAATTCCTCATTAATGTCTGTGAGGGAATCATTGGCAGTACAGTGTGAGCGTTCTAAAGTCAAGTGCTGTTAAACTGCAGCAGGGAGGAGTGCAGTTAAAGATAAAACCATCAAGCCCTCATGCCACAGAGGAACTGGCACAGAGTCCTCATCTGGCTAGATACCGTTGTATTTGTTGAGGCAAATTGCGAAACTCTGACAAGCGGACATATTGTTGATCCGTCCCGTGGTGCGTGAGGTACAAACACCTGTGCGCCAACATACACTTGAGCACACACCGTTCAACCAGTTTCAAGTGCCAGTGGTTTTCTTCCTGAAACATAAGCCTGAGGGCACATTCATTCACTCTGTGATGCTGGAGGCCTTTGTGCTTCACCTTTGTGCAATACGATTAGGTTGTAGTAAATCTGCTTGATGACATAACCGAAGAAAATGTTCACCTCAGCTGTTTTTCAAAGGTAATTGTCGGTGTAACTGCTGCGGAAGTATTTACAAAGAAGTTTTTGTGGCTATTATGTGAATATTATTTAGTAAGTGCATTTACTTGTCTCATTAGTGTTTAGTGCAGTTGTCATTGCTAGGAAACGCTTGTTTTGTTTACTGTGTGGAGACGTGCTGATATTGTGTTTGGTCTCATTCGGTATCACGTATCTTGTCAGTGTCTGCGCTTGCTTGGCCATTTGTTGTGAAAAAATAAGGAAAGTGTTTTCCAGCTGAATTAATTTAGTATTTTGTTAGACGGGTATAAAAAAGCTTAGTTTACCGCGGCAGCCGTCGCGTGACGGCCTCCTCGTGTGAAGACCGAAGAGTGTAAAGACCGTGCGACTCCATGAGTATAAGTAGTATTTATAACGTTTTAGCTTTTAGTTTTGGATCTGTTTTTAGTTGTTTTAATACTACAAGTGATTGCTTCTGTTGTCCTCATTTGTAAGTCGCTTTGGATTAAAGCATCTGCTAAATGACTAAATAAATAAATATTAATATAGTGTTATATGAGAGACAGTAATGGTTGAAATTAAATTTGTAGGAATCGTTCACCTCATGTATTTCCATACTTGTATGACTTTCTTTCTTCTGCAGAATACTAAAGTTTTTTGAAGAATGCTGGTAACCAGACAGTTTTGGCTTCTATACTATGGACAACAGCTTAGGTAATTCTCGAAATACTGTATCTCTTTTTGTCTGGACAATGGTGTAAATGGTCAATGTTCAGTTTCCCATGTATACAGTACGTTCTAATTTCACAATACACTTTAATTACTTGATTGCAGTTGACATAATTGCATATAGTGTTTGTGCCAGCTAAATATCTGTCAATCTGTCAAGTTTGACATATTGAGCAATACTTACATGCACTCTCAGAAAAAAAGTTACAAACACTATGCACAAAAGCTGTCATTTGGACAGTATTTTTTTCAAAAGGTATATCGTTGTACCTTATTTACCTCTAAATGGTGCCTTTTAGTATTTTAAAGGTACATATCTGTGCCTATAATACCTAATGGTGACCTAGTGACCGCTTAGTTTTTCACCACAAAATTCATATTCAGTCAGATTAGGCTACATGAAATACATCTTCATATAAGAAATTGTTTTTTGAAAAGGTTGTCCATTGTTGTATTGTTCCACTTTACAAATAATTTAATGAATATTAGGTGTTAAATAATTTTTTTCTTCTTTTTTGGAAATGCGTAAATGCTTGTGCTCACCTTTTAGTACTCTTGCTTTCAGAGGACACTAGAGTATTTACACATCTTAAGTAAGGGGTGCCAGATTTAAAGATGCCCACACAGGTTCTGTGAGTCTGAGTGTAATGAAGTGGAAACCTTTTTGGTGGTGTAAGTGTGTGAACCTGAACATCATCATTTGCACATTTACACCCTCAGAGTGCTAAATACCTGTAGGAAAGAAAAATCACAAAAGTGCTCATATGCTATGGGATCAAACTGAAGATTTGTACTAAAATGACATATTTCTTAAATTTTCCAGAGAAAAACATCCTAGTAATCTTACTTGTCTCAACTTTTACAAAAGGCATGTCAATATAAACATAAATATTTCTCATGAAATTCTTCCAAGAAAAAATGATCTGAGCCATACATTTTAACTCCATACACTTACTGAAGACTTCCCCCTAAATTGATCATTTTGGTAACATTTTAATATTTTAGTGATTCATTTTTGTGTTTATATTTTCTTTTAATTTCATTTTACATTGATTAATCTCAAAACTTAAAAAAAAGAAAACATTGCATTTCTTACAACTGCACATTCTTATATGAACAACCAGTCAAAGCACATCTTAATTTATTCTGAGGCAGACATAACTGAAATGACAAAACTTTCAGGTCACGTTGAAATGAGTCAGGTGTTAATCTCAGTAACCAGCCAGACAGATTCAATGATTCATTCAGTGAAGGATTTGTTAGACTGATTCTATCTGTTGACTCATGAGTTTCATTTAAAGAACATAAAGACTCGTAAAGAGTCATTAGTTTGCAAATCAGACATAGTGGTCATGCTGTCTGTGCCAGCAAAGATAATTTCTTTCTTTATCATCACTTTGAATTTAGACTTCAGCTCTTTTTGATCTCATCACATTCAATTCTCACAACTGAAAAACATTCAAACATTCATGTCACTACAGCAGTGGTGGTGAATAGCAGTTCGGGAAACATTGATATGCAGGCAATACTGAATTGAATCTTTTACATTGTTATTTGTAAAATTGGCATATGCAAACACTCTCGCTCAGTTACCCGGCATTCCTCCATTTGGATTTTTATTAATGGCGAGCAGCGAGGGGGAGAGCAGCATTCAGATGAAATTTCATGGGTCAGGCTGTAAAGGTGCTTCAAGGGAAGCATACAGAGGAGACGGCAGGTCAAGCTGTCATTCATTGTGCCTTGTGGCCTTCTCTCTGCAGGGCAGCTGTAGTCGGAGTGTGTGTGTGTGTGTGGGGAGGGTATTTGAGGTGGGCCGTATTGTATGGATGAAGTAGAGGAAGTGGAGCGGAAGAGGAGAGTGGGAGCCAGCTGTGGTCACTACACAGGGTGGGTTACAAACCCACACACATGGGGGTGGGTTACAAACACACTAAATGTGAGCCTGCTGCATACCTGGTTCCACTCAGTGGGATCTCTATGCACATTAGATAAACAAATCATAATGGATGATTATGAATGTTGAGATACAGATGGTATGCTGCTCAAATGAAACCGCCAGACCTTTATTTTCCTGCTCAATGAGGCAGAGATAAGACTGTTTGCAAATTAGCTTCCACTCCCATTGTGCAGTATGCAGTATCTCCACTGATGCTGAGCTAAACGACAAGTTCTGTCTTGTCAAGAAATAAGAACCTCATGATGAAGCAGAAGTGAAATGAGACATTTTTTATTTATCAACACTCATCTCCTTGAGATTAATTTATGTGGATGTGCTTTATCATCTCATAAAATTTTACTCTAGCCCACAGCACCCTCATTAGCGGTGTTTGCTAAGGCAAGCGTCACTGTTGCTATATTGCTCATTCTGTACTTAGAGACAGAACAACTCCAGTAGGGCTGAACGATTTTGGAAAATAATCTAATTGCGATTTTTTTTTACCAATATTGCGATTTAATATGCAATTTTTTTTAAAGCTCTTTATGTTTTGTATTATTCAACAAAGACAAGCAATAAATCATTGTATAGTATGACCAACACAATATTAGACAGATTAAACATAAATGTTCTTTTCTGTAGGCCAGGCCTATATGTTACGATGAAATTAGGTGATGCATGAATTGATATGAATGGCATTTTTATTTAACAACTACAATCACAGTATACTAATAACGGATTAATAATAATATATATATAATATATATATATATTATTTAATTATATATATAATATATATATATATGCTATATACATTACCTTATTATATATATTATCTTAAGGTCGAAGTCTTCAGTAATGAAATGTACCGTAACACTGTGTAGCATGCCAGGGTTGTTTTATTTTTACAATAAAACCCACCCAATTGCTACTCAAAACTAGCCCAATCTCATTTCGAGGGGGGTCCACCGGTAAAATCGCCAAATACACATTTTTTGGAGGGGCTCCCCTGCTAAGATTCGCACTCCAGGGGCTAAATATCATGTTTTTGGAGGCAAACCGTGGACTTGGCAACACTGTAGCATGCCAACTTGATGCTTCCTCTGAAGACTGCTTAGATGTGTTCGACTTGAAGAAGCGCTGCTTAGACCGATCGGTGCGTCATCAAAGTACTGCGAGAGGCTATAAGAGAGCAGACATCTCCTTATGCTTTCTTTCGCTGTACTTTGATGTCATACACCGATTGATCTCTTGTGTGTCACGTGACAGTGTAATTGCAGCCTCTGCGGTTGAAAAATTGCATTTTTTCATATCGCAATATTATCACAAATGCAATTAATCGTTCAGCCCTAAACTCCTGTGACACCTACCCATATTATCAGGGCCACCCCATCCCTTAGATCGCCCTCTTCGCCAGGTTCCCAATGGGAGCATGTGGGAGAGAGGAGGGGTGTGATGAGGCACACCTGAAGTGAATAAAACCTTGTCATAGTTAAATGCTGAGCATGCTTCTCCTTGAGAAACTGGCCTCTTTCCCCCTTGCATGCATGGTGGTGTCTTTGTAGGTCCAAGAGGGGAGCAAGGAAGGATTGCCCCATGCTGCTAAGTCACCGGACCTGTAGCCCAGTGCAGGAAGCACGTCATCACCATCAGGGTGCCTCTCAAACACAGCAGTTCCAGGGAAGCAGAGCTGCTACAAAGAAGCCGCCATCCCTCGCACCCTGGTCTGAAGAGGGGAGCATGTGCCTTGTGTCTCCCTGCCTTCATGATTTCCTGTCACATCTAGGACACCAGAGATACCATGGTTATTTGGACACTTTTATTGCCATGAACACTTTATTGCCCTTATTTGGACATTTCACGAGTTCGCCTGCCCATCCAGTCCCGATAGTTAATGGCAAATGAACTTGGCTTGCTGAGGCTCGGCTTGAGCTCCGAGTTCAGCACCCACATTGCAGTACTACATAGAGGGAGAATAACAGAAATAGAGGAGGAGATGGGGAGGTGGAGGGATGCCAGAAGAATTGTTGCTGGGCCAGCGCAATGACTGCTGCTTATATAGCCTCGTAATGATGATTGACAGGACTGAATGATTAGGCTACTCCCGACCACAATAGGGGGAGGTGATGTTTCTTATATTATCAGTTATCCTGTGGTTTTGTTGAGGCTGTCAACTAAAACCGTGTTTCTCTGTCCCTGTTCTGGCCCGGTGCGGGAGTTAGAACTTCTCACCCCTGCTGGTAAATGCAGAATTTACCTCTTTCCCCCGTTCATGAATGCTGATGTCCTCTTAGATCCAGGAGGAGGCAATCCACAAGTTGTCGGACCTATGGTCCTTTGCAGCATGCATTGCCCCCTTTGGGCTGGAATTGACAGTCCCAGAGAAGCACAACTACAAAGAAGACACCACCCCACGGACCCCAGACTGAAGCTTGTGCGGCTGCCAGGACTTTGCCTTTTTTGGACAATTTATGCTTGTTTTAAGTTTAATATGTTTATAAGCCTCTCCCAGGTCTGATGCCACACCCACTGTAATTTCTCATCCCGCAACACTCCTTACACTTAGTATTAAACTTTGGCATGTCACTTGTCATACCAATCCTACTCTGGACATGTTGATAGATCATATCGTGTGCATAATCATGGGAACATTCTCAGAACTTTTGTTAATGTTCTGTGAAGGTTCTCTCAACATCTTCCCATGTCCAGTAACATTAACAGAATGTCGTTTTTAGAATCCCATCTTAGGTTATATAAAATTCTCAATTAAAAAAAATAACAACTTAAAAAAAATGAGTTGAGATTACCTGTGCAGCCAAATTGATGATACATTTTCATAATTTAATTGGAATGTTAGCAAAACATGTCTTAGAACATATTTTTGTTAGATGGGAAGTATCTATCTATGAATGCTATTCTTTTCTAAGTACAACCTGAGCCATAGTCAGGGGCCATTGTATCATTATTTGATTTGAACCAGCAAGTAACAGCCCTTAAACACCCTAGCAACACCCTGGATAATACTAAGAACACCCAAGCAGCTGCATAGCCTTATGTAAATATCTTAGCAACCATCCAACTTAGCAGCATAGCGGTGAATTTTGCACAGACGAGCACCATTCAAAATTAATTTCAGAAAATGTAACAAAAACTAGTTTAATAATTGATGCTGCGTTTTCTAACTTGATTCTTCTTTCACATATTTTGATGACATCTCAAACATGGCCTATTCTAAAAAGAGATTTACAAGCATGCTGCGTACTGCTAATGTGTCTCAGGCAGCTAATTTGGTTGCCCCCCAGCTGAAAGCCACTGAGCCACCTTAAATTGATTTAGAACAAAGGCTGTACAACCAAGCATGTCAGTCATGCTTCATTGAACCAAACGCTAGCATAAGTACTTCTTAGTTCCTATTAGGCATCTGTTTACTTCCTGAGGGATGGGTCTCTAACAAAGTTAGCGGTCTTCACTCTCACAAACGCTCTTCGATTGTTTCTTCATTTTCTACTGCAGATGTTCGTGTTGGGTTCCCGTTTTGGAATCAGACCACAAACGAAATGTTTACCATTGCAAATGCAATGTTATGCATCATTCATTAACTTGTTAGTTTCCTGTGTTGGAAAACCTGAGTGAAACTGTAGCAGTACTTATCTCTGTCACCGAGTACAATAGTGGTAAACCGTGAATCATGTTTATTTAATGTGTACCTGTCTCTGCATGATTACAGCACATGTCATGTGTAAAGCTGTGGGTTTTATGTAATATGTTTAGATCTCTAGAGACATATAATTTTAGCTTTTGGTTTAAGGAGCAGAGCTTGTGGTTACGTGCCACATGGGAAAGTTGTCACAAGGATTAAATCTCAATAACAAGACCCATAGGTTTTGAGTAAAATGTCAAATTATATAAGCAATCACAGATATATGTGTGTACAGTATGATGATTCCCATTCCATTTAATAATAATAATAATAAATAGTAGTAGTAGTTTTTTCACTTTAAATAATATTCCAATATTATACAAAAGGGTATTTTCAAATTAGTGTGAATAAATGGCAGGTTGCCATTGGGACAACTTGTGAACTAATGTTAATGAACTATATCTCTTTTCCTGAGAGTACTTAGCCATGCAAAATTACTATTAACTGTGTTCTTGTTGATATGTCACTTCATTTTAACCATTTGCTGTATGAGCTCTAAGTGTTTCTGAATTAGTTCATCTTACAGCAGCACAGAGTGTTGTGTGTTTTCATAACACTGTGTAAATCATTTATAACTTCCTCCAGGTTGTTTGGATGGAATGCCCATGTATGTCACCTTGAAGCGTACTTCTGTGGATACGACATACAACAGTGACTAGGAATGGGAATTCTGGCAGTGCTTCAGAGAAATAGCAGTCAGAAATATGATGGCTAAATGGATTCCCCTTTTAAAAACATGGGATTCAATTTCAAACCTGCGAGCTAAAGTGGTCATATCTCTCTTCCAACACCCACACACAGAGGGAATATTTTTCTTGACTGATGTTTCTAAAGGCAACCAGGGCATAAAAACTAATAAATATAGCCATACTGGATCAGCAGAGATGATAGCTGGGATTAAGTAGAAACCTTTTGTATGGAATCAGGTCAGTGAGTTCATAGGGATTTGAAGTGGAAAATTCGTTAAATACAGATGCCATATTCACAGCAGATGATGACCTTGTATTTCACTAGTGCGCTATCACTTATTGTCTTATTCAGTCAGGCTAAGACACAATAAATAAAGCGGCTCAAAAGACCGTTGTCCATATGCTCAAATCTCTCAAAATGTAGTTTCCAGTCATATTAGGCAAAATTAAAGTGTATCCTGCAATGCTGATTATATTGACTTGGTTTAACTGAGTATAAATGCTATCCACAGAGAAGCTTTAATATTACTAAATTTGTCAGTGTTTCTAGTGATGATCTTTTTTTATTTTTTTATTTTTTTTAAAGAATCAGGATTTCTGACAACAGGATATATTAAAATGATTGGCCTCTGCAGTCTAAATATTGCTTTCTCAACATTTAAATAGCCTTGTTCATTGTTCAGAGTTCCTCTGAGACCCTCCACCTCCCCCAGCACCACCTGTCTAGATATGCTATGGGATTTATGTATGTCTATTTCAGCAACACATCTGTGTATCTACTGGCAATAACAAGTCCATACTTGTGCTGGAGCAGTTGCCAAGACCAAATACATAAACATTTTCATATCCATGAAATAAAGTTTTGATTTGGATCCTGGTCCTTACCATTACATACAAGCTCCTTTTGATTGTATGCAGTAGAGAAACACAAAAGAATCTTAACTATCATATCAAAACAGTAACAAAACAGTGTCTTATTTCTGAAGTCCACATATAATGGTGGCGAAAATGTTGTGTCTGTGCGTGTGTGTTAATTTGTACAAGGCCATTTATTTATATATTTATTTACGCTGTGTTACCTTTAAGACCTTTATGTATATAAGACCTTTATGTCCCTGTATTATAACTGGCTAAGCTAAGCTAACGAGTGTCCGTGCTTACTCAAGTGTTGCAGGTTTGGATATATCCAGCATATTTGGTTCTGTCCCATTTTTCAGCAGCTTCTTTAGAAAGCCTGTATTAATTTCTGAACTGAAATTATTTAATTTGCCATGAATGAGATTAAGGCTGTGAGGGAAATTAAACATATGTAAGGTTAAAACATTCACAATAAAATCTATAGCATATATTTGGAAAACAAACAGAGGGAATTTTTACTTCATGCTGACTTTAAATGCACTAATCAAACGTTAAAGGTCAGACTGAAGGAATGAAGGACCTTGTTTAAATTAAATGCATTTCAAAAGATAAAAAAATAAAATTCTTAATGATTTGAACCTTTTAATTAATCTGTTGTACGTGCTGACCTTTGATTAAACTAGAACTAATTTTTAAAAAAAAATTTAAACTATTTCTTGAGCAGAACCACTTTAAAGATGTAATTAATGTTGGCACATATATTGCACTCCTTGCATTGCTCAAACACCAATTGCAGAATGTTCATGCAAACTGCATGCAGCCACATACTTTGTATGTGTGAACGCTATCCGGTGTCATGGTGAATGGAGGGTAAGTTAATCTGCTCAGGTAGTAGTTATCTGAGGCCTGTATTCCTCTGTACGCTCACAGCAGGTTGCGTTGCACACACAAACACCACAGTGAGTGAAACCAGATCCATCTGTAGCAGATTGAGGGTCAAGTGTTAATGTCTGACATGTGTAAGGGGAGACGTTGTCTGTCGTCCACACCTCATCCTTTAGCAGATGTCCACAGAGTCAAGCTGGACATTCAATAAACTCTATTCAGTGCTTTAGATGGCTGAATTCTCCTAGAGAGTTGTCAAGGCCTTTTGGACATGCTCTCACGGGAGGGATGCACAAAGCTGCCTCTATGTTTGCATTTGTATGCAAAAAGCACAAAGCTCAAAGCACAAGTTCAATGAAATGAGATTGTTTTGATATATTTTGAGAAGGATGCATGCATATACGCAATCTATTACACAGCCTATACAGTTTTCTTAGATGTTTTATCAACATAATACAGGTAGTCTACAGCTCTCGTAGATTTCTGCACTTGACAAAATGCCCTTGATGTTTTGAATTTTTTTTTTTTTTTTTTTACTTTACCTCCATGAGAAACTTAAGTGTTGAAAGGCAGTGCTTGCAGTGCTGGAATCATGGTGGCTTTGGCAGCCTCGAGTGCCTGCTCACTTTCTCAGCCTCTGAGAGCTGCTTTTCACTGCAGCAGACCTGTGGACAACACGCACAATACTGCCTTTCATCTGCCTAGAGCCGCATCCTTCTGTTACTCAGATAGCATCAGTGCTCACACATTGTTCTGCTTCCACGGGATATGCTTTTAAAATGTTGGCAAGGAAAAAAAAAATGGAGAGAGACAAAACTATGGAAGCCTGTTTCCACCATAAAAAATAAGCAATGTAAGTGTGACCCTTTATCTCACAATTCTGACTTTTGAGATATAAATTATAATACATAAACATAGAACTCTGTCATTTTTGAGTTTATATATAGTCGATATACAATATGTCACAATTCTGACTTTTTTTCCTCAGAATTCCGAGTTCTCCTTTTGCCACAGCATTAAAAAAAGGTTAATTGTGACTTTTTATTTCACAATTCTGACTTTTCTTTCCAAAAGTGCAAAATATAAAGTTTAAGATTTTATATCTCCTATTATGAATAATAAATGTTATAACTGACTTTATAACTTAAGTCCACATTGTGAGATATAAACTCAGAAATGCCAGAAAGATGTCCAAATTGTGAGATATAAAGACATGATTATGAGAAAAAGGCAAAATTCAATCAATCAATCAATACATATTTTGTTTTGTTTTGTTTATTTTATCCTGTGGTGGAAACAAGCTTCCATAGAAAACAGTGAGGAAAATATTAGATTTTAAAAATGCTTTAAAAAAGTTGTATGATCTCAGGATGCATTTCATTAGTTGTCCTAATAGTATGTAAAATTAGTATTTGTGCAAATCATACTGCATTGTAAATAGTATGCCAAAAGTTTGAAATGTGCACATTTTGTGTTTTTAGGCTAATATTGTGCACAGTCCCTTGCAATACAGAAGAGGATGGATTTATGGTCCCAGTGCAGGTATATCCCATGTGAAAAAGAATATTCTCAAGTGCTAACTGAATGTAATGTTCTCGAAACCTTAAATGCATGTTCAATGCAAATGCATAAAAATGTTTTATAGTTTACATTTATATTCATTTCAGTTAGCTGAACATTACAACACTGTTTTACCCAGTTAAATAGGACTTCTTTATTATATATTATAAAAATAATATAACTTAAAATGTACTAGCGACTAAGTACAATTAAGTAGTAACGTGTGCTTTAATGTTAGTCAACACATTAAAATAAGTACACTTCTTTAAAGCACGACAAAAGAATATCAGAACTTGAAGATTTAATATGTACTTTATTGTATCATTTTTAATGTAACATTCTTACAAAAATGCACTTTTAAAAGTGTACTTAAGTGTGTTAAGAAGCAGTCATGAAAGTGTACTGCAAGAGCAGACGTGCAAGCATAAAACAGTAGTTAACTTCCAAAGTGATGCTAAATGGTATTGAAATTATGACATTTGTGTACAGTAATACATCATGTAATACATTATTTGTGTATAACAAAGTTTGTGTTATGATTTGTGGTATGAATTCATCTTTATCTGTCTAGACTATCTCTGTTTTCCCTGTAGATAATTCACGACTGCTCTGTTATTGAATAGACTCTTACACAGTCACTTAATTGTTAAGCACACACCCATAGACACACATACCGTCTGTGCATCACATCTCTGAAATGAAAATAATCACACTGAGGCTTGACACAATGTGTTAGGAGTATGTGGGACCCACATTGCAGAAAAACCCCAAAGAAAGCCTTCTCATCAGATTGGCTCAAAGCACACAGTGAGTCAGCCTCAGTATTGTCTGTGTGTTTGTATCTGGAGGGCATGGAGAGCCATTCTGATGCAGTAATGAATAAAACGAACATGCCTCCTGCTCAGACCCAGCCTGATTCAAGATATGCTGCCCTTAAGATAAATATAAAACTAGATAGCATATGAAGAGGTTTATTCTGACAAGGGGAGGAACAATAACATTTCACTGTTTTCCCCCACAGGTTTTGCTGTTTTGTATGCAGTGATGCTGCAATTTTTTTTAACCCAGTTTTCTTGATTTAAAACTAAACGAATGATTTTAATTTAAAGGGGTCATATGACTTGATTTTGTGTCAAATCAAATAATGATTTTAAAGATCATTATTTTGTGTATTTGGTGTAACAGAATATGTTGACATGTTTTAATGTTCAAAACACACATTATTTTTCAAATACTGTACATTATTTTAGTTCCTCTACGCCCCGCCTCTCTCAAACACGTCGTTTGCAACAGAGTCGCGTGACAGACACAGTGATGATGCAGTAGACAAGTCGTGGTTAAGACAGCTGACGTGCTATGATTTCTGACAGTTCACTCTCCTGTGATGTGACCCTGTTCCCCTCACACACACACACACACACACACACACACACACACACACACACACACAACGCATTACTCTGCGCTGCGCAAAACTCAGCATTTGAACTGTCAGTAGCAAATACTTAAACTAATATCAAAACATACTTACAGTCGCTGATTCGGAAGCGCCAGATTGTCATAGCAAAGTCGGAATTGACACTTTTTTTTTTTTTTTAGAAATAGCCTCTGTGCACAGCCAGCCTTGTACTCTTCTAGGTTAAAAAAAACAGTTGTCCATAAAATGCGTTGCACAAATTCGAACATCTGGGTTGTGCTGTTCTGTTGTAAATAAATCTTAACCAATGATTCCTAATTGCATCTACTTCCGGAAGGCCAAATAAAGTGCTTTTGCTTTCGCACTGAAACACACAGCGTCTCCCTGACATGGCTGCATCACTACTGCTGTTCCTGAAACCATGCCTTCTTTCTTTGCGTGCACATTTGGGCGGCATTATGCTAATATTTCCACATAGTGACGTAGACATGTGGGGGCGTGTTAGAACGAGCCGTTTTAGGTAGGCGTGGCTGACTCTTAACTTTTATAAAGAATATCTCTTTGGATTTGAGACCTTAGTCTTTGCAAATTTACAGATCTTCTTTATGCACCAAGAGCTTGTAACACTCCAAAGAGAAAGGAAAACTTGAAATCGCATCATATGACCCTTTTAAAGAATTTATTCACCCCAAACTAAGAATTTATTTAGTCAATCTCGGTCCAAAACGGTATGGCTTTTTTATTTTGTGGAATGCAAAAGAAGAAATTGTTGTCACTCTTTTCCTTGCAGTTACAATGGACAAGGAATGCAGATTTCAAGCTTCACAAGCAAAAAAAATAAAAATGTATCAGCCCTATATAAGGCAGCATTGTTTGATGTAGTTCATAAATTCAGGAATTCATGGTTTTACAGCTTTTAGATATATATTTTTACATTTTATGCCTTTAAATCCATTGTTACTGCGTAAGAAAAAAAGCTGTTTGTGTGTTTAAGAAGAAAGTCATAAAAAGGTTGGAAAATGTTTAGTAAAATGTGAATTAATAAATTATGACTATTTTTATTGGGTAACACTATAAGGTAAGGTTTCATTTGTTAAAATGAGTTATATTACTATGCTACTAACTATATTAGTTAACATTAATGCACTAAATCTAATGAAAATGCATTAATCTAAAGGTTTTGTAACGTTTATTTTTTTGTAAAGTCTTACCTTTCAAAATCTAAAATTCAGTTCCATTACACAAAACTTTACAGTTGTATTCCTGTTTTTTGTTGTTGTTGAATTAGCTCATTGAATATTTATATTTACTTAATATACCCAAGAATCTCATTTCAAGTCATCATCCTTTAAGGTATATTTTCATTAATTATACCTATAATGAAAACTAAACATGACTAAGCCACCAGGAAGATACATTATACTGTTTAAGTAGTCTGCAGGCTGTAGGACAACAGGCTGCTGCTTTGACCTGTGGCCAATGGCAGAGGACCTTCATTAGCGCTAATCCCACTCAAACTGGGAGGCTGAATAGAGATGCTATAACAAAGGATGGTGTCAGGTAGGTCATGAACCAATGCCTAATACTGAAAAGTGAAGTCTAATCTCTGCATCTGAAGTATGTGGTGCCCTAGAGACAATACTGGCATCTTGTGTCTCAGAAAAGGCTGTGGACTCAACAGACTGTCATTGAGCTCTGGGTTTGGCTATAAATTAAACACTGGTTTAAAAACAAATTAAGAGGGTATTGAGAAGAGGTTGGGAAAATCATGTTAATATGGTGTTTAGAAATTGTGCAATGTTATTAGAAAAGGGGATGTTCAGTTGAGTTTAAACTGGGCATACTGTATATGGAAGATTTATATCCAGCTGCTCAACTCAAAACTTCTAGAAAATGGCACAATTAAAGAAAATTCCAGAGCTGCAGAGAAAAGTTTATAAAGCCATTTTTAAGTTTCTTGGGCTAGTGACCAAACTTCCCCCAAGAACACAGCAGCATCTCACCCATATATCCATATTTTCAAAAGATTATTATTATTATTATTATTATCATTGTATAGTCACAATGAATAGGTTCTATACAGCTTTGCCAATTCCTTGGAAAAAGGGCATACTGGCATAGGACAGAAACTTGGAAATTAGAAAAGTATTTATTTGCTTATATATTTTTATTTATTCCTTGGACAGGGAGAATATAAAACTTAAAAAAAAAAAATTAAGAATATACTGTGCAAACTGAATGCAATGATTTCAAAGACATAATTGACATAATTGCATGTTAATTGCAAATAAATAAAAATGTTAAATATTTTACATTTATGTCAGTTTCAGCCTGCTAAACTTTAGTATGCTTTTTGATCCAGTAGTACTTTTTTATTATATATTAAATGTAATTGTGAATAACGCAACACAACTAAAATTAATAAAGTACTTTGCATGTGCCTTACTGTATAAGCTTCTTTAAAGCATGACAAAGGAATATTAAAAGAAGGATTTAAAATGTACTTTAAAATTAAACTGTGAATACTTAAGTGTGTTAAAAACAGCCGTGAATGTGTATATATGAATATGATCAAATATGATAAACTACTAGAGTTTCTTTTTTTTCTAGGGTTTAGGTGCTGTCAGGTCAGGAAATCAGACCTCAAGTTTTCTTCTGAGTTTAGCCTTCTCTTCCTCATTTGGTGTATAAAAGGACTGGAAAAAACTGGCGAAAAAAAGGAAATCTGTTATTAAAAACCTGATTTAATCAACCAGTATCCTAAATGTCTGAGGGAAAGTTATGGCCCTAAATTTATATGGTGCTTGCATAAAAATTCAGACCATACACAGTAATCTGAAACTGACAGTAGATTTGCCATGACGTTTGTACAGTACTTTACAAGGACACACACACACACACACACACACACAACACACACAAACACATGGACGTTTGATGTGTGTGAAATTCCTCTGTGACAGTTGTGCCACAGGGGTTGAGTTCTGTGTCATGCAGAGAGACACTGTTTGGGAAACTACAGCACTTTGAAACTGTATCTTCCTGAGCTACATGCCAGTATTTTAAAGTAGGTAAACTGCAGTCAAGCTACTCATTCGAAATGGGTAGTACCGGGGCAGATATATACACTACCATGCTTTTGGGATCTGTAAGATTTTTTTGAAGGCTTTTGAAAGAGAAGTCTATTATTACTAATCGAAGCAATGTATTCCTGTGAGGGCAATGCTAGATTTTTCAACATCAATACTCCAGTCTTCTGTGTCACATGACCCTTCAGAAATAATTCTAATATGCTGATTTTGTGCTCAATAAACATTTCCTATTATTATCAATATTGACATTTCTATGCAGATATTGACATTGACAACACTCAACTACCTGGAAGACTGAAGGCCTGGTATCTGCAGTTTGGTCTTCTACCACGGGTGCTGTGGCCCCTTACAGTTTATAATGTCCCATCTCGACAGTGGAGAAACTGGACCGAGGAATCAAAGTTTACATCAAGAAATGGCTCAGAGTTCCACTGTGTCCTAACAACATGCCTCTGTCCTCAAACTGCCCTTCACTAGTCTTACAGAAGAGATTAAGTGTGCTAAAGTGAGACTTCAGATGACTCACAAAGCAGTGCTGAGTCACAATGCACCAGCCTTGGTAGCAGGCTGCAAATGGAGACCAGCCAGTGCAGTGGAGAAGGCGATAACAGCAATCAAACATGCAGACATTAGACAGGTTTCCATCCAAAGTTGCAATTTTAACATATGCGCAAAATTGGAATATCACATAAAACATTGGCGAACAAGCACCATTTCCATCCAACAAGTCAAAGAGAACAAAATCATCAGTTCCTGATAAACTGGCACTATATAAATTAGAAAAGTAGGAGAAGCCACTGAATATAATGATTTTCATATGTAATAAATTACTTGCGCTGAGCAGAGCGAGCAGACGAAACAAAATAAATGTGGTCATTGCTTTTGGAGGTGGATGCCTGCTGTTTGGGAACACAGTCGTGTAGGACAGTTATGGGAGGCAATTATACAGAAATACTTTGACAACAGACTTTGCTCAGGCATTTCAGAATGACCATAACAACATTTCAGATGCTGTGGAACGAGATCGGTCTGCTGGTTAGTCAAGTTTTGCCATCCCATAGTGCAAAGTCACATGACTTTTCTGATGCACATGGAGGAATTTATTCGCATTTCCTTTTTCCATTATTCGCAAAAACCACCTCAAGCGAGCGTAAAAACTTTTTTGTGAATTAAGGCATTTTATTCAAAATTTGGCGTTTCCATCACTCGTTTCTAATGCGATACTTTAAAATGTGCATTAAAACAGGGTAATGGAAACGCCAAATGGAGGAAGATGGTGGTAGAGGAAATACGCAAACAGGAGGAAGCAGCAAGTGGGTCAGGTCTCGCTTGGTAAACAGGGACAGTGGACACAGGAACATACCTATATCACTGGAGCATAACCAGCTTCGGATAGCCTGCGACTGGAAGATGCGGGTGGATACTGGTCGAATTGTTTTCGAACTGGTTCATTTAAACAAACTGTCCAAATGCAGCAACTGACTAAAATGAATCAGATTTATCAAAACCATACATATATGAAAGAAAGAGGGCATTCAAGATATTGCGTTTGATCATTGCTTCATCGTGCTGAGCAGTAAAGCTGTGTGTGCAACTCAATGTGACATGAAAGAAAATGCGAGTCATTTAGCGATTTGTCACGCTGCACCCATGCTTAGCAAAGTTTCTTGTAACAGATGAGATACTGTCACACTGCTGAAAAATGTAGTTAAGTTAGTAACATTGACACTTTTACTCCCCAACACTTTAGCCAATGCTGGAATTGACCTTGCCCTCTGTAATAAACACAAAAAGGATCAGGAATAAAGATAAGACTGGGCCTTGACTTTCATTTGTTAAGGTCTGCAAACACAATAAAAAGTTAGCAAGAATTAGCAGTGAACAGTAGTGTATTTATAAATTACATCAACCTAAATTAAAAAGTGCTGTAAAAATAGTTCATGATATGAAAAATAAAGTGTGCAACAATTTCAAATTTCTGTATCCTTTGTTAACAATGTCAATATCCAGACCTTACTGCTGTCAGAGATATTTTGGAATGATGAGACATTTTCTCTAAGAGCACTCAAGCGCAGGTAAAGACTTCTGAATATTTGAAAGGCTGTGGCAGACTGCCAACACCCGTAGGGCTGTACGTTCATGAAACACTCATGAACTGCACTCACTTGCCTAGTTAACAGGTTAGTTTGCTCAGTCAACACACTCTGCAAGATTAGGTAATGATCATAGCAACCTAGACTGAATAAAGAAATTCTCCCAGCAAACCTGCCCTGATCATGGATGTGCTCTGGAGCCACTGCAGAATGTTAAAGACCCCACGATCACTATTTTCTGTGTGGTAGTGATTGTAAGGTGGAGCCGTGGTATCAAAGTCTGTCCAAACTCCTGCAGACCCAATCGCAAACTTTTTTTTTTTATGAGAGGTGTTCTAATCTCTTTACACTGCACTGTGAATAAAGCAGGCCAACCTATAGAATTTGTGCTTTTGGTCACATGCCCAGAGCCACTGATGTTACACAAATTAGGACTTGGTGGTGTTCACGAACAGAACATTTTGCTAAGCAATAGTAAACAGCAGAGAAAGAATCCGGAACTGGCTTTCTTGTCGCTTTACTCTTGTGTTTGATGTTATTTGATTAAAAAAACATAGAAAAAAAAAAAAAAAACTTCTTATTACAAACAGGCAAATACTGTTTTAACTGTTCTCTCCATAAAAAGCAGGTTTCAGAAAGGCAATTTGGAAAGGTGATTTGTGTACCAAGATAATGCTACAATTCTGCTTTTCTAAGTGACGTGACATGTGGTCAAGTATGGTGACCCATACTCGGAATTAGTGCTCTGCATTTACCCCATCCAAAGTGCACACACACACAGCAGTGAACACACACCCGGAGCAGTGGGCAGCCATTTATGCTGCAGTGCCCGGGGAGCAGTTGGGGGTTCGGTGCCTTGCTCAAGGGCACCTCAGTCGTGTTTATTGAGGGGGAGAGACCCTGTAACATTCACGCCTCCACCTACATCCCATGCCGACTAGACTCAAAGCCGCAACCTTTGGGTTACGAGTCCAACTCTCTTTTTTTTATTTGTTTATTACCATCTCTCAACCAATTAGGCCACGACTTCCCGTTAGCACCATCGTTTTAGCACCATCTACTGTCATGGAGTTAATTAGCATTTTTATTTAGCCTCCCTTTAAGAATTAGTCAGAAGAAATGAGTGTGTGTGTGTGTGTGTGTAGAACATTCACATTGGTTTGAATAGACATTAACCATTAATATTTTTGGTCTGTTTTCAGGAAGAGAAAGACTTTTTAATTTGTTTTAAATGTGTAAATAAATCAGTATACTAGCATATAAATGTCAACAAAACTATACATACTGAGGTGGTTTTTGTCACTTTTGATCTTTTTTATTGCCATTTTGTCAGGACAGCATGAAATACACTTACATCAAACTGATCAACAAACAACAAAATGTAATGTAAAAGTATTACTTTAAACAAATAATAATAATTTTACTGACTGTCATGTAGCAAGTCCAACAAAACATATGGGCTTAAACACACACAGTCCAAACAGGGCAACAAGACACAGGTGAGAACAATCAAAGAGCTAATCAACAAATAAACTACAATGGACTACAAGACTAGAACAGGAAACTAAAAGAGGTTCAACACAGGACACACAGTAAGAAACATGTGACACTGACTCCAAATTTTAAAGGCTAGTGTACTATCCAATATAATTTAAACATACATTTTAGTCCATTAAATATTAGACGATATCATTTATTTTCACAGTCAGAGCAGTAAACAAGCTATGTGGCACAAAATCAACATTTTTATGCAGTGAATCAAATGAATCAGTGAATTATTTTTGAACTGGTTCACTTACTGTTCAAACAAACTGACTGACCAAAATTAATCCAAACTTCTCAAAATTAATAGAAAAAGACATTCAAGGTATTGCATCTGATTATTTTCTCATCTGTAAAGCTGTGTGTGCCCCCCCCCCCCCCCCCTTTACAAAGAATGAACAGTTGAATGATTTTGTCACACTGTATGTAACAGCTGATTTTGGGGTCCTTTATAATAAGATAAAAAACAAAATCTCAGTTCATTTTTTTTTTTTTTTTTAGGAGTCATGCATGTCATGCCTTAGAGCACTGGACCAAAACCACATTGCTCTCTAGAATTTCAAAGAGAGCGCAAGACATGCCCTACAGCCAATCTATTGCTGTCTCTCTGAAAGATCCTTCTCACTGTATCCGGCCCTCAGCTGAAGCCTGACTCCTGTGTGATAAGAGCACATACCTTTGATCAGGGGAACACTATCAGATGATCCTGTCAGAATCAGAGACTGCAGCAGCATAAACAGTCTGCTAAACTAAGAGATGTTTGACATATACGCAAAATGTATGTCCATCTCATCTCTCCAACCACCTGTTGTATAATACAGTTATGATCTCCTTTCATACAGTGCATTAGATTTTTCATACTTTATTGAAACAGGTGATATATGTGTGTGCGTTATCATGTAAGTCAGCTCTTAAACTCAAACAAAACTTGAAGTAAACACAGCAATACAGCAATTTTTTTTATCCTTTTGCCTTAAGTTATTTTACTTCTTAAGTAAATATATATTTGTATTTGTACTAGAAAACCGGACAAAAATACTAAGAATATTTTTTTGCTCTTTTTTTGCATGACACTTAGCTCTGATTTGCACATGTCTGCAGGTGCACTGTAAGATCCATAAGCTTTCCAACTGTCATCTTAAACAACCTGATGAACTGTGCAAGGCTGAAGTGTTCTCTTTTATTTACTCGTGTGATTTATAGCTGCAGTTTGATATCAGAAACTAGAAAAATCAGTTTGGGGCTGTTGGTTGACATTCTTAATGTTCCAGCCTTTGTTTGCACTAAATGGGTGTTACCTTGTAAAACTCAAGGTGGAGAACAGATTTATTCCTCACAGTGTTAAAGCAAGGCTTCTCTGAAAATCGGTTACATATATTACATTAATTACCATCCAAGCAGTTATCATCTTGTAATGACTAATGACAGATGGATTTTGTTTTGATATGTAACAATGGCATATAGTTAGCATCCATATATATTTTTATGCACATTTTGCGATAATGGATAAAAAAAACAAAAACGATGGATGGAAATGCCAAGATGCACATACAGTAAAATGTGCATAAAAATGTAGCACTCATTCAAGGCAGATTTTTAGAAGAAATAAACTCTTACGAAAACACATTTACTGAATAAATCCCTGGAGCACATAGAAAAACTCATGTGACCTTGGTAAGCAAACTTTGCTACTGTCCACTTATTTTTATGCAGATTTTGTGATATAAAAATTATGTGCATAAAAACGTTGAAATTAAACACCAAGATGTGCATGCAATTTTAACATCATGGGGATAAACAATTGAGGCAGATATTTGTTTAATTGAAAAAAAAAAAAATTATATTTAATTTATAGAATGTCTGAGCTTCTGTCATCCAAAATGATTTGGTATAATTACTTCCCAGAACTGTCTCATACGATTACATTTCCAAATATCAGGCATCTGCCTCTGAACGCAAGATAACATGACAGCGTTTGTTATTACATTTCTTCTGTGTGTTCTGAAGCGTAAATAATTTATACAGGAAAAAGATTCACAGGCTTTCCCAGATGCAGTAACTTTTTATTATTTATTGCTGATACTTAGTGCCAATTTCCCAAAAATGTAAGATATTGCTAATATCTTGAACTAGCAGCCACCCGTCATAGTGTGTTTTGGCTAAAGTATAACCTGTTTTACAGGATACTAATAGGAGATTTATTGGGGAAAATGTAAAATCTAAAAAGCCATTCATGTGTTTGCTTACTCTTCAGACAGTGCACATAGTATGAGAGTGGTGGAAACGTTTTGTACCAGTTTGTGCACACAATTGTGGGGTTGCATTTCAATGAGATGCCCCCCCATATATATATATAGAGTATATTATATATATATATATATCTATGATAATATATAGATCTATAACCTTGTGGGTTACTGTTCTTAACTTAAAAATTAAACTTTTATAATCTAATATGATTTTAAAAATATATATTAATTTATAAAGTGCATTGGAAGAAAATGCATATACACTACAATAATAATATAAAAATATCCTATACAGTAATATAACTCAGTAAATGCATATATACTACTTAATTAGACAGATGCATCTTTTCCAGATTAAAAATAGTCGAACCAAGTTTTGCAGTTTTTACAACCCATTTCACATCTATGCTTAAGGTACACACAACTTATTTTGCTTGGCCTATATGAGTACCTCAGATTCAACTTTCTACTTTGTTCAGCCATTGATACTAAATGAATGCATTTGTATTCTTTCACTACTGTATTCTTTTTCACCTCTCTATGTATGTTTGCTTGACATTCTTACAGTTGCATAGTATTATATAGGTGACGGGGCTGTTCTCATGGTGACGAATTGCCCGTTGACATCGTTTTAGTTGTGAATTATGTTGACAAGAAGTGTTTTACATTACAGTAAAGTTATTATTCTGATTCTTAACATATGGAATCTCACATACAGTATATCATCCAAAACCATGTCATGAAGCTCAATGCACCATGCAAAAGGATTCTTTGTACAGAGATAAATCTTCCTCATGATCAACCTGTGACTGTTTCATATACCCTCGATATAGCAGTTAAAATCATCTGTGATTTCCTACGACTGACTGCTTTTAGCACCATGGTTGAAGCCCTCACAGCATCTGTTCTTTCTTCTCCACTTCCTCTGCTCCCAGTGGATGTTTTGGAGCTCTTCCTGTGTGGTGTCACTGTCTGCGGGGTCCTACTGTGCTTCAGTAATAGCTGACATAGAGGAGCTAGATGAGTGACATTTTCCAAGCTGGCTATTCCGCTGTCTATATCAAAATCTCAGCGTGGATCTTGAATGTTATTTTTTATTTTTTTTAAGAAATCAAAAAAAGAAACAAAACAAGCTATGAACACTCATTCATGGAGACATATGTTGGATAGCAACTGCCCTTTGGCCATAAGCATCTGGGATTTTTTATGCATGATTTTTGTTTATGTTCACTTTAATGAAAAGACCAGTTCACACAAAATGTAAAAATCAGTCATTAATGAACTGTTGTTCCAAACCAAAAGGCAGATTTTTTTTTTTCATAGAATTTTTAAAGACTTTTCATGTGCCTCTTATTTATACATTGTCAGTTCATGGCCCATAATGGCAAAATACACACATTGGTATATATGGTTTCCGGGGACTCTCCATAGTTCTAATGGTTTTTATACTCTACAAACTTTATTTTATATCCCCTTACCCTAAACCTACCCCTAACACAAAACAAAACTTTCTGCATTTTTACATTTTCAAAAAACATCCTGTATGATTTATCAGCCGTTTTCTTTACGGGGACCAAAAAAATAAATAAAATCCCCACAAGGTCAAACATGACTGTTATTACTATCATTGTGGGGACATTTGGTCCCCATAATGTAGGGAATACCAGGTACACACACACACACACACACACTTTTTTTATGGTTTATGGGGACTCTCCATAGGCGTAATGGTTTTTATACTGTACAAACCGTTATTTCTATTGTCCTACACCAACCCTACCCCTAAACCAACCCCTCACAGGAAACTTTCTGCATTTTTAGATTTTCAATATTTATAAGCCTTTTGAATTACTGGGACACTGAAAATGTCCTCATAAATCACCTTCTCGTTGTAATACCTATGTCATACCCATGTTATTATAAATTTGTGTCCTCATTACCAACATAAACTGCACACACACACACACACACACCACAACACACACACACACACACACACCACCCACCACACACACACACCATAAGTCTTAAAGTCTTCTAAAGCCAGTTTATGTAAGGAACAGACCAAACATATCCAGTTATTCACTGAAGACTGCAACTTCACATGACATTATTACAACACATCTAACACATTTTAAACTAAAAATTCTAAACTATAATTCGACTGATGCCCATCCAGTAACCCAAACTTGACCCCCCTGAAGGGAATACCTTCATAACCTCAGACCACAGATGGAGAACAACTAAGAAGTTGTGAAATTATGTGGAATTGTATTTTTTTTGTCTGAAAATTGTGCCAACCCTCTCTTGTAGTATTCTGTGTTTGACTTCATGTTACAAAAAAAAAAAACTATAGAAAAATAACTTATAATCATCGGTTCATTATAAAGCTGAACAAAAATAGACTTAACAAACATTTTTCTCCAAGCTTTCATCTGGTTTTGACCAATTGACTAATTCATATGTACTATTTAGGTTCTAATGTGTACACTTTAGGTTATAACATGTATCTGTAAGGTACTAATAATCACCCTATGGGGAAAATAAGGTACAAAAGTGCAAAAGTATAGTGACAGTTTTCCTGAGAGTGCAGAACAATATTAAAGGTGTTTACATGGAGAGTAAAATAGGAATACATTTTATTTTATGATGTCTTTATTACAGTGTAATTATACATTTTTAGTACTGTGTAATATTTTTTCAACATGTACCATAGGGTTAGGATTAGGGTTAATTGCATGTAATTATGCATAATACAGTAAGTGCATGCACAGTATGTAACAAGGAACGTAACAAGGAAACTTAATTGTTTATGACCTTTAACCAATAAAAGAACACAGTTTAAAGTTTTTACATGACCGCAGACCTTATCGACATATTGAGCACAATATGTGTAAGATTGCAAACAATCTCAGATCCAGCTACAGTTTGGGAAACAAAACAAATGCATGCAAAAGGGCAAAGGTCAATCCCACAAGATCAGATGCGCAGCGCATACCCTAGTCTCAGAGATGTGAGAGTTTAGTGCATATTTACCACGGGGCCTCCAGAAGTCTGACAGTGCAAACAAATGCCACATACACTCATTGAACTGTCCTTTCAGAGAATATGAGCGGCAGGGGACTGAACATAACATGCATGTCACATCCTCTATATGAGCTCACAGCAGTGGCGTCTCTGCGAGCATCTGCTTCCTAAATCCACAGACTGCTGTGAAAGACTCCAGCAATGTGGTCCTGGAGGGAGGGAGGGATGTGGATCGCAGTACAAGCGCCACACACTTCAGCTCAGATGTTTTCTCATGGCCCTTAAACGGCTCTCAAAAGGGAAGCCTTTATGCTGGAGAGCCAGATCCCGCTCTGCCATCTGTAAATACTATTTTGCATGCCTTTGTCAACAGAGAAGGCAGCCCATCTGTGGGAAGCAGTACGACATGATTTAGCTCTTTTGTTACTCTGAGGACGTGGTGGGCTAAGTCAAGCATGGGAATTCCTCATTGAGCGGGCTTTCCTTCTGATTTTATATGGTTGGAATTATATGCGAACCTCAATGAGCGCTCAGATTTATTGTAGCCCTGCAGGGGTATGAGCAATTATGATCAAATTCACAATTATATTGTTGGCACATGCATTGTTAACAAACAGGTATTTTTATATTCACCTTTTACTCATTTATTGTATTGTAAACCCGATCGCATACATTGGTGATAACATGAGCAAAAACCAACCCTTTTTTGAGTTTTGGAGAATTTCTTTTTCTTTTATCTTGCAGTCTACAAATATATTTAGAAATATGTTAGAAAGTGTTAACCAAAGATCCGAAAGAACCAAATGTGACCACAAAACCAGTCATAAGGGTCCATTTTTTTTTTATTGAAATCTATACATGATTTGGCCGAGATACAATTATTTGAAAATCTGGAATCTGAGTGTGCAAAAAAATCAAAATATTAAGAAATCACTTTTAAAGTTGTCCAAATGAAGTCCTTAGCATTGCATATTGCTAATAAAAAATGAAGTTTTGATATATTTACGATAGGAAATTTACAAAATATCTTCATGGAACATAATCTTTACTTAATATCCTGATGATTATTGCCATTAAAGAAAAATCAATAATTTTGACCCATACAATGTATTGTTGGCTATTGCTACAAACATACCCCAGCGACTTAAGACTGGTTTTGTGCTCCAGGGTCACAAATGAGTGATACAAATTGATCCCTTTTTTGCATTCTTTTTATTTGAATGCTTAACTGGTCTTTTATGAAGCATATAGTAACCAGGTGTGCTTTTTAGCAGATGATTTAGTCATCATTAGTGCCCCGTGGGACGGTCAGGTGTCAAAGGTTGGAGATGGTCTCGAGGTCAGGCATGTCGTCAGGAAGGTAAAACTAAGTTCACTCTTTACATTTTGGCTTCACCCCTAAATGACGACCACAAAGAACCATCTATACTCCACTTCAGAGTGAGCTAAGAACAGAGCTGAAGACCATGCAGACAATGTGAACTATTTTAGGACTAATTGCTAATTGGCTACTTTGTGTTTACATGATGTAGCCAGTGTGAAATTCCTTTTGTCTAGAGCAAATGTGCATGATGTCAGTGCAGTGTATGTACATTTGTGTATTGGACACTTAAATTATACTTTGTATAGGTATTTGTTCAAATACAGAAACGGGAATTGATTTATATTAAAACGAGATTTCTATTTTTATTTCTGCTACTATGCAAATGATTTTAATGTCTATATTTAATTGTTTTATCTTTTAAATCTTAGAAATAGAAAATCTACTGAATAAATATTTATAGCATTTTAAAGTCTATGATTGTTCAAACAAATGTTTAAATAAACATAAACAACCATAAACTCTAACAATATTTATTGCACAATATTTATTTATTATTAACAATGATCTATTTTGATTGTTTATTTCCATTTTAACTCCAGCGCATCATGACCAACAATTTTGCCACAATAAGTTGTTTATTAATGTAATTTAATTAAAGTAGATAACAGCATCAGTGCGATGTCATGTAAGTTTATGTACATTTAATGTTAATGGAAGCACAAAAATTTTTGTTTTAATAAATAATAAGAATAAATAAATAAAATCAAGTAGCAGGATATTTTTATTGTGCATCATTTCCAGGCTAGTATTAATTAAAACTAAATCGGAAACTAAAATTAAAGGCTTGAAATCAATAAATATGAACTGACTCTTATTTTGTTGTTTCAGCTATTTGCCACCATGTCTAATTTTTAGTTAAACTTGACTAAAATAGAATGCTATATAGAGATATAAGGGATAGATATATATATATATATATATAGATATATATATATATGTTGAAAATATCAGTCAAACTGATTCAAATTGGTATAACAGCTTTATTAATGATCTGTATAGTGAAATTAGTATTGAATTGCTGTATATAAAATGTTAATTACAATTAAATTAAAGGCACAATATGTACGATTTTTTTATTAAAATACTAGAACAGTGTTATATATTTTGCCGACTTGTGTACTTACATTATCCCAAAATGTTTAAATCCAGAGAAATAAGCAATTTAACTAGTGACACGGAGCGTGTCTATAGTGGCATCGGGTCGCCTGCCAATGAAGTCATAACCCCTCGATTTCTGTTTTTGTTTTGTAGAAAATATGGAAACACCTAAGATGCTTTAATATGTTGTGCATTTAATAGACCGGTGACGACCGCTACAAAGTAGCATTAAACAGAACTTTCAAATGTATCTAGTATGATAAAACAGCGCTGCTTTACCCCACATACGCACGACCGGAAGGAGCGGAAGCGGTCGACTGTGGCATAATAAAAGCTCCGCTGCTTTCGAGCCGTGTGTCGCGCTCGTTCAGCGGCCTCGTTTCGCTTCGACAGCTTTCAGCCTCACCCTGCTTCATTCTACTACGTTAATAAATCATTAGCTCATCCATGAACATGATTTCTGCCTGAGTCCCGTCTGATTGCGTCGGCTGTGGGGATGAAGACTCCCATGATTCCATGATTCCACACTCAGTCACGGCGTCATCAAACTACGCCTTTTGTCTCTTTGTTTATTTTGAATACGCGCCCTCCAGCGGCGAAAATTACATATTGTGCCTTTAAGCAAGACAGAGGAGTTGAATATTTTATTTTATTTTACTTTAGTTTTGGAAATGTCCTCAACAATTCTTGATAAAACCTCTCTGTTCATGTCTGTCTGCCTGTGAATCACTGTTTGGATCAGTGTGCTACGCATCAGGTACAGGTATGTTTCCATTACTTTAACAAAATAATTTAACTAACATTTCCATAATTTTAACATAATGTTTTGTATTATTCAACAAGCCAAATGTTTTAAAATAAGTTGAAAAGATTTGTACAGCAAATTTATTCTTAAGAATTTTAAGGCAGCACTGCAACGAAATATACTATAATATATTAATATTTTAGCTATTATTTTAGTTTATTTTAGGAATGTAAAATAAATCACCTTCACTTAAAAGCAACTAAAGCTTTTAAGTTGAAGTTGATTTATTTTTACATTCCTAAAAATAAAATCAACTAATATTAATTTATATCTTATTAATAGTTATAAATAGTAAATTATGAATCTTACTAATAAGATATCATTCAATATAAAGTATAATTGCATCTTTACATTTTTATGTACAAATCTTCCCAAAGCATCAACATAAATAAATAAAATGAAATAAACAATAAGTATTAAAAATCCTAATTTTGAGTAAAATATTAAAATAAACAAACCAGAAATCATCACTGGTTCTTAAAAGGCATTCACCATTATATTAAAAAACAGAATGAATGGATATTCTACTGTAGATCTATTAATATAATATTACTATATCTATAGATATAATACTAAACTTCTATAGCTAACCAGAACAGTGAATGGTGATTGGTGATTTATTGCTAAAGATATCTCCACGTGCAAAGGATTTATGTTTTTACACAACCACACAGCAAAGCAGTGATATTTACAATTCAACACAAAATGTATTAATGTAAGCATCTGTGCATCTATCTTATCTTTGATGAGATAATGCCAAGTACAAGATAATGTTTAAAACAATTTGAAGATGAGATAGTGTTAGACATGCTCACAAGGACAGATTAGATTCACTACCACACCCACCGTCTGAAAGAAGATGAGCTTTTACACATGAGCGTATAGGAGCAATCATCTCTGCCTATAGCCTGTTTCTTATCATGCGCTCCACACATGATTTCGGTGTCAGTTGTAAAAGAACAACATGAGAATGTCTGGGTGTTCCTGGAACTCCTTGAATTATCTGTGCCTCCATAAAAGTGAATGGATAGTCCCTGAGGCCTCTTCCATAGTATCTCCCATCCAAACAATTGCTGCAGTCCCGTGCTTTATCAGTTCAGGACGGTAAGTTTGTTTCCTGTCACAATAGGTTTGTATTAAATTTCACCATTTTTGTAGGACAAATTCTTTTGGCAAACAATGTGACTGCACACCGGGCAGGAAAAGATTAAACAGAACTCTTCCATGTGTATTTGTTACCCAAAAAAATGACAGAAAAACCCTTGAGGTGGTGGATTATGCAGTTATTGATAAACCGTTGGAGATGTATACATGTTTCCTTTTCGGTCTTTTTCAGTCGTGAATGGTTTCCCCATTTAGCCTTTCTCCTACTGGCATCATGTGTCATAGCAAACAAGGACTAGTGAGGCACAAAAACACTCAAAATGCTTTTAAGGCAGATGACAGCTGATGGCAAGTTCCCACACATGGGATGTACTATGAAGTAAGCTAATAAATTCACAGTTGTGTTTGTAAAATCAACTATAAATAATGAATTATGACATTTATTTGAGTACCTGCACTTTTTGAAGGATGCTAACAGCAGTTTGGATCATGATGTTTATGGCACAGCGTTAGTGCTACTTGTGATTTAATTACATTTTTAAACAGTTTTTGAGGCGATTCTTCTGATGCAATTTCATTCCCCATACTTTCTCTGTCTGGTTATACACTCTTACACATGTATAATTAATATAATTATATAATTATACTCCATAGCTTACTAAGCCCCTGCAACCACATGTAAAAAAATATAAAAAGTAAAAAATCCAACAGGAGAAACCATGAAATGTGATATAAACAAGTTACAATATACAATAAGATCCATTTATTAAAAAAAAGATATGCCAAAAGACAAGATGTAATATTTATATGTTATTCAAAGCAAAACAACCACAAGGAAAGGGTTTCTCACAATGTCATTTTATCAGTTTGTCCAACCACAACTGTTGAGGGAAACACATATGTTATATACCATGTATTATTGATCATAATGAAGGACCGGAGATCCTCAAATGCAACTGTGTGCGTTTGCTTTCAAGTGCCATCATACCTATGTGTTGTGTTTTTACTTTTCTTTGTTTATATTAAAAATAATAATACATTTTTATTTAAGGCACCTTTCAAATCACTCAAGGTCACCGTACATCATGAACAATAAATAAAACAGCAATAAATAACAAAAAACAGCAATATCAATGAACCATAAAAAGAAAAGGAGCAGTTAAAAAAACAATTAAAGATTAGAGTGTTGCCAGTAATCATGTAGGATAAGCTATTCTGAATAAGTGAGTTTTGAGTTTAGCTTTGAATTGGGATAATGAATCTAAGTTGCGGATGTTAGCTGGAAGAGAATTCCAAAGGCGAGGAGCAGCACGGCTAAAGGCTCTATGACCCATGGTGGTTAAATGAGCCGTGGGTGTATGGAGATGACCCAGTGAGGAAGAACGAAGGGTTCGAGAAGGGGTGTAGGGCTGAATAAGATCTGAGAGGTAAGTTGGAGCGAGGTTATGGAGAGCTTTATACGTGAGAAGAAGAATTTTAAATTCAGTGCGAAATTTGATGGGAAGCCAATGAAGTTGTTTAAGAGATGGAGTAATGTGTTGTATAGATGAAGTCCGGGTTATGATACGAACAGCAGAATTCCGAATCAGTTGGAGTTTATGGAGAAGCTTGTGTGGTAAACCAGAGTTACAGTAGTCGATGCGAGAGGTGACAAGTGAGTGAACTAGAATGGCAGTACTGTGTGGAGTGAGAGATGAACGAAGGCGAGCAATATTACGGAGATGAAAGTAACAAGACCGGGTTATACTATTAATGTGAGCTTCAAATGAAAGAGTGCTGTCAAATATGACCCCCAAGTTCTTAACCTGGCGAGAAGGAGAAATGGAGGAACCATCAATGGATAAAGAAAAACTACAGGACCTAGAGAGAACAGAGTTAGTGGCTACAAGGAGTATTTCTTATTTCCATTAAGTTTAAGAAAATTGGCGGAGAACCAGGTTTTTATTTTGTGAAGACAGTTAATAAGGCAGATAGGTGGAAGAATGGAATCAGGCTTAGTAGATACACAAAGTTGTGTATCATCAGCATAACAGTGAAATTTAATACCAAATTTAGAAAAGATATTACCAAGTGTTAGAAGATAATTTAGGAACAATAGAGGACCTAGGACAGAACCTTGGGGGACGCAGCTAACAGAAAAGGGATGGGAATGAAAACTTTTTAATTGTACGCACTGTGTACGATTGGAAAGGTATGAAGTAAACCAAGCGAGAGGAATACCAGAGATACCAACAGCAGATAAACGGTTTAACAAAATATTGTGTGAAATGGTATCAAAAGCTGAACTCAAATCAAGAAAACAAGAATAGATAAGGACCCACCATCAGCAGCAATTAACAATTAAACAGCAATTAATATTCATTTATTCATTCATTTAATCTTCATTCATTTATAATAATTGTTCATCATTTTATTAATCAAATAATCATTTATAATATCATATTTGTATACTAATTTCATTGATTCATTAATTGATTAGTCATTTATATTATATTATTGTTGTTTTTATATATTTTTTCCATTGTTGATTAGTCATATGACTGTGTGGTTCAAGGGCTGTTTGTCTTCATGAATAAGAGATACGAGGGAATGTTTATGGAAACTCAAGGTTTATGGGATGTTGTTTGAAGCAGTTTGGTATAGCAGTACTTGTTAAATTTGTGTTCTTCAGATGAAGTCTGAGCACTGAGACAAACGCAACAAGATGGATATTTTCTGATCAGATCTGGCATTCGGTGGCTGGATCTTAATTATATGTCTGATGCATGGTCTAACATATTATTTTTACAGTGAATATATATATATATAATATTTTTTTTTTGTTAGGATAGTATCCAGCAATTTTACAGACATTTCTGTTAACCAAAAAAAACACTGCAATGAAGTACAAAATTCTAAATACAGGTAAAACACATGAGAAAAATAAAACAGATAATTGCTTCATACTAATACAATACATTGTGCACCATTTTTACAGGTTGTTCTTCAGTGTACTATTTATTTATTTATTTAAATGCTTTGGAAATATTATACAGTATGTAAAACCAGCGGCGCCTGCAGGATTTCTTTTCCGAGGATACGCACAGTTTTTTTCTGTGCGTTCCCGTTCTGCCCAAATGATCAGTGAGAGAAGAACGAATGTGTCACACGTTTTAAACTTAACAAAATGGTAAAATACCTATATCAAGAGCATGTTCATAGATGAAAACAACAGGGAACAAAACAGTGTTGGATGAAGTGGATTAGAGCCCTGCACGAGCCTCAAATATAGGTCCAAGCCCCTCTTTTTTCCCCTTCTCCCAAAACAGCTTATAATACTGTTAATTCAGTTTTGTATGTAATGGAAAAGTGATTATATTTAGTTTTGTTTTTTTATAAAGTTAATTTAGAAAAACGTTTGTAGCATTTCTTTGTTCGTTAAATGTAAGTTTTTGTTTTATAAAGTAATGACCAAGCGGCCAGCGGCAGACAGTGAGATGATCTCAAATCATCACGACTTGCCTAAAATAAAATCTATAGATATAAAACAGTTCAAGCATATCACAATGTTTGTTTTAATGTTTAACCTAGATAAATGTGTGCTGTTAGATGCATATCCAACCGTTTGTGCAGTGATTGGAAGCTGAAGCGTGCTTTGTGGGACATGGAGGCGCCAGTGCGATCACTTGCTTTTTTTTTTCTAACAGTGGAAACAACTTAAAATATGCAGTCATTTGTGCTCATAAAGGTATGAGTAATACGTCATTCTAAACTGTAGAGGGTCTACTTTTATTTGTGTGCACTCACAATATCAACAAAACGTGCTTTTATAAAATAAAAAAAAACAAACGCTTTCTGCCGTCTCGGTCTTGAGCAGGAGCACTTCACAATGATGAACCTAAACTCAGCGAATTGCCTCACAGGCATGATAAAAATATATAGAAAGCTTTAAATTTCTACTTTAAAATGAAATAATTCAAATCAAAAATAGAAACTTTCCTCATGTAATCCGTAAAGATTAATTTCTCTCTAAAGGCACATCCAATGACCATATATACCCATATGTATATACATATATCTCACCATAATTGATGGATGTCTAAAATATAAAAAAAAAGGAAAAGCCTAAAACAGGCCCGATTATCGCTACTCTCTCTGCTCTCATCCATGCTAGGCTGCATGGATGCACAAGGAGTTTTTGGCCAGAACGGAACCATACTGCCAATCCAAACTGTATGCTAATTGTCAATCATCTTTGACGATAGTGGTCATGACAGAAGTGCGTATAGCATGATTTTCTACTTCTATTCGGAGCAATGTTTATATGCAGAAATTGACTTTGGCATGCAAAAGACTGATAAATTCATAATTAATGGCATGGCTGCTGGTTCAGTCGGGACACACAGGCCTACAATAACTACTGAAATGTTTACGGGGCAAATCTCAGGTCAGTCTGAGTGCTCATGGTACGCACAGTGCGTACAGCCGTACACCTGCAGGCGCCACTGTGTAAAACAATCATGACAAATCATTTTTAAAACTGAAAGTAGCAGTGAAAATGTGCTTTTATCCTTTTAGATAAATTAACTAAATGTTTTTTTGCATACTTTTACATCCTCCCTGCATGCATTCCTTTGTTTTATAGCTATTATTGAGTAAGGTTAGGCTTAATCTGTTTCCTTTGAGGTCAGCGTCTTCAGCACTCCTTCAGCCACACATCTGTGGACACAGACAAAACACCCACACCGAGCAACTTCCGAAACGTGTTCATACCTGGCATTCCTCTCTGTTCCCATGTCAACACATGGTTTGCTCACATTGAGAACTGGGTCACCGAGGGCCATCGAGAGTATTATTCCAATTCAGCACAAGTTTGGCAAAATAAAGGTTGAGCTCTTTGTTCAATGGCAGGGTTTAAACTCGTGTTTGCCTTTCAGACCAGAGGAAATCAACCTGTTGCCATCGGCCTGATTTGATCAGTAAGTGCTAGACAAAGTGCAGTAAGTTCACAGTGACCTAGAACACGTGTTTAGCTCTATATAAAGCAGTCTCATCATATTTGACACATTGGAACTGAATCAGATTGCTGAGAAATATGCATAGGCTTTGCACTGTCAAGTCTCATTTAAAAAAAAAAAGTCTAAATATATTATCATCTTACTTAAAAAAAAATCCAGATTGCCTGAAATCTAGAGGATGTTGTATAAAAAAAATTGTTCAGCAAAAATCGCCTGCCTTTCTGTGCCGTTTTGTGTCTCTGTTTTCAAATAGTCTACTGTAGCTTTGTAAGGAGAAGCATTACTTTTAGATTATTACTTTTCTACCTAGGTATCAAACCAGAGCACTTTCTGTATCAAAACAAAACTTTTTAAATAATAATCAAACATACTTTCTTATTTTCCCAAAGACAAAAACATTATATGTAATTAATATATTTTCTGTAATCACAAGCTAATGTTACATAATTTAGATCAAAATATATAGGGGTTAATTGGGACATTTTTCCCTAGTCATCTCAATAGAGAATACCAGAATTCTCTATAACTTCGAAATATGTTTATTGTGGTCTTTTTTAAAATATGCATCATATAATTCATAAAAAAAATAATTAAAAAAAATTCTGTGGTCAGTATGTGTTCTGTACATCAACACTTAGGTGTCAAGCAAAATTACTATTTAAACAAAATGTTTTTTTTTGTTTTTTTTGGGAAGTGTTATTTGCCTTGACGAACTGGACAAAAAGGAAACCAAGATTTTTGACAAGACCAATGTAAGACCAATATAAAATATATTGGGGCTGTGGTGATTTAAATTACCTGGTAATGTTAAAACACAACTGTGGCTCTGGAAGCTCAACCTTGGAGCTGAATACTGCTCCTGAATACAGGTATGAAACCAATCATTTCTCATAATGAGCATTGTTTGTTTTGACTGGGGCCTGTCCATGTTGTGACTTGCAAGACTATTGGCTTTCTTGAGCTGAGGATGTCAGGATGAAATGTTGGAAATTAAGTAATACAAGGTAAACTCGAAGCAACACCTTTGCAACCATCAAGCAATGTCCTAACATCTGCAAAACATCTAAAAAATGCCCTCATCAGGTTTAGCAGATGCAAGTAGTAATATTAGATATGTCTATATTGTGTATATAAGAGTTCTTTTAAAGAAATTAAATAATGTATTATATTAAAACATACATTTATACTTTTATTCATCAAGGATGCATTAAAGGGATAGTTCACCCAAAAATGACTTTGTTCCTTCAGTAGAACACAAACGAAGATTTTTAAGTCAAACCGTTGCAGTCTGTCAGTCTTATAATGCAAGTGAATGGGAATCATGTCTTTGAGAGTAAAAAAAAAACATAAACAAATAAAACCAAATTAAACCATGCGACTCGTGACGATACATTGATGTGTAAAGACACACAACGATCGGTCTGTGCAAGAAACTGAACTGTATTTATATAGTTTTTTTTACCTCTGATTCAAGCAATGTCCGAACTGTCCGAACTGTCCTGAGCGCGTTCTCAACAGCAGGCGTGTGAGGCGTCTTCTTCTTCTTCTTGCTTTATGGTGGATCGCAGACTTATAAGTGCATTACCGTCACCTATCTCTGTGTGTCAATGGTCCACTTGAGAGATATGTGGCAGTAATGAATGTGGCAGAACTTATAAGTTCATAAATAATTGCAACCAAAGTTAAAATGCACTATAATATTTGAAGGTTTGTTTGTCATGTGTTTTAATGCATTATACTTTCTAAAAGTGTAACAATGAATAGATAAGTATAATGTATTATAACTGTGGTTAGCTCATTCCTGAGATCATACAATTCTTCTAAGATTCATTACAAGGCATAATTAATGCACGCATTATAAGATTCATTACAAGGCATAATTAATGCACGCATTATAAGATTCATTACAAGGCATAATTAATGCATTAAAACTACTTTTATAATGCATTATATATATATATAAATGCTTTAAGTAAAGCGACCCCAAACTTTTGAGTGTTTTTCTTATAGTGTAAAAATTTCACCAGCCTCTATTTGATGCACTTTAATCAAAGCTGTCAAAAGTCTATTTTAAAGGGTTCATATGATGCTGCTAAAAGAACATTATTTGGTGTATTTGGCGTAATGAAATGTGTTTATACGGTTTAAGGTTAAAAAAAACACATTATTTCCACATACTGTACATTATTGTTGTTCCTCTATGCCCCGCCTTTCTGAACTGCGTCGATTTTTACAAAGCTCATCGGTTTGAAAAGCGAGGTGTGCTCTGATTGGGCAGCTATCCAGTGCGTTGTGATTGTCCGAATACATCCTCAAGCGTGTGACGGAAATGTTAAACCCCTTACCATACTGTGATGCCATGTCCCGGAGCGACTCATTTATTTACGATTTTGTACCATAAATTTTACATAATTTTTACAGTGTACAGCGAGAATAAAAGTTACGCCTTCTTTCTTTGTGTAAACATTTGGGCGGGCTTATGCAAATCTTCTCACATCATGATGTAGACATGTGGGGGCGTGTTAGAACGAGCCGTTTTAGGTAGGCGTGGTTGACTCTTAACTTTTATAAAGAATATCTCTTTGGGTTTGAGACTTTAGTCTTTGCAACTTTACAGATCTTCTTTATGCATCTTCTTTAAGAGCTTGCAACACTTCAAAGAGAAATAAAAAATTTAAATCGCATCATATGACCCCTTTAACATAGAAACTGTTTAATGTCAAATATGTAATTCGCTCTTTTTTTTCTGCTGAATTTTAGTGCCTTGTAGTAACTTTTCTCTCCATGGCCCTGCCCCATCAACAAACTGCCATTTTACAAAGGTGGAAATCTACCATGGTTGAGACTCTGCTGTCCCACACTGTGAAGGGGGTCAAAGTCCACAGCAGGGCCCCACAGGCCCGGTACACCTGTCATTACTCTCATACAGCGACGTCTAATGAGGTGGAGCCCAGCGTAATTCCTGAGGACACTTTACTGTGTCTCCACAGTGGGCCTCTGATCTTTCTGCTCTCAGAAACAAAGCCTTCGGAAAGCCTCCTGCCTCCAGCTCTAAAGGCCCCGTAACAGTCACTGATTCGGGTGAAGTGTGCTTGAGCAGGTCAGCCCATTGCCATTGCTGATTGGCCCCCTGTAGGACTCTGGTGGTTTGGTAGGGTGTTAATGAAAAGCAGCCCTCTTCAGTGCCTGGCTGTTTTAGTAACACAGCAGCAGGTTAGCAAGACGACACAGAAAAGTGACACATTCCACAAATTAGCAAAGGCTATTATATTGTCAGGAATGGACTGATGTTACTTGACAAGCAAGGAGAACAAAATTGCATTAAATAAGAGTGACTAACTACAAGCGAAAATGCATTTTTTTATACTCAGAGACCTGTTCATGCTACAGAGGCTATGGCAAGCTTCACTGTGGTATTACCCTTTAAAAAGGGACTGCTGTAATGCGATTGCAGTATTACAACAGTGAAAAGTGCAGTTTTATGTTCTGCAGTATGTAGTAAATGCAGTAGTACAGTTAAAAAGCTTTCAAAATGCAATACTTAAATGTTACACGGCATTGGCGGTGGGCTGCGGGTTTGTGGGACCGTGGGGGGTATTAGTGGGTTGGGCAGTTTAGTGATGGAAAGAAAAATTTAATTTCTGTCATGACAACTCTCGGAGGGATTGACATGGTAAAGTACATGACAATGTTAATGTATTTGGTCTTGGCGGAATAGATCTGCTACGCTCCTGCTGCGGCAGAGCAAGTACAGAGACTTGCTACTGCCAATACATCCACATTCATGCTACTGTGAGCATGTAAGAAATATTGCTGCTGCAAATATAACATACATGAAATAACCCCCATATAGCGTACATGAATCACCCACCTCGTAGCAGATCTATACAGGTGGAGCTGGGCAAGGTGGAGGGTTTCTGAAGCAAGCTACAACTGCTAAAGCAAACACTAGTGATATATTTGAATGTTGAGCAGCGAGCTCACTGGCTACCGATACAGGAGAGAACAAATCAGCTGAGCCATGTGATAATGATGTCATTAGGTCAGATTGAGTTAGACCTATCGGACTGCGCCATCTAGAGTTTTATGCCAGAACACTGTATTGCAATGAATATCTATCTATCTATCTATCTATATTCATTCATTTATTTATTTTACCATTACCATGGCCCCTTTAGGGCAGGGGTGTCCAATTCTGATCCTGGAAGGCCACTGTCCCGCAGAGTTTAGCTCCATCCCCAATTAAACACTTGAACCAAAGAAATCAAGGTCTTCAGAATTACTAGAATCTTCTAGGCATGTAGACTGGGACAAGTTAGAGCTAAACTCTGCAGCATGTTGTGCCCTCCAGGACACTGTGTCCAGACTTGGATATTCCCATTCACTTCTCGATGTTTTTAATGCAAAACTGTGTCGCTATGTGAATGGCACCTAACATGTTCCGTGAATTGCTTGTAAGCTATCGGCTTGTAAGTTAGCAGTGTGTTGATTATTATTATTATTATTATTGTGTGTGTGTATGAATTTTCCATTTACACTTTACATCTAAGCAATCTCTATAAATTTCAGTTTTTTTTAAACTCATAGACCCTTACGGGGCTGACGAGACTTGAGACGTGCGGATCCATATGCAAGGCTTTATTTCCAAGACGTGGTTATATAACAGGCATGGGTCAAACAATGACAAACAGGTACAACACAGGCAAGACCAAGAGTAATCCTAGGACAAGCGTGGGCCATCGATCAGCGAACGTAATCCAGAGGGCTTGACAAAAGGGGTAATCCGTAATACACAGGAAAACAGGCAAGGCAAGACTAGACTTAGACTAGAACTAGGACAGGGAACTGGCTCCGTAAGGTAGCTACCGCTAGAAGAGTGATAAATGCTAAACAATACTCGGCCTTGAATGGTAGTGTGAGACTGATTTATATAGTGTGTGTTATTAGTACCTTTCAGGTGAGCGTGTGATTGGTTACAGCTGTGTGCAATCAGTGCAATGGATGATGGGAACTGTAGTCCAGGATATAGTGTAACAGTCTGTGTAGTGTGAGAGTCCATGTAATGAGCATGTGACCTCTGGTGGTGAGTGAACGGAAGTTCATAGACCAGATTCATGACACACTCAAACTCATATATCATCTTATGAGCTGATTGAGCACAATGGGACATTACTATGCTGGTATTAAAGGGTAATACTGATGGCACTGCATTGCACATAAAAAAAATGGTGTAGGATTTACTTTAAAACAATTTTCCCTCAGAAATTACTAGTACATTTATACAATGTTAAAAGAAATGGCAGTAACACCCTGGAATTAAATTTGATCTAACCCATATTTTTTGTTTGTATTTTCTTGTAAAACATACTCCAGTAATCTTTGTTTTATTAACTTTGATTTTTTATTGTCATTTTTTTTAAACAGTGCAATACCAAAAACCCACTGTAGTACTCAGCAGGCTTGGCAGTGTTAATTCAGCTGTAATAGACATGTCGTATCAGAGTTAACTTAACACAGCCACTCAATTAAACGTACAGCACTGAACTCAGATTACATATAAGGTTTTATTTTTTTTCCACAGGGTTGGTGGTAGGGAAATAATTACTTGGTAACCTTCTCAGATGGTACGTATGTGCCTCTCTCATTACTGCCTAGAGACGCACTCATTAAAGAAACCAATGGGGAATTTCTCAGAGAGGGCCCTCGAGATTCCAGCTGGGGGGGTGGTGGGGATCTCACTTTAATTCACGAGACACCCAAAAAACAAAAAAACCAGAAAAGAGAAAAAAAGAAGAAACAAAAAACCAAAAAAAAAAAAAAAGAAAAAACAAAGTAAGAAGAGAATTGAAGAAGATAGAAGCCAGAAAACGGCTAAAGAAATCACATGGAGAACACAACAGCTTCATCTGGAGTACAAACTGCCTTATGTGCATGGGAAATCTGGTACAGAAGAGGCATAAAATAGCTTAAGGACAAACCACAGCACCAAATGTGTGTGTGTGTGTGTGTTACACCCAGTTTTGCTTTATTGTTTCGTCTTCTCAGAGCTGGTTTCTCAAAGCTAGTTCTCAGCTAGTTTCTTTATTCTATCTGCTTTGTTTAAAATGCGCCGGTAGAAACACTTTATGCATGTATCTCCTAACAAGGTCACAAAATGTGATACTCTTCTTCCTCCTCAGCAGAAATAATATTGGTCCCAGTAATTCCTATTATATCTCAATTTGTAAGGATTGTTTCTTCTGAAGTGTGTTTGAAAATAAGATGTCATGAGCTCTATATCTATTATATGTCAGTTACGGCAGTAACAAACTTTCATCTTTACATACTTTTGCAATTCAGGATGTGCAACTTACTTTTGTTAAACAAATGCCTGTGGGGAGATGACAAAGTAGTCAAAAACCAGGGAAATATTACCTCCAAGGAAAATATTATAATACAGATTTTTTTTTTTAAATAGAACATAAATGCGGTGTATCTTCAGGAATTTAGTCAGGAATTGATGTCAGATCTCACAGAATATGTTTACCGGAAAGTACCACAGTATTAAAATGTCTTCATTTTAAAGCTTTATTGAGCCTTGTTGATAACATACTAATGTTTATTTTCTTTCTTTTTTATTTCAATGGCATTTATTTAAGTTTTATTAAAAATGATTTATATGCTTTGGCAGGGATAAACAAACAAATAGATGTTTATACATCTCACATTTAAATTGCCTGAACATAATTGTATTAAATAAATAAATACATACATACATAAAACTGTTGTCACTTTTTCAGTCATTTTTGCAATAAAAATTAAACTTCTGGTGTCAGTTGTTTATAGTGCATATACTATATTACACAGATGTCCTAGCAGAATAAAATACAATAAAATAAAAAATATTCAATTAATGCAAACCTTCTGTATTTAACATATAGGGTAACATTTTAGTATAGGGACTAATTCTCACTATTAACTAGTTGTGCTGATGTCGCATGCCCTAGGAGTAACATATTGGGCTGGGATATTATAAAGCACATATAACCTGCATAGACCCATACTCTGTCACGCTACATCCCCTAATCCTACCCAACACCTAAACTTAACAGACTATCTAAACTTATTAATAAGGTCAGTCAACGAACTTAGAGGTTCTAATGGATGCAAAATCGAGACCTAGTCGCTAGATTAACTGGGGTTTTTTGCTAAAATAAGTGTGTGCCGCCAACATAGTCTACAGTCTCATATTCCATTCCTTGATGAAAAATCTCAATCAAACTGTATCATTTAAATTGTTTGGAAATGTTCATGCTGGATTCTGACATTCATAGCTTTTTGGACTTATTTGCTCAGCCATACAGTCTCACTCACAGAATGAGTCATATCAGGAGGGTTTTCTCGGAGAAAAGCTTAAACTCAACAAGGCTGTGAAAACTGATTTCGTCAGCCAAAGTACCCTACTCTGTATGCCTTAGTATGTCCTGGCCAATATCTCCTTCAATAGTACTATGTCACTGCATGTTTGTTTGTCTGCATGAAAGTACTGTCAGCATGCCTTGTACTTCATATATAAACCTTGACTTATTGATTTTAGGGTTCCAGACAATTGCCTTGGTTGTTACTGCAGTTTAGTAACTCTCTGCATTTCACTGTTCACATGGGATGTGTGAACCATTTGAACTTCACGTGTTTGTCATGTCACACAGGGAAAAGTGTTCATTCAGACACAGCTATGTGAGTGGATTTCCTCCCTCTGTTTATACCGACTTCATGCCTGGCAAAAAAGGCCATGTTTGCTCACCAATCACTTTTCTTTTCTGTCTCTTGAAAAGGAGCTGTCACCAACCCATCACACGCCGTGCCAAGCAAACAAAACCACACAGAACGGCCAGAAAGTGACTGAAACAAGAGAGCCATTTCAATCGTTTCCCGTCAGCCGGGACTTTGTCAATTAAAGCAGTGCAGCATTTTCGTTTGTGTAATCTTGACGGGTTTTGCGAAATGCTTTGTACAGGTTGCAGCTGAGACAATATGTCAGTTTTGTTTTTCTCTGTTCTGAACCTAAACTTAAACTGTAAGTAATCTGTTTGCTTTGTGCAAATGACCTAAAACATGTCTGTAACACTTTATTCAAACATTTATTTGAAGTCAGCATAGCAGTGTGCATAGATGCTTCTTTATTTAAAGCAGATGAATGATCTCAAAGCACCAGAATGTGATGCCCAGAGTCTTGTAACTCATTATGTGAATCTCTCATGCCAGGGGCCAGTTGCAACACACCATATTAACCCTACAAAGCCTACTGTATCAGATTTGATGCACACATTTGTAAGGACTCTGAATTATGAACAATTCTGAAAAGCTGTTGTTCGCAACCTCCAGATTGATAGCTTTTGTAGCAAGTAAAATGCCTTTTAGTGTCATTCTAGGTTGTGTGTGTCTTGCATGTGTAACGTCGTTAACGATTTTTATAAGATGTGAAGAGGCATACTCTTACTATTGTTAGTAATATTTCAAAAGAGCTTGATCATAAAACTAAGCATTGAAATACCATCTTTCTGAGACATTAAATGGGATATGATATCGGATAGTTTAAACATGATTGAAACCTTTGTTTTGTCTGGGATGCGCAATTTCACAAAAAAAAAAAAGTAAAAAACAAAAAAAAAAAATTCCCTAACAACTAATTACTATTTGGCTTAATTAGCAGCCGAGACTTAAATCTGATCATATTGCCTGTTGGTAGTAATATTAATGCCTTATTCTGCATTATCATATTTTAGTCCACTCAATACCTAAACTTAACAACTACTTTATTAACTATTAATAAGCAGTAATTAGGAGCAGTGTTGGGGAAAGTTACTTTTAAAAGTAATGCATTACAATATTGCGTTACTCCATAAAAAAGTAACTAATTATGTTACTTAGTTACTTTTTATGGAAAGTAATGCGTTACGTTACTTTTTCGTAACTTTTTAAATCTGGACAGGGCATGCTTGTTTTTAAAATAAAAAGTTCTATTTTTGGCAAACATAAAAAACTTTTCACACCAAAAGTGAAATGAATAAACATCAGGCTGAAGGGAAAGTACATTTACATCCGTACAGTAGAAGACATTTCAACACACTTCAGCAAAAAAAAAAGACACAAATGTTTGTCTAGAATAATTTTTGATTATTAGTACGGTTGAACTGGATCATCGAAGGTCAGAAGTAAAGACATTGGTTAATAGAATGGTATTAAATACATAAAGGATATTTGTGTTATTTAACATTTAATTATTGCCGGTTTGCGTCATATTCTGAGTTGCATTTCACTGTTTTTATTCATTTTGAGGAATACGGAATCTGTGTTGTTGTTTTTTGTGAGTGAGACGAATTAATGCATATTCATATTTGTTTTAGAACTACAATAACATCTTCTGATTTCTCTCATCATGGGGACAGGAGAGCTGTCAATCAATAAATTAGAAAAAGAAAGTAACTTGCGTTACTTATTTGAAAAAGTAACTCAGATATTCTCTTGTAAATTAAAAAGTAATGCGTTACTTTACTAGTTACTTGAAAAAAGTAATCTGATTACGTAACTCGCGTTACTTGTAATGCGTTACCCCCACTACTGATTAGGAGTTCACCGAGGCAAAATCAGTAGTTACTAGTTGGTTAATAGTGAGAAATTGTCCCCAAATTAATGTGTGAGAACTAAAGTAGCCTATATGCATTTTACGTATCGTCTATTATACCGTTCTCATTGATTCACCTTACAAAATACCAGCGACAGCAACTGCATATTTTGCTGTTCCATTAAAAGAAAGAAAGAAAGAAAGAAACTATTTCATGTCAGGCTTTACAATTAAGACAAGGCCTATGTCTTAAAAACTCTGACAAGCTAGCCAAGGATTAATAAGTTTTTAAGCACTCGAAATAATATACCAATTTACCTTTTTTTGTAACTGACTTAAAAATGTAGCTGCGACTTGTAAGACTAGTTTAAGCATTTTATGCAACTGACCCCTGTGGGCAAGAGCCTACTGAATGTCCACTGGAAATACAGAAATCCCAAGAGGAGTCAGCCATCCTAATGGCTCAGTCTGCCCCCTAAACACATTTGAAATGTCCCACGAGCTTTTTCCATCCTTTAGGGTCATGAAGGTGAACAAAGCCCATCTGCAATTAAGCATCTTGGCATTTATCCTACTATAAGATTTATAGCCTAAAGTAGCCTATAGAATGGAGGAATCAGGTCATTTTCTTATGCTTTAATTAATTAGTCTTTGCTGCCAACCCTGAGTTTCCTCAGTAGCTAACCATGAACACATGTTTGAATGTGTCACAGTGTCTGACATACTGTATGGTAACACTGTGTAAATAAGATGACACTAATCCGACTGAAAGTCAATTTAATGAACGCTTGTTGAGAAGCTTTGTTCCTGCTAACAGTCATAGCTTGTATAACAGCCACCATCTCAGCCCTACCAGGACAAAATCAAAACCAATAATGACTTACTTAAACATAGTTTTCTTTGCCTTTCCCCACCGAATTACTACAAACTGAATCCTCAGTGTCCTCACAGTGGTGGTGGCCTTTACGGTGGCTCCATAGTGGCACCAAAATGCCAATGTTAGGTTTTAACATCCTCCAGTGGTTAACACGTGTAAGTGATTGTTTGTGCTGCTGTAAAACGAGGCTTATGTGCAACAATATAAAATGATAATAAAAAGATAACTACTCATATAGCCTATCCAACATAAAAAAAGTCATTAGACATAATAACCATTACTTCTCACCAGCCAATAATAAGTTAGTAAATTGTATATTTTTCAGTGACATTTACTTGTACTTGAACTGTTTAGATTATTGTAGAATTATAGATTTATTATTATTATTAGTATTAGTAGTAGTTGAGCATTATTTTAATAATATGAATTATGATGCCGCAGAAGAGCACAAACGTCTTTTTAATAATACGTATATGACGTGCACACAAATCTAATATATGGAATTAATACAAAATATGCTTTTATTTCTTTTTATTTAATATAGCTATTATATTATTTATTTACAAATATTATTCATTTATTTCTAGCCTAAATATGCACAGGTCATCGAACGGTTTTTCAACAACAACAACAACAAAAAAAGGTTTTTGATTATATATAATATGAAGAAAAAAAATGCCTACATAATATTAGATATAAAAAGTTAGTTCCAGAGTTTCATTATTCAAGTCAATGTTCACATGTATTAAATGAGGGGCAGCAGGCAGTAGTATACCCACATAATCTCCTAAATCTAAATTGCACGTGCCCTTAGAGTTTGTTTAACATTACTAATAATTAGCCTGACACACAAACACTTAAACAAACGACGTAGCGTTGTTTCGGAATCCATCACTAGCCCTTTGTTTACTGTTGTTATAAAAGCTGCAATATTTTGGCGATTTCTATTGGCTACGCTTATTCCCCGTGTTTTCCTATTGGCTCTTAGATATATCAAGCGCTTTCTGATTGGACAAAGGAGTCATCGCTTAGTCTACACTTCAATACCATTGGCTCAATAAGTATATAAGTGGCCCTCTACTTATTAGAGCGAGAGTAAAGTAGGTCATAGAGAATGTATACTGATACTGCCTAGCGCCGTTCATATTCGCCTGAGCATACATGCGCTTTTCTGCCTTCTTCATGTAAGTAAGACATGTTTGATTTATAAACACGCTGAACTGTGCCGTCTGTTGTTTATATGTAAATACGGCTTTACGTCTTACGCGAGATACATTTAAGTTTTTAAAGATCTAATATAATTTGATAGAATTTATGATATAATTTTCCACATTTTTAAAATACAACATTTCTGTCACAGTGCTTACAATATTAGCACTACAAAAAAAACCATCAAATTTGCTTGACAATCGCACTTTTAAATCCATGTTTGGTTATATGAGGTCAAATGTCTCGGAGAGGTTAATGTGTTTGCTCTGAATCTGAATCATAACGCTGCTTGCAGTGGCTGTGTTATATTTCTGATGAAAATATAATGGTTTACATAAAAACGTTAGCGCATATTTACAAGTAAACACATAACGATGCGCGTGCTTCTGTTGTGCTGCGTGAAGCAGTGTGGCAGGACACTAAGCTCTCGTGACATTTTCCTAAAGTAAACACCGAAGCTGTATCTCGAATACAACAATAATGTGGCTACCTAGGGGACGTTTTATAGCATTATTCGCGCTTTCAGCATCATTTTTCATCGTTACGCATCAAGTAGTGTTTTGGGCATCATAGTAGCATTTTTTAACCTGGGCGTCACAGACAGGAACAATGATTTTCAGGTAGTTTCTATCAGGTAAGTAGCATTTTTAGGTATTACACTCAATATTTTTTAGCTTCATAGCCATGTGCAGTTTTGGGGATTTTGGAACTAAGTTAGGTCGCTTCTTAATGTCCGATGTAAAATATATAAAGCAAAATCAATAGAGAATCATTGAATTCTCAGGTGCGTTTAACATTTTTGAGCTTGCAATGAGGCATGTGCAATTTCACACACATGCAGTATTTTTGGACATCATTAGCACATGAAACATTGTTATAATATAATAATACAAATAATTCATTTCTTGTGTTGAATGCAGTTGTGCTGCAATGTTTCTTGCTTTTTTTTTTTTTGTGGAAATCGTAATCTTTTTTTCAACAGAATTCTTGTCACTTTTGCATTCTTTCTGAGTAAAATTAATATTAAGTATTTATTTTCTTTTTCTTTTTTTTTGATCTTACTGACCCAAAACTTTTCAATGACAATATGTGTATGGAAATAATGTATTTACTAAAACCCAAAAATGTTAAACACATTAAAATGTAAAAATGTATTGTCATGCCTCTTAACATCCAATGTAAAATATTAAAGCAAAACTAGTTGAGAATCACTTTGCATGTGAAAGATGAATCTCAACACCATTCATAGAGCCTCACTTGTGTGTGTAGTATATTTGGGGATCACTGGGGAGCACAGTCGAGATGTTAGGCAGTTGTTTTTGGGGTCATATGTGCATCCAGCATCTTTAGGCATCGTACTGTAGGTGTATTCTGTATATTTGAGCTTGGGCAGCGAGTCATGTGATTTCAAGATTTTAAGCACCACAGGTGCGTTCAGCATTGTTGAGGGTTTAATAAAAGCATGCAGTATTTTTGTACATCATTGGCACGTGGAAAAATTGGCTATGATTGTGAGGCATCAGACTGTGTGGGCATTATAGGTGTGCACAGCATTGTGGAGCATCATAGGTGCACACTGCAATTTTTGGACATCATGGGCTCTGGGATTATTTTTAAGACAATCATGATGCGTTTTGGCCAAGCTCTACAGTGTTTTAGTAACCACACAGTTTTAGGCCTTAACATTTGTTTGATTTTAAGGACTTTTTGTTTATTTCTGTACACTATATTTAGTACACGATCCTCTCATTCACCGTGTCAACAAAACTTACATTGAGAGTGTGATTTTGTGTGCACTAAAGGTGTTTACTTTTACACCTGGGTGTGTTTGTATTGTGTATGACTATTTTATTATGCTTTTATTACTGTATGCTATTGTGTAACAAGGCACTAACTGGGGGGAAAACAAAAACATAAGAAACGTGTTTTCCAGAAAGGACATGATATTTTTGTTGGTAATCAAGTTCAGGGAGACATGAAGAAGTTTAAAACAAAGCTGCTTTATGGTTTTTACATGGTACTCACAGATACTTTAAAGGGGTCATATGATGCGATTTCAATTTTTCTTTCTCTTTGGAGTGTTACAAGCTCTTGGTGCATAAAGAAGATCTGTAAAGTTGCAAAGACTAAAGTCTCAAAACCAAAGAGATATTCTTTATTAAAGTTAAGAGTTAACCACGCCTACCTAAAACGGCTCGTTCTAACACGCCCCCACATATCTACCTCACTATGTGGGAAGATTTGCATAATGCCGCCCAAATGTTCACGCAAAGAAAAAAATGCGTAACTTTTATTCTCGCTGTAGTAATTGTTGCCGCCGCCACCATGTCGTGAAAGCACTGTGTGCTTCGTTGTGAAAGTGAAACTACTTTGTTTGGTCTTCCAAAAGAGGACGATATCTGCTTCGTCATGCCTAGAGCTGATCCGTGCTGGTCGCTGAGGAAATACATCACTTTCATCACCCCTGCCGCCTCAGCTCACTCTATCCGGCCTCAGCGCACGCTAAGCCGGGGTTTCCCCTCACGCTAGGCCGCTGTGTTTTTCGTTGCCAATGATGATTCAAAAGCGAGTTTTTGAGCAGTGTAGAGTAGCTTTTGTTGTTTGTCATTTCTCCGATCACACATGCAGACAGAGTTTTATGTTTACGCAGCGCGATGCAATGGCACCCGCAACGCAATGTGTAAAAAGACAGTATAAGTTATTATAATCCGTAATTATGTCCCCACTGATGAACAAATGACTCGTTTGTAATGGGTTTTTAATGTTTTTGCCTCGTCGCTCCAGCCGGATCAAACTAAGGTAGGGGCGTCACATTTCCGTCACACGCTTGAGGTATTCGGCGACAACGCATTGGATAGCTGGCCAATCCCAGCACACCTCGCTTTTTCAGACCGATGAGCTTTGTAAAAATCGCGCGTTTTCAGAAAGGCGGGGCATAGGAGAAAACATATGTACAGTATGTGGAAAATAATGTGTTTTTTTAACTTTAAACTGCATAAACACATTCATTACACCAAATATACCAAATAATGTTCTTTTTAGCAACAACACATGACCCCTTTAATGTCCAAAAACCTGGTGGTACCATACTTTCATGCGATAGTTTGTTGTCAAATCGCCTGAAAACCTGCTGTGTCACTTGAGGCAGAAATGTTAAAATGTAATCTACTTTTCAGACCTATAACATTACAGAGTACTTGTTTAAATTTTTTTTTTCTGCTTCTTTGTTTAAAATTCCCACTTCCTAGAAATAGCAATATTGTTGAAAAGATAAATGACACAATTGTGGTTACATACTTTTCAAATTTTGGGGTCAGTAATATTTTTCAATGTTTCTGAAGAAGTCTCTTATCGTCCAGCTGACTTTGTTTGATTAAAAATATATAAAACTGTATAATCTGACTATGATAACAGTTCAAAGTTTCCGATTGTCTATCTAGTTTTTAAAAATTTAATTTATTCAAAGATGAATTTTCGCATTGATTAATAGAAATAATCCGGTTGCTGATTTGCTGCTCAAGAAACTTTTTATTTTTTATCAGTGAAAGTTGTGCTGCTTAATTTTGTAATTTTGTAATTTTTGGAAACCGTGATGCATTTTCTTAGAATTCTTTGATGAATAAAATTAAAATAAAAGTAATTATTTGAAATAGAATATTGTAGTTATATTATATATAATAAGTTGTTGTTTATTTTATTTAATGCATCCTTGCTGAATAAATTTTTTTTTTTTTTTTAATTAAATAAAGTGTATGGGAAAACTGTGTGGTGACTAAAAAGCAGAAATGTTAAACTATTCATTTATTTATACACAGCCACAATTCATATTTGTCTTCAACAAAACTAATTTCAAATATTTTAGCATTAAGCCAAAAAGTGCAATGATTTTAAGAATTACAGATGTATTAATTTTAAGATTTAAAGATCATGGGAAACATCAGTTCAGTTGTGTCTAATCATTTGAGTAGTCGTGTACATTAACAGTGCAACAGGAAGTCTCAGCAGTGAATAGCTCTGTGAGAAAGATCAGGGTAAAGATAGAAAGACAGTGAAAAGTCTTCCCCCTCATCTTAACTGATAAATCTTATTCAGCTTCAATAAGCAGCCCTCTCATGCTGTGAGACACCTGGTTAATTGCAAGGCAGTGCTGTGACACCTGTCTTACGGGCTTCACGCTGTGCAGGTGAGCTCACTGCATCTGTTGCTCTAGTACGGTTAAGCAGCTTGCAGTGCGTCCAGCAGGACTCAAGAGTTTCTGTCCTCCCTTGATCCTCTGCTAACTGTACAGCATGTGCACAGAACCCATCTGCTGTCCCTGCAGTCACAAACAGCTGATACTATTCCTCATACAAACAGCACAGCAGTTTGTGGAGCAACGCTGCTTTCCTAATGTTCATATGCTCTTTCATTTTGTTTTCCCTACCCTTGCATCTGTCTATGGCCTGTGTTCTCTCTCAGGTCCAGTGCCTGTTTTGTGTATTTCCGCAGAAGCCAGCGCTGTGAGGAGACAGCTGTTTTCTGAGGTATGTGCTCTAGGATATTTGGAAACATTGTGTGGAATTAATGTCTCCACCAAATTTATTAAAGGCATACTTCATCCAACAATACAAATCTGGCATTACTTACTCACCCTCAAGTCACTGAATGATTTTTGAATGATTAATGAATTAAATGTCAGTTTGTGTCTCATGCAAAGCTGTTGCATGGCATCATATGAGCTGAAATAGAGCACATTGTGCATATCATGAATTGTATAAAGATGTATAAACTACTTTTATGGTGTTTTGTTTTTAGAAAAAATGAGATTATTTTTATAATGTGGCAATATTTTCAGAAATGGACCCTATGAAGTTTTTCTATAATAAAAAAATATAATAATCGTAAGTCTTTTCCAAGGTTTAGAACAACCGAACATTAGAGAACCATGAACATGTGGTTGTTGTTGTTAAATGATTAAAACATTAACTTCAAATATCATGGGTACTAATAAATGTGTTACTCTTAGGGGTTCCATCGGCACGAAGAGTTGGGAAGCCCTGTAAAGAAATATGTCACAAACAATGCAAATTACTTTCATTGAGTTGAAATGATGTTTATTATTGACAAGTTTTTTCTGAACTCATCCTCAGCATTCACCTTGAATGTAGAAAAATAGCATCTGTGGGCATTCTGATAAATTTCTTCTTATGTGTGCACCCCCCCCCCTTCCCCCCCCCCCCCCCCCAGGGTCATTGATGCGATTTCAAGTTTTCCTTTTCTCTTTGCGTGTTACAAGCTGATTGTGAATAGATAAGATCCCTGAAGTTGCTTTGACTAAAGTCTCAAAACCAAAGAGATTTTCTTTATCAAAGTTAAGACTCTGCCAGCCCCCCTAAACGGCTCTTCTAACACGCCCCCACATATCTACCTCACTATGTTGAAATATAGCATAACGCCGCCCAAATTTTTCACGCAAAGAAAGAAGGCGTGGTTTTCAGTAACCGCAGTTAGTGTTGAAGCAGCCATGTCAGGGAGACGCTGTGTGTTTCTAGGCGAAAGCAAAAGCACTTTATTTGGCCTTCCGAAAGTAGATACAATTAGGAATCATTGGTCAAGATTTATTTACAACAGAACAGCACAGCATGTTTATAGACGACACTTATTCGTGAACCTAGAGGAGGAGGTAAATTCCGACTTTGCTATGACTATCTGGCTCTTCTGAATCAGCGACTGTATGTATGTTTTATTAGTTTAAGTATTTGCTATTGACTGTTCAAATGCGGAGATTTGCGCATCGTGTGTGTGTGTATGTGCGTGCGCGCGCGCGTGTGTGTTGGAGAGAGAGAGAGAGAGAGAGAGAGACAGGTTCACATCACAGTGGAGTCAGCTGTCTTAACCGTGGCTTGTGTACTGCAAACACATACCAGCTTCATCACTGTGTCTGTCACGCGACTCTGTTCCCCTTTCGGGCTCTTTCTTTACATTTATTTTGAAAGATGATGAAGCTCGCGATTATGGTAAGGGCGTTACATTTCCGACGAGTGCTTGCGGTGTTTGGCCAATCACAATGCACTGGGTCTGCTGGCCAATCAGAGCAGACTGCGCTTGTCGGAGGAGGGGGCTTTGTTGAAAATGATGTGTTTGAGAGAGGCGAGGCATAGAGGACTTACAATAATGTACAGTATTTGAAAAATAATGTGTTTTTTGAACATTAAAGCATGTCAACATATTCTGTTACACCAAATACACAAAATAATGATCTTTAAAAAAGCATCATATGACCCCTTTAATAATTTACTTACCTTTATATAGATCATTTGGATCTATATCAAGTTTAGTATAAGTGATGACAGAATTTTCATTTTTAGGTGAGTCATTGCTTAAGCTGTGTTTTGTACATCAATATACTTTTTAAACCCTTATTATTTTATGCTTCAACTGATGATGCTTATGTTCATATGATATGCCTATTATAATACCTTTGAACTGAGAACTTCATGATCTCTGACTGTAATATTTTGATCATGGATTATGTGGTAAATAGGTCAGATGTGCTTCCTAAATACCAAATTGCTCACTGTAATTAGTCAATCATGAAAACCATAACCAACACAAATCACATCTTACCTTTTCCTGTCTTTTTATTAAGGATAATAACATCCTGTAAGTGAACAGACTTACTGAAGTCACTTACGTTCACTGCCGCTTTTATGAACTTCTGCTTGTGTCTTTGTCTTACGACCTGATATTTACAGGTTTCATGTAGCCTACATCGTCTTGATATGACCTTGTTGTTGATTTGGATCATTTGATTTATTTGTTTTTCAGAGCACTATTATGACTGTTTTTTAAAAGCTGTTAAAGCTGCAGTCCGTAAGTTTTGCCTCTTTGTCGCCATCTCTGTTTGAAAACCTGCAATTGCAGCTGTTTGCGGAATTATCTTCCTTGCGTGGGTTGTGAGTCGACACGGCTCCAGCGCGGATGAATCTAATGTTCTGAAGAGTATGTGTGGCAGCGGTGTGGATATTTACTGTACTTCGCAATCACAGATTCTAGCCTATGTCTTCTTGAATAAATATGACCCCACAAATAACATTATTCACCGGATATGTATCTGAACAGTAAGTAACAAGTTCTGCCACTTTGTTTTCTGACTCACCTGAGGAAAAAAGCATTACAATAAATCGTGCTACTAATGGTAATTTAATCTAAAGATCGGTTATCTCATATCACATCAAACCATGCTAATTATTATTATTACACCATCAGCATTGCCTATAGTGTGTATTAGCATGTAGATTTCAATTTCTGTACAGTCTAATCTCTAATTGTCATACCATTCTAATTTCATATTAAGAAATTATTTAATACGTAATAATAAGTAATACTTTTTAAAAAATCAGTTAGAGATGCTTTTGATTATTAAAATGTAATGAAACCATTAAAATGGAATCCAGAAAATTAATGGAAAACAGAATTTGGTAAAAATAAAGCTGCATTTGAAAGAAAAAAAACATTTCAAGGGCCTTAAACATTTATATTTTAAATCTGTTCATTATATAATATATTTAATGTAATTTTATTTATTTGTTTTGCTTTTTTAAATAAATCGCTGATAAAAATTGTTCGTTTCATGATTTTAATTAATTATACAAAATTTGATTAAATCAATCAAAACCATTAAAAGAAAAATCAATCAAATGTAAAAAAGGAATTTGGAAACAAAATAAAATGGATTTCATAGGGCCATAATTTCCTGACAGAAATGTCATTGAGGTGCATGATATGTAAATATAGAGCATTCTTCAAGGTCAGACTCCAGTGCTTCTTATTACTGTTGTAAGGCATTCAGTTTCCATAATCCATCTGTCACAGACTTCTCACATTATCAGTGTCCTTCTATACTTTTCTGTAAGCTTCATGTTTCACAATGCAAATTACTGGCTTGAATAGAAGCAGGTGTCAGTCTGACCTGTAAATGTAAAGAGAACAGATTGTGCCAGATCATAATCGAATGTGGGCTGCTGGTGGCGTGGGGCGATCAGGGTGTTACATAGCAGGATTAATTGAGTGTCACGGCACCCTGGATCTGTCAGGTCACCTGGATCAAGTGTCAGCTGGTGAAAAATAGGTCAAAGATAATGATGAAGACAAAGGGGAACATTGAAGAGACAGCCTTAAGACAATGATATGTAATAAAAAAGATGTTGCATATTTCAAGATGTGTTGTTCCCTGGAAAACAGACTGTGTTGCGGTGAAAAGCTAAGCAATTTAAGAGGTGTTTAACTACAGTTCAACTACAAATGTGATACTTTTCGCATGGAGTTTCTTTGTCATTTTTATCCATTCATTCATTTAATGTATATGTGTTCTGTTGAGTATCATATTTGATACATGATAGTATGATATAGGAGAATATGGAGCTCATACATAAGGAGGAACAAAACACTTCAGTTTTATTCAGAGGCCCAAAATGAGCAAAAATATGCAATTTGGTGCAGTTGCTGGCATTTATATCCAGTTACTTTACATTTACATTTAGTCCAGTTAGCAGGAGAACCGCTTTTATCCAAAGCGACTTACAGTTGGGGGATACATTTAGCGATTCTTCTTAGAGGCAAACAGACACAGGAAGTGCTTGTAAAACCAAGTTCTAGGCATTGTTCAAATAATTACAAGCTAGAAAGAGAAGGAATAAATTTTTTTTTTTTTTTTTTTTTTTTATGAGGAATTCAAGTATCTTCGAAGAGATGAGTTTTTCAGCGGTCCTTGAAATGTCAGGATTCAGCATTCCGGATAGGGGTGGGAAGATCGTTCCAGCTGCCAGGAGTGGTGAACGAGAATGTTCTTGAAAGTGATTTTGAGCCTCTCTGTGATGGTACCAAGAGGCGTCGCTTACTAGCGGATCTCAGACTTCTGGAGGTGATTGTAGATTTGTAGTAGTGAGTGGAAGTAGGAGGGTGCTGATCCTGTGGCTGTTCTATATGCACGCATCAATGTCTTGAACTTGATTCGGGCCGCAACCGGTAGCCAGTGCAAGGAGATGAAGAGAGGTGTAACATGGGCTCTTTTGGGCTCGTTGAAGACCAGTCGTGCCGCTGCATTCTGAATCATTTGTAGAGGTTTGATTGTGCTTGATGGGAGTCCAGCCAGAAGAGCATTGCAGTAGTCCAGCCTAGAGATGTCAAGGGCCTGGACAAGAAGTTGTGCATCATGCTCTGTTATAAAGGACCTGATCTTTCTGATGTTGTGCAATGCAAACCTGCAAGATCGTGCGGTCTTTGCAATGTGGTCTTTGAATGTCAGCTGGTCATCAAAGGTTACACCAAGTTTTCTGACCGAAGTTGATGGGGTAATTGTAGAAGAACCTAGCTGGATGGAAAAATCATACTGTAGAGTTGGAGTGGCAGGGAAGACAAGAAGCTCAGTCTTTGCCAGGTTGAGCTGTAAGTGATATTCTTTCATCCATGCCGAGATGTCTGCCAGGCAGCCTGAGATCCGTGCAGCTACCGTTGGATCATCTGGTTGAAACGAGAGATAGAGCTGTGTGTCATCAGCATAGCAATGGTAGGAGAAACCCTGTATTATGGGTCCCAGTGATGTAGTGTATATTGTGAAGAGGAGGGGTCCAAGAACTGATCGCTGAGGAACCCCAGTGACAAGTTGATTTGCTTTGGATACCTCCCCTCCCCAAGATACCCTGAAAGACCTACCAGTGAGATAGGTTTGAAACCAGCTAAGTGGAATCCCTGTGATGCCCATTGAAGAGAGGGCAGACAGTAGGATCTGATGATTGACAGTGTCAAATCAGAGAAAGACCGCAGAATAAGGACTGAGCTTTGTAATATAAAAGTAAGCCAGATAGTAAATGAAATTAAAGAAAAAGTAATAATGAAATCTTGTAATGTAGATCTTTATAACATTATAATAGACTAGGGCTGTCAAAATGGCTGAAAAACTAAATTCGAATTTTGTACTTAAATATGATAAACATTTGAATTATATTCGAATTTAAAATGCATCATTCAGTTAGGGTGAAGAAAAGCTTTTGGCTTATCTACTGAGGCCACAAGAGGGCACATCGACCAGTGCACGTTTATTCAAAGCATATAAGATAACATGACTATCTGTGAAAAAAAAAACGTTTTTGCGTTCGAATGTGGATTTTTATTTTAAATTCGACGAATATTCGAAATTCAAATTATTTTTTGACAGCCCTATAACAGACTACTCACATAAAATGCATATGAATATCAGTTGTCACTCCATGTCTCGCAATAATACAGTATGTCTTAGTAAGATGAAAAATGTAAATGCTTAGTTTTATGATCAAAGCTGTAGTTTTTATTGTGGGAGAAAAGCATATAAGGCAATGCAATACAATGATTGAGAGATGAACAAACAAATGTTCCTCAAAAGCCTGATGTATCATGTTTAATGAATTTTGCCATGTTTCCAGTGTTCTATTGAAATATTTTTAACAATATAAATTTCATTATGTTTACTTGATACAAATGATTACGTATTTCAGAGCAAAAAGACACATGTACCATGACCTAAAGGTGGACATTTTTTAAATTATACTAAAAGGCATTTTACTTGCTAAAAAGTGTAAACTATCAATCAGAGGACAGGAAGCATGTAGATTGAGTACAACAGCTTGTAAAACATTCAAATTTGGTCAAACTTTGGTTTGTTTTCAGGTTACAATAACACAAAAACGATTTTTACTATTGTCCTCAGACTTTTGAACCCCATTGTACAGTATATGACACTGAGAAGTGTCTGTCTGCTCACTTACATAATCTAAACCCCTCTCTTGTGTCTGGGTTATGAAATGCTTAAACTCTGTAGGGTGGAGACTATACAGTATATCCTGCTTTACCACAACTTCTCTTGCAGAGGAGGATCTCATCAGACTCAGCCTCAGGAAATGGTGAAGGAAGAACAGCACTCGTCTCTCTCTCTGTGGTGAGTTTAACCCTCTTTTGCTCCTCACTTGGGAGTCACACTTGTGATCTTCATGATCAAAAGTGACTGGACACCTGAAATTTTACTTTTTTTCGCCCCAGTAAAATCAATGTCATGTATTTTTGTTCTATAATATTTTTCATTTTTGTATTTTGAGATAATTTCATGGTACTAATTAATATTTATGCAATAATTATGATCAATTTCTTCCCATTGAAATTAATACACATTTTTTAAAATATATATTTTTATATTACTTTTCAATGAATGCAGTATTTCATGTTAAAATATAGTCCATGCCTTTAAAATCCCATTGAAGCCATATTAGTGCCATGTGGTGGGAGTAAAATAAGAAAAACATCTGCAATTCCATGGTTTAGCCCATAGATTCCTATATAGCTCTGTATAAAAGGCCTATAAATTCTCGAATTGTTTTTAGACATAAATACTTATTTTTGTTAAGTTGGGTTTAGATATATGTTTAGACATTCTCAAAGACAACTTTTTGTAAAGGTTTAGATTTATTTTTTATTTTATTTTTAAATGTTGATTTGAAGCGTCAGTTTTTGTATTATTACTACAGTCAAACCTTAACACAGAGAAAGCATTTTGTTACACAAAACATTACAATTCTATAAAAATGTAACACAAATGAACAGGAATGCTTTATCAGAGATTAATCAATCTGATTTCAACCTCTTATTTCAGTTTTCTGACTCGTTTTGGCTATATGAGTATAGCCATACCAATTCATTTGAGTGTGTATAATTGTGTGTGTGTGTGTGTGTGTGTGTATGTTGTGTATGTGTGTGTGTGTGTGAGTGGATGTGTCTGTTTTGCACTCTTGATGTTTTAAAGTGTAATTCCTTCTTTGCTGTCCACTTTTTTACTGCATTGTAGTTTAATTATTGCTTTTATTTTACATATTTGCTGTGTTACAGTCACGCCAGTCCATTGGTGTGTGTGTGTATAAGTGTGTGTGTGTGTGTGTGTGTTGGTTTTACACTCTTGATGTTTTAGAATTTCACCCCGTCATTGCTGTGTACTTTTTATCTGCATTGTGCATAATTCTCAGAATTTTTGTGTTTTTGTCGATTTCCCATTCATTTCCTATGGTCAGTTATTTTTGACCGAAGACCAAGACGTGTGACTATTTTTTTTTTACGATCACTTAGCCTGCTCGAATCATGCCCTCAATTTTTGTGTGTGTTCACATTCCAAAAGACATAAAAGTCACCAAGTTTTGTACCATTCCGATGAAGCTGTGATTTAAAAAAATGCAAAACATCAAAAAGTGACCGAAGAGCACCAGAGAAGTATTACCTTTATATTTAGTTTTTGCTCTTTTAAAGATGTTTACTATCATGAACTTTAAGTGTTTGTGAAATTGACTTATTTTTTTCTCACCATAACAGAATACAATAAACTAAGGGGTTAAATTGTGGTTTGCAGATGGTCTAATGGCAGACCAAAGAATGGACATCTCCTCCACGATGAATGAGTTCATGTCTCCCAGTTCCTCTGATCTGATCAGCAGCTCCATGGGTACGCCAGACATGGACTACACCCGCAAGAGGAAGGGCAGCATCACCGACTATCAGTAAGAGCAAGTCCTAACAGATCCTCTAACGCTGTTCATCATCTTTCACATGTGTGTGCTCATATTGGACCTCAAGCAGAATTCATGATGAGGTTCAAGGCCCTTTGTCTGGAATTACACTACCTTTCAAATGTTTAGGGTGGTCAGTAAGGTTTTTTTTTTAAAGAAACAAATTATTTTATTTAGCAATGATGCATTAAACTGATTAAATGTGACAGTAAAGACATTTATAGTGTTACACAAGATTTCATTACAAATTTTAAACAAAAAAAATATAAGCAGTGTTTATCACTTTGATAATAGAGAAATGTTTTCATTTAAAAAAACTGAATCTTCATATTGAGTGATTCTGAGGGATCATGTGACTGAAGGCTGAAGTAATGGCTGCTTGAAAATTCATCGCTTTGCTATCACAGAATAAATGAAATTTAAAAAAAAAAAAAATATTATATATATGATATATTATATATATATAATATATTATATACAAACAGTTATTTTAAATGTAATAACTTTTCAATTTTAAACTGTAATTGGTTTTTACTGTAAATAAATGCAGCTTTGGTGAGCAGAAGAGACTTCTTGTAAAAGTGTTAAATGCTAGTGTATATTGTACAAAAATATGTGCGCAGACTTGCATTATTTATTTATTATTATTTTTTTGAAAGTTAGAACATCTGTGTTCTCTTATCACTCTGACATCACTCCAAAACAAACACACTAATTACAGAATGCTTTGGATGGGGAGGAAACAGTTCTCTCCACTCACATTTCCCGTTTGTACTTATCTGTCACAGAAGTTTATTGCTGATCAGCTATAAACCATAGACATTTACTATGTTACCATGAGTTTGCATATTTTGTAGTTTTAAAAGGTGAGTCAACCCAAAAATGTACATTCGGTTGTAATTTACTCACCTTCATGAAGCCTGTATGACTTTGTTTCTTCCGTGGAACATAAAAGAAGACATTTTGAAGAATGCTAGTAACCAGTTTCGGTTCCCAATGACTTCCATGAAAAGGACTAAAAATGCAATTGAATCAATGGAAACTGAAATGGTTTAGCTACCCACATTCTTCAAAATATCTTCTTTTATGTTCCACAGAAGAAAAAACTTGAAGGTGAGTATATTATGACAGAATTAAATTTTTTTTGGGTGGTCTGTCCCTTTAATATGAGATGACTTGAAATTAAATTTGTCAATATCTCTATTTTCACAGAATTGATGGATTTTCTTTTGAGTAAGTATCAAAACATTTAAATTACTTTCACTTTACAATACCCCAGTGTTCCAAAACTAATATTCAATAAAACTAACATTCCATTTCTTTTACAAAAAATCTATAACCATGGTATACCATGGTGCATGAACAGTATAACATCTTATTATCATGCTGTCATCACTGAAACGTCACTAAATCACTAAACTGCAGTCACAACTGTACCTAATTATAAGTGTGTCTTTGTTTGAGGACAGGCACATTATTCATCTGATTAAAAAAAAAGAAATATATGAACTCACCCCTTGTTTTTGAGAAAAATACCAATTTTATCCTCTTAGATCTGAGGCTTCATGGATGAGATTCCTCATCCCGAGCTCACAGCTCACACAGTCCACTGAGAGTGAATGGTCAGTGAGTATGGATGAAGTCTTGCAAAATATCCAAACTGTCCAGTCTGTTCTTGTTTTAACACAAATGTAATCTAGCACCTTTGATATCTGAATATGATATTCTCGCTCCATGCAAACAGACGGAGTGCAAAGTGTTTCAAGGGCAAATATTGTTCATAAATATTTGCTGGAGAGACTTTGGTGAATCAGGTGCTAAAACTATGCAAACAGCTTGTGCAAATAAACACGATCTGCACAATTTAGTCACGGTTCATTCTGTGTGAATTCACCCCTTTTATTAGTTTATAACTCTTAGTGTCTGAATATAGTGGATAATAGCAGGTATTGTGTTATATGTAGCTTTAGTTTTGTGGTTCATTTTTAACAGTAACTTGTAATGCAAGGGTTTGTAAAACGAAAAGTATCACATTAGTTATTTTTATTGTTTGCTAACAAGAACAAGTGAAGTTCACATTATATTATCCATCAAGTAAATATGTTTGGTCATAGGGGTTCAGGTGACTAAAAAGTCTGCTCTAATAGAAAACACATAACAGTTATTTAACCAACATGGAGGAAAAAAATCTATGGTTGGTGTTATCAGTGTCAAGCCCTCAGGTAAACAACGTGTACAGTTTCTTTTATTCTGGTCGGTTATGAAACAAGCCATTATGAAACGGGCAAGCTGGAGCTGATGGTGTGTGAAATGGGAGTTACATCACATCAAGTCATCGTATACTTGTAACTGGTACCATATTGTGAGATCCTTATCCTGTAATGAGGATAAATGAATCAGATGTGCTCTTAACCTAAACATTAATGGACTATAATGAAAGTTAAGGAAGAGAAAAAAGTAATGAAAGTTAAGGAAGAGAATAAGTATTTTTCATCTGGTTTTGAGAAATGATTTTTCCTTTTACTTGCAAATCACCCTAGTAAAAAAGTCATGTATTTAAAATACATTTATTTCATATTTTCAAGTCTACTCTATTAACATATTTACTGACATATCTATCACTTGAGACTTACCGATATAAAAATTATAATTAAACTTTATTTGGAGTACTACTTGTGCACATATTATCAAGCCCAAAATGTGTTTTAATGTCACTATTGATGAGGATTGTATGATCTGAATAATTTTGATCTTTAAATGCAACATTTTTAAAGTGCACCTGAAGTATACTTGCAATAGTTTCACTTTAGCACAACCAGATATCCTTCAGTATATCTTTAGTTGGACTTCCGCACAATTAAAGTGCAGTAAGCACAAAATTGGCTGTTCCAATTTAGCAGACTTTAAGTATACCAGATTAGTATACTAAAATAACAATTGCAGGGTATTTTTATTAAGTACATAAATATGTAAATGTATTTGTAGTATACTTGGCATGAAATAAATGTATTTCAAATACATTTGAGTATATTTAGTTTTCACTATTTAGATATTTTTTCCATTCAAATGACTTTATATAGGTTGATTCGTGAACTATTAAAGCTAATGTATTGTTACTGTTCATTTTTAAGGGACAGTATGGACATAGACATGGACAAACAACTTGGAAGGTAAATTGTTTTATCTATCATAAATATACAGCATAAATGACCACTGAAAATGCTTCTTTTTTGCATTTTTTCAGACTTTAAAAAAAAATCCAGTTTGTGGCCCTTTGCTTTAAGGAGAATTTTATACATTTCCTATTCATTTTGATGTTTCTTTGTTTAAAGTTTTTCAAAATCTTTCAACCTTGTTCACTTTAGATTTTGAATGCCATATTTTCAGAGATTAATAATACGATTATTCCTCCTGTGACTGGATCTGTTTATGTAGGTTCTGGTGTTTATACTTAGCCTACGTGATTTATTATTTCTCAGATGTTAAACTCATTTTTCTCTCAACAGAGTCGATCAGCAGATGAAGAATTCAAGGTGCTGTGATCCAGAGCATTTTTTAAATTATTATTAGTGGATAGATCATATGCTACTGTAGGTCCTATGCCTTTTCTTCCAGTTGTAACATTGTTTTGGACTCTTGGTTGTCAACAGGGAGGCTCACAGTCAGATAGAGAAGAGACGCAGAGACAAGATGAACAGCTTTATTGATGAGCTGGCTTCATTATTGCCTAACTGCAATGCCATGTCCCGCAAGCTGGACAAACTCACGGTGCTGCGCATGGCGGTCCAGCATATGAAAACACTTCGAGGTGAGATTCAGCTGGCTTTTTAAATGTAATCTTTATACTTAATTTTGTATTTCAAGTGATTTTATAGTTGAGTACTATTATACATAAAAATGACCTAAAATATGACATTTACATTGCATTTATATTTTATTCACAAATATTGTATTACCAATAATGGTTTCAATTTAAACAGACTAATTGATGAATCCGTGCTTTCCTTTTGAAAAGCTTAAATAAGCATATGCATTAAATGAATATTTGGAATAAATTATTATATTTATGTAAAGTTGTTTTGCAATCTAAAATTATTTTATGATGTACATTATTATATCTGATATTATTCTTAATGAATATTATGGTTTTATTGAGGTACTGTAGTCCAGTGAATATGTAGTTCCATTGTGCAAAAGTACATAAAACAAATATCAGTTTAATAAAACAAACAAACAAAAAAAAAGCCATATTATAATTTACAAAATTAATCAGTATTGGTTGGTCAATCTTTTAAGGGGCCATGGCAATTGTAAAAAAAGTTTCCCTCCCATTTATAAATTTTTTTTTTTTGAGCAAGTGTAAATCTAGTGATTGAAATCATATGAATAGAGTGGAAATATTATTAACTATATTTAAATACTTTTGTAAGCAAACGCAAAGTTCCCCATGAATGCAAAAGAAGTTTCGCGGGGGAACGCAAACATTTTGTGAATTAACGCAAAAGCATATAATATAATTTTTCCTCCCATCATTTTTTTTCTGTCACCATGACAGTTAATTCATGTACTTCAAATTATGTTTTGACTATTTGACTAGTTGGTGTACAAATACACAAAACAAAAATACTTGTACATATGCTTATTTTTTATTTTATGTATATATGTTTATATTATATTACTGTCTTTTTAGGTGCTGCAAACCCTTACACTGAAGCTAACTACAAGCCAGCCTTTTTATCAGACGATGAGCTGAAGCACTTAATATTAAGGGTAGGTGAGCTAAAGAAAAGTCCTTTTGTGCTATGCTGAGTTACAAACCCTGGCTGTGACTCACTGGTGATTCACTCTGCATCTTAGGCTGCTGACGGTTTTCTCTTCGTTGTGGGCTGTGATCGGGGAAAGATCCTTTTTGTGTCAGAGTCTGTCTACAAAATTTTAAATTACAGTCAGGTAAGGCCTTCTAATGCTACCATGAATCACCGCTCAGCGTATGCGAATCATATCATGACTCACTATATTGCCTGCTCTCTCCATCTCACAGAATGACCTGATTGGCCAGAGTTTGTTTGATTATTTGCATCCTAAAGACATTGCAAAAGTCAAAGAGCAGCTCTCGTCATCTGACACAGCCCCACGCGAAAGACTCATCGATGCTAAAAGTAAGATAGCACCTGCTAAAAAATACACCATTATGCAGACAAACCTTAAAAGGCTGAAATACGCTTCACGACTTTTGAGATTGTAACATTTAGTATTGTCCTTTTTTGGCATTATACAAATTTCCAACTTTGTAAATGGTTACAGGGGAAAAACTGGGCATCATAAAGTAAACGACTGAGGATCTCTACCAGACTTACAAGTCATTCTCAAACATGCACCATGTTGCATGGAGAAACATGACAAAGAAAAACAGCTTGTGCTCTAAAATCAGCTCAAAATATCAAATATGTTTGATATCCTCTGACTGGAGAGAATCAGTCTGTGCCCATCATACACTACACAATTTTAACTCCGACTGTCTAAAATCTGCAAACTGACTCTGACTTTCAGCAATTAACATCGACTAGTCCAGACTGCACATTGGGACAGAAATCTTGGGGCAAAAAGTAGTGTATACCAGCCTTTAATCACATACATTTGATCATTTTTTGAGGTTATCTGAAAATGCGTTGTTATTTTCTCAGCTGGGCTGCCAGTCAGGACAGACATCGCCCCTTGTCCCTCCAGACTGTGCTCGGGGGCCCGCCGCTCCTTCTTCTGCAGAATGAAGTGCAACAGGCCCCTTGTCAAAATGGAGGAGAAAGATTTTCCCTCAACTTGCTCCAAAAAGAAAGGTAAATCAGTTCTTTCGTTGACTTTGCGTATTGTAAAATATTTTAAAAGTTTTATCGTCATAACTATTGCTTTCTATTGCTCTCTGCAGCTGATCGCAAGAGCTTCTGCACCATCCACAGCACTGGCTATCTAAAGAGCTGGCCGCCCACAAAGATGGGCTTAGATGAAGACAACGAGCCTGATAATGAAGGCTGTAATCTCAGCTGCTTAGTGGCCATTGGCCGTTTACATCCTCAGATTGTGCCACGACCCATGAACGGAGACATCCGGGTGAAGCCCACAGAGTATGTCTCGCGCCATGCCATTGATGGGAAGTTTGTCTTTGTGGACCAAAGGTAAGTAGTGACCACTGGGTGCCCTGAAAAGTTGCAGTTTGAAGGTGCGGTCACATTTACAATTTCTCGAGCAAAATCCAGACAATGTCAGTGGGAATCAAAACAATGAAGTTCAAGTTTGGTCAGATTCATAATTTAAAAAGCAAAACTAAAGATCCGCAGTGGATGAGGCACTCATTCTGAGAGTGTTTACTCACCACACATTCAAATGATAACATTTTCCATTAAGAGGTGGTTTGGAGAGCAGTTATTTACAGTTATTCATTTTAAAAAATGAAAATTAGCCCATTATTTACTCACCCTCAAGCCATCCTAGGTGTATATGACTTCATTCTTTCAGATGAATCCAATCGGAGTTATATTAAAAATTGTCTTTGATCTTACAAGCTGTTTAATAGCAGTCAGCGGGTGTTGCAGTTCATCAGTCCAAAAGAAGTGAAATAAAGCGCATCCATCCATAATAAAAAATACCTCACACGGCTCCGGGGGGGGTGAATACAGGCCTCCTGTAACTAATCTATATGTTTTTGTAAGAAAAATATCCATATTCAAAGTGTAATAATCACTTTAATTTAGCTTGCGCCAACAGTTGTACACGGAAGCAGCTCCGGGAGGATGACGTAAGATGTCGACGTTGCGCATGCGCCGGTGAGTCTTGTGAAAACCAACGTTTGTTAACAGGAGCAAAGGAAGCAAAGTTTCCTTACTTTAGCAAAGGAAAACCAGTCTCCTCTGACTTATATTGAAATCCTCTGACATTCTTCTTTACAAATCCTCGTTTTGTACTTCTAATTCGTGACCATTGTTTTGTTTTGTTCTCTCCCCTGCGCTTCCGCGTTCATCACTTCTGAACGGCGCATTCGCAACGCCGACGTTCTACGCCATCCGCCCGGAGCTGATTCCGTGTACAACAGGGAGCGCAAGCTAGATTAAATTGATTATTACGCTTTAAATATGGTTATTTTTCTTACAAAAACGCATAGATTCGCTACAGGAGGCCTTTACACTAAATTACATTAGTGTAATTGTAAGCAAACATGTTGAGTAAAATTGATAATAGGTTGGGATATGTTTGTTTTGTCTACTGATGGATAAACTGATTTGGGATCAAATGCTTGGTATCCCATGCTGACCTTATGACCAATCTTCATGTTTGCGTGACAGCTTATTTGGTTTCGTGAGCACAATGCAGGTCATTATCCAAATATTGCCATGGATAAATGGTGCAGATTGACGTAAGGTCACGGTCTGGCTAGAGGTGGGAATATAGGGTGCACAATGCACCTAAAAATACACTGTGGCAAAGGCACTGCTTGGCTTAATGGTTTAAATGAGGCATTTTAGGAAGGCATGGATGAGTCTTAACTTTTATAAAGAATATCTCTTTGGGTTTAAGGCTTTAGTCTTTGCAACTTTGCGGACGTTATATATGCACAAACAGCTTGTAACTCTCCAAAGACAAAGCAAAACTTAAAGTTGCATCATATGACCCATTTAAACATACTGTTTTTGCTTATCCAAAAAGAATGCATGTAGGACGGGGACTTTCTATCTATTGGTTGAGAACTGTTGCACTCAAAATTAGAGGCAGATCTTACTGTAAGGTGATCTTGCTGTAGCTGTAATTTAATTACTCTTTTTTTTTTCCTTCTCAGTAACTGCAATGGATTACAGTTCCATTTATTTTGTAATTATTTAAATTATATAAAGTCATTACATGTAACTAGTTACTTCCCAATGCTGTATGTATATGCCTCTTCATTTTAGAGCCACGGCCATTCTTGCTTATCTACCTCAAGAGCTGCTGGGCACGTCATTCTATGAGTATTTCCATCAGGATGACATCGGACATCTTGCTGAATGCCACAGACAAGGTAACATTAGAGCAATGCTTTCCATAAAGTGTAGCATGCATGGCCAGATTTCTGTGGCTGACCTCGCAATCTGTATGTCTCTGTTTGCAGTGCTGCAGATGAGAGAGAAGATCAACACTAACTGTTACAAGTTCAAGATTAAAGATGGCTCTGTTATAACTTTAAGAAGTCGCTGGTTCAGTTTCATGAACCCTTGGACCAAAGAAGTAGAATACATTGTTTCAACTAATACAGTTGTCTCGTAAGTGCACAAAACCTCTAATGATAAAATACGTTGTCATAATGTTCTGATGGTTTGGTTTAGTAAATTGAATGGCTGTGTTTTCAGAAGCAGTTCTCTTGATGGAGCAGAGCCTGGTTATCCTCAGCTCACGGCCTCCCCCCAGAGCATGGACAGCATCCTTACAGCTGGTGACGGTAGGCAGATCTCATTTACTCTCCACATCCTAACACAACAAATAATCTAGTGACTGTTAAGGCATGTCCTAACCAGACACAACAGGTTACCTGCGACAAGTCATTTTTCAGTTCAACATCACAGCCGATCAGAAGACATATTTAATTGTAGGATTTTGAACCAATAGGATTTCGCTGTTTGGGTTTACCCAGATAATACAGGACAAAACAATACAAATAATTTAATTTCTTACCTAACACCCCCCTCCCCCATTTTTGTTTGCATAATTAAAAATTATATTAAGCATAAAGAAATTGCCTATGGGGTGTCATTATTTTTATGACATTTAAAGTACATATTTCCTCTAAATTCTTAATTCTTAAAAAAAAAAAAAACTGTTTATATTGAAGAAATTAATGTTTTCATCATACATTTAAGTATTTGATTCACTGATTCAACAAATACTACTTTCATGTGTTTACATGAAGTGAAAGGAAATTGTGAAAAGAGCCTTTGGAAATATGGGGCACAATTAAGCACAAAATTCAATTATAATCGTAATATTATTGATTAAAATTTAAATTGACCCCAAACGTTTGAATGAAAATGTATCACAGTTTCTGCATCAAGAAGAATTTTTTTTTAACATTAATAATAATACATTTTTCATTGAACCTCAGATCAGCATATTAGAATAATTTCTGAAGGATCATATGACACTGAATACTGGAGAATGTTGCTGAAAATTCAGCTTTGTCATCAGATAAATAAATTACATTTTATAATATATTATTAGCATAGAAAACAGCAGTTCAACCTTCTTATGGTCCAATTCCAAAACAAAACATTAATTACGACTTTTGCCTCAATAAACTCCTAATTTGCTGCTTATTAATAGTTGGTAAGGTAGTTGTTAAGTTTAGGTGTTGGGTAGGATTAGAGATGTAGAATATGGTCATGCAGAATATGTGCTTTATAAGTACTAATAAACAGCCAATATGTTAATAATAGGCAAGTGTTACCAAAAACAATAATGTTTGGCCGTTTTTACTGTATTTTTGATTGAATAAATGCAGCCTTGGTGAGCATAAGAGACCGCTTTCAATAACATAAAAAATCCTTTAATAGTATTTCGGTGGCCTTTTTAAATGTACTTCTACAGGCTCTGGGAAAACTGTCCCTGGAATCCCTGGAGGCACAAGACCCGGAGCAGGAAAGATCGGCCGCATGATCGCTGAGGAAGTGATGGAGATACAAAGGTGAGCTGATCGGTTTACACAGTTCAAGTGGAATAATCTGAAATCGAGTCATGATCTTGGTGACACTGCAGCTGGTTTTACCTGTTATTGATATGATTGACAGGATCAGAGGCTCATCTCCCTCTAGTTGTGGCTCAAGTCCCCTCAACATCTCCAACAGCACACCCCCTCCTGACACATCCTCACCGGGGAGCAGGAAGGTAACGTCTGTGCTTCACTTACAGGAACACTATGACCATATGATTCTCATGATACAAAAAACATGGGCAGAATCATAAAATTCCTTCATAACAATTAAATGTAGAGTAAAGAGCAATGTCACAGAAATTGGCAAATTTTGAATGAGTAAATATAATAGGGCTGTACATTTAATCAAATCACGATATGGACTAGTGTCTGTGAATGTAAAGGCAAAAAAAAAACCTGCTATATTGTAATCAGCATGTTCTGTCCGTCTCAGAGTGAATGAGCGGCACAGTTTTGTCTACTACTGTACACATACTAAAACACACATGATGCTTGTGGTGTTTTCAGTGTCTGTCGTCTCACTATAAGAGGTTCATCTTAAGAATAAAAAACTTGTATACATCTGGGTAAAATTAGGCTAAATGATGTGAGAATTCATTTTTGGGTGGAGTATCACTTTAAGGTTTAGACTCATAGACAAACATATTTAGATGTACAGAAAGTTCATGTAACGTTACATTAATGTGATCATATCAATCTAATAGCATCTGATATTTTCCCTAACTGCTCAGATTTCAAACGGTGGAAGTCCAGACATACCTTCAGCAGGGATGGTGTCGGGCCAGGACAGCATAGGATATCCTTACTCTAACAGCTCGGTTTTAAGTAAGTTTTAAAGGTGATCTGATCACCGATTGGTCAGTGTTGCTTTTGAACCGTTCACAATACCGTCTCTGATCTGCAGGTGATCAATCACACATCTGTATCGGTGACATCATGGACGAGCCGGGCTCCAGCAACGATGAGGCTGCCATGGCCATCATCATGAGTCTGCTTGAGGCGGACGCAGGTCTGGGAGGTCCCGTGGACTTCAGTGACCTGCCCTGGCCTCTGTGAGAGCCCTGAAGGAGACCTTCACCCAGTCCTAACGGGGTACGACATCAAACCATCTCACTCGCGTTCAAAACCAGCCATGACCCTGACAGTCAACGCATGCGGACAGTTTTTTTTTTTTGGTGACGTTACGTTTGTTTTTGACACGGTGCCTCAGGTAGCTCCACCCACAGCAAAATCTCATTGGTCCACAGCCTCATTCTACAACTGTGTCAAATTAGTGATTTTGTTGTTTCAGTTTCATTGAGGACAAAAGATTCTATAGCACCTGGTTGGAACACAATGTTAGATCGCTCAACATCTTACAACACCCGTTATCGGTGCTGGTACGGTGAATAAGGGCACTGTTTCAGTCTACGGAATGTCAAACAACTAAATACCACAAATCCTGTTGGGATGCTTATTAAAAATCAAATGTGTATCATAGATATGTGTATTCTAACATGTACAAGTATTTTATCTGAATGCACATGATTGAAATGAACCGAAAGGGCAGCAATATATATTTTAAAATAAAATATATATACATTTCTTTCCCTTTACATTATTTTTTTCCGTACCCATGATTCATGTAGAAATTGAACAGTCTTTTAGTCCTTCCGACTGAAAAGGTTTGAAGGTGAGACCCACCGTGTTATATTTTCATAACTTGTTAAAGACACTGATCTAGCAGTTGATAATTCAATGAACTGCAGTACAGTAAATAGTAAATGCTAGATTTAAGGTTTAGTCAGTATTTTAACTATAGTGTTAGATCGCTGTTTGTTGTGTACTTTAAGTACCTATAGCACCACTGTACTTATGTTACAGTAACTTGGCTCAGCCTGATTGTCTCGAGTTTTATGTAACAGTATTTGACCATGTATTTATGTTTATGTGTGTTTTGATGACTTTCAGAGAGTGATCTACACAATAATTGATTCCCTTACTTGTCCAACCAAAATAGAAAGAATTTGGGGATGATTACTCAGGATTTTCTCCAACATCAAATATTTTCAGCTTGTGTATGCTATTGTTTTTTTGTTTTTTTTTGTCTTTGGCCATACAGGTACTGATTCCCCCATTGTCTCCATTGGTAAAGCATGAAAATACACTCACTGGCCACTTTATAAGGTACACCTATACCTAGTGCTGGGTTGCCTTCAGAACTGCCACTGTTCTTCTTGGCATAGATTTAAGGTACTGCAAAGTTCCTCTAAGATTTTGGTTGATATTGACATGATATCATCACACAGTTGATGCAGATTTGTTGCCTGCATATCCATGATGTGAATCTCCTGTTCCACCAAATCTTAAAGGGATAGTTCACCCAAAAATGAAAATTCGGTCATCACTATCCCTTCGTGGCGTTCAACTGTGAGTGCTTTCTTATGTTGAACACAAAAGTATTTTTTCCCTACTATGGAAGTCAATGGCAACCACCAACTGTTTGATTACCAGCAATCTTCAAAATATCTTCTTTTATGTTCAACATAAGAAAGCAAATCATACAGGTTTGGAACGACATGAGGGTGAGTAAATGACGACAAAATTTTCACTTTTGGGTGAACGATCCCTTTAAAAGTGCTCTACTGGATTGAGATCTGGTGAGGCCATTTGAGAATAATGAACTCATTGTCATGTTCAAGAAGCTAGTTTGACGGTATGTTTTGTGGCTAGATGTAGACATCACAAGATGGGTTCACTGCTTATAAAAGGATGGACATTGTCAGCAACAACACTCAGATTGAGGTGCTTATTAAATAGTGCTCAGTTGGTTTTAAAGGCCCCAAAGTGTGCCAAGTAAATATCCACCACACCATTACAGCACCAGCAGCAGCCTGATCCATTGATACAAGGCAGGATGGATCCATGCTTTCGTGTTTTCATGCAACAAGTGGTCATTTGAGTTTCTGTTGGCTTTCAATCAGCTTGAACCAGTCTTGCCATTCTCCTCTGACTTCAACAAGGCACAGAACTGCAGGTCATTGGATGTGTTCACTTTTTCGGATTACACTCTATAAACCTTAAAGATGGTTGGGCATGAAAATCCCAGTAGATCAGGAGTTTCTGTAATACTTAGACCAGCCTGTCTGGCACCAACAACCAATGAATTGGTTTTGACATTGTTCTCTACACGCATATCAAATCAAATAGATCACTGAATACCAAGTATTCCCAAACTTAATTTTGAAGTGTTGTGCAAAACTGTACAGATAGTAAAATGGCTCTAGCTAATTGTATTGCAATGTATTTTAGTTCTCAAATCCTCTGCATCTATTCTGTAACTTGAACTATGTTTGCCCCATGTTACACAATCATAAGTTTCTATTACAAGCTTTGGCATCAGTGAAACACCAAAAGCAACTAAAAATCAAACTTCACATGTGACAATCACTGTACATTACATTATATATCTTTATTAATATGATGATTTTCAAGCACTTGAACAGACCGAAGATAAATTAATGTCGATCTAAGAAAAACACGGCAAATGGACCTCCTGAGGAGACCCAGGAGTTTGAGGAGATCAAGGGGACGGCTTTCCAAAAGAAGAAGTGGCACCAAACCCAAATGCATCAAGTGTAAATAACTTCAAAATTATAATAATTCACCTCATTGCAGTAATAATATAGTAAAATGTAAAAGAGCAATAGTAATAATTATAATCACGTAACAGGCCCAATTACAAAATAAGCGAGGTTGCTAACTTCATTTCAAACAAACAAAAATAAATTTCCTTTGGTCAAGTAAAAATAAAAAGAGAACAGCGAAGACTGAACAGGAGAGCACTGCCCATGCCAGTATCCCAAGTCCATGATGTAGTTGTTGTTTTTTGTCTTTTTCTTTTTAAATACAGTAACTAGACAGTTGAGGCTCTAAGGCTGTGGAGGAGGTGCAGAAGGCAATCTGGTTATAGTGTCACTTCATGCTGCAGCATGCTGTGAATGGGCATCTGCTCTCAGACGGCAGGCGAGGGGGCGTCGGGGTCAGGCTCGTTGTTGCTGTAGTGGTGGCCGGGGGGAGGTTGGTTGGGAAGAATGTCCAGTTCATCCACTTGTGGTCCAGGGTTCATCACCACAAGCTGGTCCTGGGGAATGTCTGCCGCAGCTGCTGCCAGGTTCGTGATGGACTTGCTCTTCACGCACTGGAAGTCCACGTGTCGACTCTTGCCTTCCTCCTTCTCCCAGGACATGCGGATGAAGGGTCTTTGGACGTAGTTGTAGATGACTTCAGGTCGGCCGCCAGGGCGCTTTTTCACTTTCTCTTTGTATGTTGGATAACCTACAGATGCAGATTTGATATTCAGAAGTTGGGATCTTTTGATGTGGGTCATAACCATCATGGAAAAGTTCATTAAAATTCTGTCATTATATTTACCCTCATGCTAAACCTTGCCCTTGCTTGTAGCTTTCAAATCAAATATGGCACCTTTCGTCTACAGGAAGACTGATCGGCAAATATTTGGCCATTACGTCTAGACCCAGTTCTACGGACTCTACTTTGTGAATGTATAGCAATTTGTGTGCATCTCATTGGCTATTAGTACATTTCGGCAAATCAGATATACAAATAATACGTTTTTATATATGTCAATATAATGTTAGATTTGAATACAATAACAAAAAATCTTTGAATAAGCAAAAACGTCAAACCTGATAACTGTTGCCATATTTGATTCATTGCTACTTCAGAGAATACAATTTTTGGGGTAAACTATCCCTTTAAATTGTTAAAATGAGATTGTACCTATTCATTCGAATATGAAATGTTGTAAAAATAGTATGAAAGACAAAAGGATTCTGACCTTCGATACCCAGTCGAATTTTCTTCAGTCCTCGCTCTTTTAAAACTGATTTGGCTACATCACGGTTTTCAATGTACTTGAAGAAACGATAGAGTTTTGTACTGTAGATAACTAAAAGGGGAAAAAAATATATATATATTTGCTGAAGCTTCAGAAAAAATAATGCAGATGCAATTAAATTTTGGCAACCAAAAATAGATCACATTCTTTTTGGCAACTCGCACTTTTCAAAACTGTTTTTGTCTACTGAAAGTATTTTTCGTAAAGATGTTTCAGTCTGTTGTTAAACAGCAGTACAGTCCATTGAACACTGTGCTTCGGTCTCTCACAACCTTGTTTTTATTCGTATCAAACATTAAATAAGCCGCCAACCTGGCTGAGGTCTATAATCCCAATAAGCTCAATAATTGCTCAGATTTCAACCACAAGACGTCACTAAAACAGTTGGTAAAAAATGTCATGTAACGTTACATTTACAGAAGGATGCTATTCAATGTCCAGTTTATTAATTGGCTAAAAAATAACTCTAAAGAGGAACATTTTACTATACTACATATTCATTATATTTTACTTAACATGTTGTCTTCATTAATGTATGCTCAAATAAATCTTTTAATAAAAATATATAATTACAGCCACCGTTTAAAAGTGTAGATTTCAACCATGAATTGGAGTACATAATTATATAACTAAAATATTGATATAAAATTTCCTTAGGTGTGACTTAAAATTGTTCCGTTTTTATTTGGAGTGCTGATATTTAAATACATTTTATTACTTATTTGATTACTAAAGAAACTATATTTTCAGTTTTCGGCTAAATAAAATAAAAAAACGTTCAGTTTTGGTACAAAATATATTTCAGTGCATCACTAAACACTTATGAAATGTTTTCAAGATAATACAAACAAGTGTGTGTGATTACTTTGTGAATACTCCTCTCCCATCTGAGGTGGGTACTCCTCGTCCCAGTCCACCACGTCATCGTCTGTGAGCACAACTATGTGACACTCCCTCTCTCCGCTCTGAGCGCTTGCCACCATCAGAGGAAGCACCATCTCCTCCAGATAAAACTCAAACTGCCGTCGAGCGCCGTCATTGGACAGTTCATGCATCAGGGCACCTGAAGAGACAAACCTGGTCAATAAACAAAAAACCTGAGGAAAACCAAAGCAGGAAAATCTGGCATTTTGTGAAATACGAGGCAGAAAGCATTGTTAAAATACCACAGTTGTCAGATCACAGAACTGACATGTACACTGACAGAAGATAAAAGGAATAGTTCATCCAAAAATCCTCTATCCTCTAAAATGCCTTAATGATGGATTTGTTTCTTACAAACATGCAGCTTTTACTTTACAAGATGTTATTTGATAGACTGGAGCCATGTGGATTACTTGTGAATTACTGCGATGTTTTTATCAGCTGTTTGGACTAATTCCGACGGCACTCATTCACTGCAGAGGATGAAAAGTCTGTAACATAGTTTGGTTAAAATTTCTCAATGGTAGTGTAAAAAACACATTTTTTTTACCCTGTCAAAAACAGCTCTTTTCAGATCAAGCCGTTTTTGTAGCATTTTCCTTTAAATGTTAATGAGCTCTGCTGACCCCGCCCCTCTCTTCCCAGCTACTCTCAGAGAGACGGTTTACTTTAGCCGCATTCATCGTGAAACTTGCTAATTAGAACATTATTAGGAAATGCGATTTGCAAAAGATTCATTACAAAACATTATACTAACTTCTTCTGTAGATGAGGCTGGATCATGAATGATTCGCGCGAACATAGACGCATTTATGTAGATCGGGGGCGCATTCCCTTCAGAAACAATGTAATCCACTGCGAGTTCAGCGGCTCAGATGTCGGGAGTAAAAGACGACTGCTGTTCATGAGACATACAACAGCAGCACACGAACACAGAACATTCAGGGCGGGTCTAAGGTAAGACTCCAGTCCAGTCTATGCTGAAACGCTACGGTCAATCAATTTATCGTGGGAGGGGCCTGTCTGTATGATGTCACACAGACAGGCATCTGAAATCGGCTTGATTCGAGAAAGGGGAAAACATTTAACGAGATTAAAAAAAAAAACACTGGGTGGATTTTTATCATTATAGGGTGGTTGTGTACACACACTGCCAACACACATTTCAGTTCAAACAACTTGTAAAAGTGCATGTAGCATCCTATGACCCCTTTAAAAGCTGTGCTTGCACGGTTCTGCGCGATCATCTTCAATAAAATCCTCTGCTTCTCTATATTATTGCTCCGCGATATTAACGACGCCGTTGTTTAAAATACAACCGGAGCACATGTCACTGAGGTGAGGGGCGGGACATTTAGACGCACACTAGAGGCGGTTTAGCCAATCACAACACACTGGGTTAGCTAACCAATCGGAGCCCATCGCCTATTTCTGAGGGCGGTGCTTAAAAAAACAGGAAAAGATCAGCCCGTTTCTCAGAGAAGGGACAGAGCGGTGTGGAATAAAGGTAAATGTGAAAAATAATGATTTTTTTATAAAAACGAAGCAATAACACATGTTAGACTGCACCCCATAAACACAATCAAGCCTAGAAAAAAAAAAACCAGTGAACCACCCCTTTAATGTGAGTCTCGCGTATCAGGAAGGGCATTTCAGGAATTACTCACTCAGGTCTCGGCACTTGATAGTACTGTAGTCAAAAGAGATGCACAGATAGTCGCACGCTTCCCTCAGCTCGGGAATGAAGATTCCATCAGGACAACGGATTATCCCAGATTTATAGTAATCCTGCCAGTTACAGAAAGGACAGACAACACAAAAGATTCCATTACAGAAGCTGCACCGCTTAAAGACAAACATGGATGTAAGCCAGATTCCCGTGCACTGCTGCTCACTGTCAGCTAACTGAAGAAGTGCTAATCATTTTTAACCAAACACTACGGATGCACAATATATCAATACCCTATCAGTTATTGGCTGGTATCGCAGATTTTTTTAATTTGACAGAAAATGTATTGTAATTGTTCATGCTCATTTTTACACTTATATTTTCTTAAACACTCACTTCAAGCAATAATCTCTCACTTAAAAACACCAATAATTTAATAACAGTTAAAAATAATCTTTAGCAAATATTAATGAATATCCAGTCTTTTGTACGCTTGGGTTTGCTTGCAGCATTTAAAATTATTTAATTATTATTATTTACATAAAGCATAAAACTTTAATATCAGCTATTTATTGGTTAGCATCCAATTCATGAAAATAATTCAGTTTATCATATCAGATTTTTAGTATCAGAAACATATGCACGTCCATCCAGTTGACACGTTTGAGCCGAAGTGCTCACAAAGGTGATGCAGATTCAAATCCCATTCCTCATCCCCTCTTCCACAAAAATAATGATTATTGTATTGCATTTAAACTGGTCCTGCAAATAGCATGCTCCTCTGTTCAAGCTCTCACACTCAACACATCCTCTCTCAGGATTACTAGTCAGTGTCATTGTTTGAATGCACTCATCTGATTTCATCGATTGTATACAGCAGCACAATGAACAGTGTCCTGAGACACATAACAGACACTGCAGTGAAAGATCATTACAGCAGGATATACAGCAAAGCTGGTGAAAGGGTATGGTGAAAGTAATGCTGTACTTAACGTTATTATTTAAAAGCTGTTGCTGGAAGCTCATTAGGAGATGTTCCCAGAGCCGAAGCAGCCCACAGTGAACGCCTGTGACTAAACCACAGACCTATCTCAAACACTAATTTACCCATACAAATAAACTATTAGACTTTATCAGTGCACTGTCTACAAATTAATAAATATAAAATGTCATTTGTCCTGCTACCCAAACACAACAGTCTTCTTCAGTTAACTTGATAAAAGACGCTTAGGATAAAATATTTCTTTCTGAAACCAAAGCTAAGGATTTGTGACAGACTGGAGCTAAAGTGGGTCGCATATCGGACAAAAAACACCATGCTGTGCCGCACCACAGGTAGGACAAAGAACAGGTATCATACATACAATGAATCATTCTGTACATGTATTTTGTCTGCCTTCAGCACTGACCAGCTTTCATGTGTGCAGTGAGAAAGTAAAGGTGAGATGTTGAGTGACCTACCAGAATGGCTCTAAACACAGTGGAGCTGATGCCCTCTGCCACCTCATATTCTCCTTTCTCATTGGGCCGGGTGAAATTATGTTCCCGTCCAGATCCAAACATTCTACCCAAAAAAAAAAAAAGTTTTTCAGAAACAACAACAGAAAAAAAATATTAAAAATAGACAGATTACAGAATATTTGAAGGCTGAGATAAATTAAAGGGTTAATTCTGTCATTGTCTACTCTCCCTCATGTCATTTTTTTCCTTTGTTATTTTTCTTGTGTGATCCTACAATGTCTTTTTTAGGTAATAAAGTCTTAAATGGTTCAACAAAAGTATCATATTGAGAAAGGGATAGTACAGCCATAAATGAAAATTCTATCAATTTCTCACCCTCATGTTGCTCCAAACCCATAAGACTTAATCTTCAAAACACAAATATATTTTTTATTTGGTGCCACTGTATATGTAACTACACAAAATATTATCTTCCCTACAACCCTTATTCAAACAGTTATTCTAAAGGTACTTTGAGGCAAGCCATTTAATTCAGTGGCCATCTTTGAAATGTCACTCGGATCAGACAAAATTAATCTTCATATTGTGGTCACACATTTTAAATGACGACAGAACTCTGACAGATGATTGGTCTGCTCCTAACCTGCCCAGCATGGTGTTGGGCTGTGCTGTGAAAATCGAGGGGTCCACCACGAAGCGAGTGTTGTCCACAATAAGCGTGACCTTCTCTGATGTGCGGACGCTGCGGGCTCCATCTTTGACATTCTCGTAGACGAAAACCATCTCACCGGGAACCATGCTCTTGTATGTGCCCTCCGAGCTAGACAAGCTACTGTTGCGGCTGCTAGCCACCCCACTGCTGCTGCTGCTACTGGGAGAGATCCTCTGAGGCCTGGGGCTGCTGGGCCGCGATGAGCCGCCCTCGCGATCTGCTCATGTGACACATATGACATGACATGATAACAAACCATGGAACTTAAATGAAGAGCCACATCGGACCTAAATGACAAAAAGCCTTTTCTCACCGCTGTTGTGTTGGCGTGTGGGTGAGGTCACGTTGCGAATACAGGGTGTGAGCTGGCCTTCGCCACGCTCGTGGGAGGAGTCCCGAGAGCGATCGCTGGAGCGACGTCGATCTCTGGATCGGTCACAGCCTCCACTGGCACCATGCATGTTCATTTTCACCTGGACAGTCTAACACATCTGGCCACTGTGGGAAGCGAAAAAGAGCGAGAGACCTTAGGAAACACCTCTGAAGACAAGATCCAGAGTCATAATTCAGCGACTCTCAAGAGGAACCATCTCCCAGTGTAATTTAAGGTGAAATGGCACCCACAACACCACAGAGAGCTAATGTCAGGACTGTTCACATCTCTGCATAGTAAAACTGGGAACAGATTTATTGTAGTTAACTAAGACCATAAAAAAAGCATTTTCATTACTTGAAATAAAATAAACAATAACTGAAAAAGTATTAAGGAAACATTTCTCATTTTCATTTAAATTTACCAATCTAATAAATTAACTAAAAAGTGAATAAACAATTATACAATTTTTAATAAAACTATGTCAACAAATATATATTACAAAACACAAAAAAAAAAAAAAAGGAAAAAAAAAAAAAACTATAATAGTATCTCAATGATCCTAAAATAACAGTGAATGAGACGTTTTTTTCCCAAATTTGCTGGCTGGTGCATCACTGGTCTTGAGCTTCATAGTGCCACCTATCAACACAGACGCAGCATAATGCCAAAAGTTCTGATAGGGGTGGGAAACTTTAGGCACCTCACAGTTCATATCATGTGCTCAGTTCTAAATGCACTATACAGTACACTACCAGTCAAACATTTTTGAACAGTAAGATTTTTAATGTTTTTAAGAAGTCTCTTCTGATCACCAAGCCTGCATTTATTTTCATCCAAAATACAGAAAAATTGGGTTGTAACGATATACCGGTAATACGGTTTATCACGGTTTGAACGTGCACGGTTTATCATACCGTAAACATTTGCATATCCACGGTTAAAAAAATAAAAAAAAACAACGCATGAAAAAAAATAAAAAAATCTCACCGGCGCATATACAACTTATTTTCCGCTCGGCTGCTTCACTCTACATTCACTTGGCTGCTTACACGCATGTACGTTACAGCGGAGAAAATGACAGAGACACAGGGCTTTATGCTTACTTTTCTTTTTAAACTTAAAAAAATTTAGGAGCACGTTCAAAATTTTAAGAGCACCTTCTAATCAATAATCCAAAAAATTCTTATAAAAAATTTACCTTCCCATTACGAGGTGATAATAGACTCCTTAAAGTGATTTACAGTGGAATTTTGTTTTACCTTTGTAATGGCATTTTTCTAACTTTATTAAAAGTATGTCATCTTTTGTCAAATTCTTTAAATTATATTTTAAGCTTTATAAAAATTGTAATTAAAACGACAGAATAAGAACAAGTAGAATAAGAAACATAAGTTACCAATCAAATGAAATCAGTATTAACTAAATTAATTTGTAGAGGTGGCACAGAAGAACACAAAAGTGGCATATACGTAGGTGTACTTTCAGACATTTAATGAGGATCAGAGGTGGCATGAGTGCAATTAAATCCATAAATTCATGATGAGGTTAATGTTTTATAGAAATATTAAATGATTAAAATAACTATAATAAAAGATACTTTAAAAATTAAACAAACTGCCAGCAGGTGGGTTGGGGGGCGGGGGGGGCAAGTCACTGATTTTTATCACTGAATCATTAATTCAATTGATTCATTCGAACGGCTGATTGAATCAAGTGACTGTCTTTATGAATGCGTAATCATGAATCACTGACTCACTAGACTCGTTTAAAAACGCCCATTCATTCATAAACAAAACACTGCTGTGTTTGAATGGAGATACACAGTGGCTGAGCTGTGACTTTGTTTCAAACTATTTTCGACGACGAAATAGAGCAAAATCAGACAATAGTGTTATAGTCAGACAATGTAAGTCACTTAATATTAACTTATCGTTTATTGAACTGTTGTATTAAATCAATATCACATTAGCAAACTCCCTAAAAATTCATTAAAAACCGTTCAATCATCTTAGTTTATCTTGAATCTCACAGTATATCAAGGAAGCTCTCTAACTGCGCAAATGGAATTTCTTTACACATGTCTACACTTGTTATGAAAGGATCGGGAGGATATGTCTGTGATATATTACTCAACTCTGCAAAAACACATAGAAACCTTTGAAGCTCCCCTGAGTGCAATCACAAATATGATGATGATCGGTGATGATGATTGCAAATGCGACTGAAATGGTCGCACAGTAGAGCCCGGAGATTAATTTGTTTTCTTCAATCTGCAGTTGGGAATACTTTGGAGATTATATTATCGAAGAGAGAGAGAGAGAGAGAGAGAGAGAGAGAGAGAGAGAGAGAGGAGAGAGGAGAGAGAGAGAGAGAGAGAGAGCTATTAGGGGTGTAACGGTACACGTATTCGTACCAAACCTTTTCGGTACGGGTCTTTCGGTTCGGTACACATGTGAACCGCACGAATACAGTGTTTTTGTTTTTTCTTCTTTTCTGTGGCATGGCAGATCGCTGTATAAACGCCTTAGAGCCGTGACTCGATCATTCCTTCCTCTGTACTACTAGTTTTAACGCGAATAAACATGACTGAACATCTCATGCCTCATGTAATTGCTCAAACAGTGTTTCAACCGCGGAAAGACATCAACAATACAGCGTGAAAATAAAACACAGCTCGTTAGTTCACTAGAGAAATTAAGTCTAGAGTGGAGCATTTTGCGAATTATTACACCATATACTCATTATATTTTACTAAACCTGTTAGTCTTAATTACTTAATGTACACTATGTTTAAATTAATCTGTTATGAAACATGCTATGACAGCCATTGTGTAATTGAATATATTTTAACAAATAACTTAGAAATTTTATTATTTATAAGTTAATTTAAAAACGGCATTATGTACAATTTACATGTTTGCATACAATTTTTTTTTTTTTTTAAGTTGAGTGTTGATCATCTTTTTAAAAATAAATAGCAATTAAATTTAAGTCTGAGTTAAGTTGTTAGGCCTAATTGTAACCATATAATGTAAAAAAGCTCCCTATAGTTTTAAGCATAAGCTGATAAGATTTTTATCACCAAGAAAATTTTAACTATAACTGAATGTATTTAAAGAAAGAGCAACTTGTTCAGTAAACCATAAAAAAATAAAATAAAAGTTTAGTTTTCCCCCCTGCTGTACCAAAACTATACCGAACCGTGACATCAAAAACCAAGGTACGTACCGAACCGTCATATTTGTGTACCGTTACACCCCAATATGAAATATTAAATAGATATATAAAAAATAAAAAACGAAGCAGGTGTCCTTGAGGCAATGGGATCCAATTTGCATAAAAAATGTGGAAGCAAAGTGGCTGTAAAAGCGGCAATACATCCATCCACCTGTTCGCTTCATATGCACGAACACATCCCTGAGTGAAAGATAAAGATATGTTGCATTTATAAACAAGTTATACATTAAGACCGATGCAGGAGAAAGGACAATTGATGGATATAACTCAAAGTAAATTATGATGTGTCTGTGAAGCGCGGAAGAGACTGCTATATAATAATCTGTTATTATGCAAATTATGCAACGTCTATGAGTGGCGCCGTTTTATATACTACACACACATGAAGTACGTGACGCGGATGGTGATTTCAGTGTCTACATAAAACATGAACATCAAGCAGAAGCTGCCTGAGAGAAAACTTAAATCAACATTTCCTAGTGTATTTGAGAAAAATCATTGTCAAAATACACTGAAACTCAAAGTCCATACAGGTCACTACAAACATCAAAATAAGTTTGATTTGAACGTGAAATATGACAAATATCTTAGCATTGTGCAATGTACCTTCAAAGTTCTTCATAACACACTAATAATATTCTTTATAATAAAATAATGTATTTAAACATTGTTTTCAATGAGTATCATGTTTGTCCATGTTTTAACTTAGTATACCTTTGTTGTGCAGAACTTTGCCAAAAGTAAAAGTTGTAAAATTTTCGTTTGATAACATTAATTAAAATGTTAAAGTGTGATAAAGATATACATAAGGTGTACAGCTTTATTTATTAATGGTTTTACAATGAAGAAATTGTTATTATTTTATATTATTTTCAGAAGGGAGACTTCAGAACTCATTAAATGGTTTGCAAGTCGGGAATAAAGGATTTGTTCACTCAATAACTTGTTCTTATCTTTAAGAATCATTGTTATTGATAAGAATTATTGTTTAATATATACCGTGAAATCGTGATATTTTCTGAGACGATTATCACAATGTGAAAATCTCATATCGTTACAACCCTAGTTGTGAAATATGTTTTACTATTTAAATTGAAGTGTTTCTATTTGAATATATTTAAATGTAATTTATTCCGGTGATCAAAGCCGTATTTTCAGCATCATAACACCAGTCTTCAGTGTCACATGATCACTCAGAAATCATTCTAATATGCTGTTGGCCGTTCAAGAAACATTATATAGCATCAATATTTAAAACCGTGAGACTTGTTCAGGATTCTTTGATTAATAGAAAGATCCAAAGATCAGCATTTACCTTAAATAAAAAGCATTTGTAACATTATACACTATACCATTCAAAAGCTTGGAGTTAGTATAATTTTTTTTTAAATCACAGAAATAAATTACATTTTAAAATATATTCAAATAGAAAACAGTTATTTTAAATAGTAAAACAATTTCAAAACATTACTGCTTTTGATGTACTTTGGATCAAATAAATGCATGCTTGGTGAGCAGAAGAGACCTTTAAAAAACATTAAAAATCTTAATGTTCAAAAACGTTTGACTGGTAGTGTAGGGGCAAAATCATCTTGCATTTGAACATTAACATAAAACTCCATCTCCAGAGCTGCTCATTCCACCAGCATTTCATTTGAACTAGTCAAAATATGACAATCTATTCATCTAGTCCCTATCAAAATATTTTTTCATCCAAGTTATCATTTCAGTAAAATGCTGCTGCATTGCTCAGAAAGACTGATTTATTGTTAAGATTTGTTTTTCATGATCATAGTTTTAGTTTATACATTTGTAATAAATCATAAAACACAGAATCCAGAAAAAATAAAATGGGGCTGCAAGAACTTGACCGGAGGTAGTTCAAAATAGAAGCATTGATACAGTTCTAATGTAACCATAACTACCACCCTTTGTTTAATATATACAGGTGCATCTCAATAAATTAGAATGTCGTGGAAAAATTCATTAATTTCAGTAATTCAACTCAAATTGTGAAACTCGTGTATTAAATAAATTCAATGCACACAGACTGAAGTAGTTTAAGTCTTTTGTTCTTTTAATTGTGATGATTTTGGCTCACATTTAACAAAAACCCACCAATTCACTATCTCAACAAATTAGAATACTTCATAAGACCAATAAAAAAAAACATTTTTAGTGAATTGTTGGCTTCTGGAAAGTATGTTCATTTGCTGTACATGTACTCAATACTTGGTAGGAGCTCCTTTCGCCTTAATTACTGCCTCAATTCGGCGTGGCAGGGAGGTGATCAGTTTGTGGCACTGCACTGCACCCCCCCACAGACCAGTGGTATGTGAAGCCCACCAAGGTTTCTTTGACAGTGGCCTTCAGCTCATCTGCATTTTTTTTGGTCTCTTGTTTCTCATTTTCTTTTGACAATACCCCATAGATTCTCTATGGGGTTCAGGTCTGGTGAGTTTGCTGGCCAGTCAAGCACACCAACACCATGGTCATTTAACCAACTTTTGGTGCTTTTGGCAGTGTGGGCAGGTGCCAAATCCTACTGGAAAATGAAATCGCATCTTCAACAAGCTGGTCAGCAGAAGGAAGCATGAAGGGCTCCAAAAAATTTCTTGGTAAACGGGTGCAGTGGACGTTGGTTTTTAAAAAACACAATGGACCAACACAAGCAGATGACATTGCACCCCAAATCATCACAGACTGTGGAAACTTAAAACTGGACTTCAAACAACTTGGGCTATGAGCTTCTCCACCTTCCTCCAGACTCTAGGACCTTGGTTTCCAAGTGAAATACAAAACTTGCTCATCTGAAAAGAGGACTTTGGACCAACGGCAACAGTCCAGTTCTTCTCCTTAGCCCAGGTAAGACGCCTCTGAAGTTGTCTGTGGTTCAGGAAGGGCTTAACAAGAGGAATACGACAACTGTAGCCAAATTTTTTGACACGTCTGTGTGTGGTTGCTCTCGATGCCTTGACCCCAGCCTCAGCCCATCCCTTGTGAAGTTCACTCAAATTCTTGAATCGAATTTGTTGACAAATCCTCTAAGGCGGCGGTCTCTTGCGGTGGGCATCTTGTGCTTCCAATGTTACTTCCTCAACGTTCTGTTAACATGCATTGGATACATGCACTCTGTGAACAGCCAGCTTCTTTTTCAATGAATGTTTGTGGCTTACCCTCCTTGTGAAGGGTGTCAATGATTGTCTTCTGGACAACTGTCAAATCAGCAGTCTTCCCCATGATTGTGTAGCCTAGTGAACCAAACTGAGAGACCATTTTGAAGTCTCAAGAAACCTTTGCAGGTATTTTGAGTTGATTAGCATGTCACCATAATCTAATTTGTTGAAATAGTAAATTGGTGGGTTTTTGTTAAACGTGATCCAAAATCATCACAATTAAAATAACCAAAAACTTAAACTACTTCAGTCTGTGTGCATTGAATATATTTAATACACAAGTTTCACAATTTGAGTTAAATTACTGTAATAAAAGAACTTTTCCACAACATTCTAATTTAGTGAGATGCACCTGTACAACTAGGCCTATGCAGTGCTGTAAAACAAGAACATATTCACTGAAGAGGTAAAAAAAAAAAAAACAGCAGATAATCCAATAACAATTCCCAAGACACCCTTTAATGTAATTCACAACACCACATTTATGATACTTGTTTATGCCAGACACTCAGGCAGAAATGTAGTATATTATTTACAGTGACTACTAATAGCCAAATAAACAACAGAGTGAATAAGGCAGCAGATGAGAGCGGTCACACAGGATTGAGAAAGGGTGTGTTTGAACGGCTTCTGTTCCAGTTGATCAGGAAGTGCCTGGGGTAAATTCAACTGGATGTCATGAGTGTAACACACAGGAGAAATGGGGCCTGGGCCCGGGTGTTTGTCACACAACTGAATCACTGTGTGCATACACACCTGTACTACATAAATGAACAAAACAGCACTATTGTACTACCATGGCTTTTGGTTGTCCATTGTTTAAGTAATCATACAGTACCATGGTAAATATCAAAGTGCCATTGTATTACCATCTGATACATCACTGTACCATGGTAAAGACACTTTGAAAATCCAAACATATGTAATCCTAAAACTTACTGGACAAATAACCACTAAGATATGAATCAGACATTTGTGTACAGCACCACTCCCTCTGTGAACAGCGCTTCTGTTTTTTTTTTTTTTAAAGCTCAGGAAATTCCAAAGATAGTTGTCCATTTAAACCAGTCCCTTAAAATAAAACAACAAATACAGAGACAGAGACCACCCCTTTCTTCCACACCCATGCACTGAGCAAAAACATAGCTGAGGACTTCTGATAAACCCTTGGCTAGTTTCTCACTCCTACATACAGTGCCAAGCACCATATATTCTACTCTAGATAACAAAAGAGTCAGTGGAGTAAATAAAAACAACATTGTTGCTGCACATATTTATAAATCAAAGGTCTTATAAAGTCTCTAAAACCACAAACTGTTAACCTTTGAAACCCATAGGTTAAGTGACTAACAAGTAGATAAACCAGTAGTTTTAGTAAACACTTAGAAGGAAGTGAATTGCTACATTTATCATCCTGTAGTGTGTGTGTGAGTAATATGCAGTGTTTACACACTTTTACACAACTCATGTGATACTGGCTGTGCCTCAAAAGTACAAGCAGACCACTCATTCAGATTCTTTCCTCATAACCTAAGAAATGTTTGGGCATTCAAATTAAGTAGCAATTAAACATTTCTAAATGTTATACATCATGTTTAGTATTGAAATACTTTCATAATTTTTAAGTGTGGCTTAATCCTCTGATGCATGTGGTTGAATTCATTCAACAAAAAGCCATTTTTTAACTATTCAGCATGTGATGTTACAACCAAACCATCATGACATGATTTCCTTTTGGCCCATTCCCAAAATTTTACATAGCTGTTCTCTTTATGAACTTTTAATAACACAAATTCAGCATTTCTGATGAAAGTGCCCCAAGTAATATGAATAATATATTCTATTACATACACACCATTTAGTGAAAAGAGAATGGGGAATTATTATATTCTTTACTGTACAGCTTTAGTAATTTTAACATGAAAAAATACATACACAATACAGTTAAAAACATGTTATTTCGTCAACCTTATTAAATTAAATTTGCCTTACCACATAACATGAAATTATCCTACATATGTAATGTTTTGGAGGTATTTTAAAGGGGTCATATGATGCGATTTCAAGTTTTCCTTTCTCTTTGGAGTGTTACAAGCTGATTGTGCATAGATAGATCCCTGAAGTTGCAAAGACTAAAGTCTCAAAACCAAAGAGATATTCTTTATCAAAGTTAAGACTGCCACGCCCCCCTAAAACGGCTCGTTCTAACACGCCCCCACATATCTACCTCACTATGTGGAAATATTTGCATAATGCACGCAAAGAAAGAAGGCGTGGTTTCAGTAACCACAGTTAGTGTTGAAGCAGCATGTCAGGGAGACGCTGTGTGTTTCTAGGTGAAAGCAAGAGCACTTTATTTGGCCTTCTGAAATTAGATGCATTTAGGAATCTTTTAGATTACTTAAAACAGAACAGCAATGCATTTTATAGACAACCGTTTCGTGAACCTAGGAGAGGAGGTAATTCTGACTTTGCTATGATAATCTGGCGCTTCTGAATCAGCTACTTTTTTTTTGTTATTAGTTTAAGTATTTGCTATTTTGACTGTTCAAATGCGGAGTGTTGCGCATCGTGTGTGTGTGTGTGTGTGTTTGTGAGAGAGAAAGAGAGAGAGAGAGAAGGAGAGAGAGAGAGAGAGAGAGAAGGAGAGAGGGATGGGGGGGTATGGGAGGGGGGGTAACATCACATTGGAGTCAGGAGCTGTCTTATCGTGGCTTGTTTACTGCCAAACACATACCACTTCATCAAGTGTTTCACTCGAAGTCTGTTCCCCTTTCGGGCCTGTCATTACTTTATTTTTGAAAAGATGAACTAGCATTGGTAAGGGGTGTTACATTTCGCGCTAGTGGCTTGCGGTGTTCGCGTCCAATCACAATGCACTGGATCAGCTGGCCAATCAGAGCAAACTGCACTTGTCAAAGGAGGGGGCTTTGTAGAAAACAAAGCATTTGAGAGAGGCGGTGCATAGAGTACTTACAATAATGTACAGTATTAGAAAAATAATGTTCAACAATTCGGTTACCCCAATACACAATAATGATCTTTAAATAAAGCATCAAATGACCCCTTTAATCTAAAGCTTTATTGTTTACTCCAAAGATCTGTTAACAACACTTACCAGTTTTAGTTTTATATTATATACTTTTAATAATAAAAAAAAGTGAATACAGCGTTGTTTTGAAGTAAAAAGAAATAATGTTTTTCTATGTAAACTTAATTCATGCATCAGAGGGTTAAGTGTACAGATGAGAATATATGTAAATAGCGAGATTTTTAACATTATCAATTTCATTTAGAATGTTTTTAAAGCTCTTGTGATCAATGACTGATCGAAGTCTCGCGGATGGTGTGTCGATACACGACAATAAAGACAAAACAAAAGCAACAAACGCTATTCGACAAGCTTCACTAGTTCATTAAACAGGGATTTGTAAATAAATGCGTGATTATATGTCTGGTGCGTTGAGCAGCGGACTCGTCTTCACACACCAAACCTCAGCGGACGTTACAGAACTATTAGCTAGCCACCGAAGCTAAGCAACAAAACAACATGCGTTTGGATTATGAATTAAACACATTCTTACCTTTTTACAGTGTCGTAAGCATAGTTTGTAAAGCAGCTAATTACTGGTGTTCTCTCGTGAGGTAAACAGAAAAGAATAACCATCAAAATTTAAAGAGGACCATCAGCTTTTTCTGAAAAAGCGAATTTGATATCCACCAACTGCTGACAGGAAGTATCGCGAGAATTGCGTCATATAGTCTTCTTCATCTTCTTCTTCTGTGGATTTATTGGCGGGTCGCATACCAGCTTTTGCGTCATATAGTCAATGGGCTTTATAGAATTTATCAGATTACAAGAAGTTAAACAAGAAAGAAAGAAAGAACACAAAATAAGTCAGTCTTGCTTAGTTTGTTCCATGTAATGTAGTGTATAATTAAACATCCAGTTGGTCCACATTTTTGTACAATAGTTGGATGTCTAATACAAGTACAAATATTTGTTGAAAGTACATTTAAAAAGTCAGTGTGGTACTACACTGAAACAAAAACAGTGACAACAGAGAGGCCTACTACAAGGTTAAGACATTGTCCTTTGTATGTCCTACACAGTTTCTGAAAAATATGCTTAAATATCTAAACAGCAACATTTATTTACAAATACATAAAAAACTATTTGAAAATAAATGAAAAAGACATAAGTAAAGCAGTGCACGTTCTTTCTCCGAGTACAGTAGTATATTTTAATCGACACTGTGTCCTCCTGCACTGACGTTACTGAGAAAACACTTTTCATTATTTAGAGTTCATTAGCTTTTCAGAAACATCAGTTTTGACAATGTCAGGTCAAGATCCACGCCGCACCTTCCCCCTTTCTTAAACGTCTGATAGATGGGCCATTGGTTTTCCCTTTTTGCTCCTTTTGGGAGTCATTTATTGAGGGGGTGAGGATATCGTTGAGCTTCAGCTGAAGCCAGTCCTGCCTTTCTAACACCTCCTTGTGCTCCCGAACGTTGTGCATGAGTTGAACTTCACTGATTGACCTCTTGCTGTTGCAGATGGAGATACGGAGTGATCAGATTTGAACTGAAATCACAAAACTGAAAACGACACCAACATCTTGGACCAATATGCTGCATCCTATTCTCTCTTACCTGAGTGGTAATCCCTCCAGATATGGCAAACTGCAAAGACCCCACAGCACAATAATAAGCATGATTTTCTCCAAAGAACATATGGGTAACATAGTGATACCTGTAGAATAAGTAAAGGATAAGATACGTTTTATGACTTACTAGATAAAGTGTCCATGATAGAGATCGAGACATTTGCCTCTAAACTTACCAAGTCTTGTTGGCTTTTATTTGACTGCTTCTGTATTTCGTAGCTGCTGTGCTGAGAGGGTCCATCTGTTGTTCGGTGTCGTATTTGTGCGTTGGGGCTACTCTTCCTCTTTTTATATGCACAAGCCCCCTCCCGTTGGTCATTGATGAGCTATCTCCATTATTGATGGGGATGTCATCCATGCTTTGATGGAGGCTGGCATGCACATGACGACACATGGCTATACCAACACCCCCACTAATTCTGTTTTCAACACCTTGGTCAAGACCCCTGTGATCACAGTGCTGGAGAACTAGTACCATGTACGGCTATGACAGTCAGGCAACATGCCACCTTCGACAAGTAAGTATATTTTATTATATTATGTTCAGAGACTCAAAGCACAGTCTCAAACACTCTTAAAAAACGAACTAGGAATCATGTTTACTATTTAATGAAGTATTCTTCATTATTATGCCAAAGGACAGATTTTAATATTTTCAATATATATTTTTAATAATAATTATTTCATTAGTTTGGTTTTTTATTTTTGAGTAAACTGCCTTGGCAATAAAGGATTCAATCATATTTTTTTTCCATATTATTATAATTTGTGACTGCAAACGTAGACTTGTGTGCACAAATTGCACCATTGAATACATATGTTTAAGTTAGTGGCAGGGGGGGCTATTGAGAAACGACAATAGAACCTGTCTACTGAAAAACAATAAAGTCCTTTGGCAAGGATGATATTTTTGTTTATATAGGCAACATGTTAGCTCGGGCAGCTACTTATTTTTCAACATGATTCCCTATTTTAATTAGAATGGCAGAGTCAATTTTGTAACTCATTTCTTGTGTTGTTCATAACACTATAATGAAATGGAGGTCATATGATTTACTGTTTTATGTTTTGCTTTTTTTTTCTTGCGGTTTACTACGTCAGACTAAGAAAATAAAATAACAGTTTTGTGTCAGACATCATTGCGCAAACGAGGTCCACCTGAAGTTTAAGTGATCTATGGGAGGTGTATAACCTTGTGCTCATAACTCTCACATGGGGAGTAAAAAACAGCTAGGCTAACGCATGAGCGAAGTTTGACGAAAAAAAAAAAATGTGGAAGAGGAATGACTGTGGCATGACACATGCAGTAAGTCCTAGCAAGTATCCAAACTGAAAGAACCAAAACAAATGTATATTATATCAAAACATGAAAACATGAAAGGAATGTTTGATTATATAACCAGCACTTTGTACCTAAAGTGAATTATAATTTCAATAATTCTTCAGTACCCTTGTCAGTGCTACTCAGAATCTGAATTTAAATTCAGAATTAAGAACTGAATATTAATACATACTTTATAATAATAAATAATATTGAACAAAAATTAGTTGTTTCACATCTTTCATACAACACAGCATAAACTGCTCCACTAAACATAATAATGATAGGTACATAAATGAAATATATAGACAGATATATAGATATGTTATAAACTCATGGAAAATTCTATAATAAAACAAAACAAACTGAGAATTTTTTTTACTACTCAAATAAATGCAAGACTTTATTTTTTAAAGAAATTAAAATTGACTAAAAATTGATCTCATTTCACAAGGGAAGATGATTAACAGTGTAATGTGTAAATACTCCTGACTTGGTAGTATAACTCTATGTTTCGCTGTATCCTTAAACCTAAGAGCATGTCTAACCTGTTTTCCTTAATTGACAACAGAGCAAGTTAATGTTACTCTAATTGCTGGACATTAAGTATGATAAGTCTAAAAGGTACAGTAGCAAAACAACCTGTTGTTTAACATTTACAATGCATACACATTTAAATGATTAAGATAATAAAAAAACTGAAGGAAAAATACAAATGTAAGTAATATGCATAGCAATGAAAATGTACATTGTGGTGCTGAATCATGTAGTGGTGGTATAGAAAACAATATTGGTCCCAACACAGAGCCTTGAGTAACACCACAAGTGACTGATTTGCATTAACTCTTCAATATTTGTTAAATATTCAATAATTATTAATGAGTCTTTTATTGCATACAAAATTACAGATTTGGGATAAGTCATGACATTTCCCCCAAAACCACACGTTGTTGTTGAAGCCTGGCATTGCGCAGACAAGGTCCAGGATCTCTTTTAAAGGGTGTGATGAGTGTCATGAAGTATTGTAGTTATTGCAATGTCAGATGAGCTGAGGAGGTGGAGTGCGATATATCACACACAGACTCCCTTGATTTTTTATTTGTATTTATTTTTTTTGTTATTGTGCAGTCCAACAAATAAAATATATTATATGTAAGCCATTTTGCTGTACAAAAATAATCACAAATATATGTTGTCGCCAGATTTTACATTACCGGAAAAAAATTGCAGCACATTTATTAGCATACCATAATCATCCCTCTCTAATATATTTACCATTTCTACTTACTTAATGGTCTAAAAATATTAAACAAGTGGTAATTTTGGACATTGTTAAAATCAGAAAATGACTTGTTTCAAGATCTGTCCCTTGTAAATGCATATGCTCCAATTAAAGTGGCAACCAGCATAGACAACTTATCTCATGGCATACATTAATAACTTATGTGTTTGTGCACCTGAGAGAGGATTGGTATGGAGTACAGTCTTAACTCAGAGCTGCACATGTTGAGTCAACCCAAGCAAGCTGTTCTCATTACCTCATGTTGTCACAATGTTTGTCATCTCACTAATGGCATGTAGCAGCAGTAGCAGTAGTAGGGAACCGCTCAGTCAAATAACAGGCCCTCAGGTGACTGGTGAAGGAGATTGAGGTGAAGAATTGCTTAGGCAAACCATTGTTTATCATGGGGTCGAGCCCCCATTAGTAACAATGTCATAACACTGACGTCATGAAAATCCACGCTAGGTCTTCTCTAAAATGGGCTTAGAGCACTATAGCTGTTACTGGTGCTGAAGACAGTCTATTGTTGTGCTGTCAATAATTAAGGTGAGTTTCTTTTGTAGGTCTGGGGCTAGAGTGTTGAGAAATTAAATGTATAATAAATTATGGCAACCCCACATGCATTTCAGCTATTCTTTGTAAGGAGTCATCAAATAATGAATGGCTGGAGATTAACATATTGCTATAAAGCGTCTTAGCAGCCTAAAGTGATTTTAAAGTATCCCTTGTTCTGCTGTGGCAGTTGCACTTTACCCCCGCACTAGCAAAATCCTGTGGGGCAACCCTGGATTGCGTATGTGATGAATTATTCACTTTTTAGAAACTGAGGATGTATAGATATTTTTTTTTTGATTAAATTGGTGTGATCATTCTGCCCTTCTCTTGTGCCTTTTTTTCTTCTTCTTTTTTAATTTTGTAATTTTTTATTTAAGGGCTGGCTGTACAGTATGTATCACACTTAAGTCAAAGTAAATAAATGTTCAGTGCAATGAGTATATTTTAACCTGTTGTGCATTTCTCAATAGGTCAGGGGCATGTTGATGTCATACTTAAGGATATGTTGTCATCAATGGAAGCCTGTCCATCTACGGGAGCACATAGTTTGGGGAAAGTTTTTTTGTGGTTTGAGGTTTTGCAAATACTATTTAAAAAAAAAGGAAGAATGAGAAGAACAAACCTGGGCTTCCGGCAATCTTCACAAAAATCGTTCACTGTCGCTTCCTCAAAACCCCCCTGAAAAGTAAAATTTCCACCATAGAGACACATAGTTTGCGTCATCTGGCTATTAACTATATTATCGCTCCACCCAACCTTTGCCATCTGACCTGTGCTCACAAATGAACCTTCCGGCAACCCCTTATTCGGACTCTATTGACGTTGAACGCCCCCCCCCAAAAATAAAGCAGGACGACATAGGCACAACCTCTGTAATTTAGGTCAACGTGGAATTTGGGGGCGTCACAACCGTCTTGTGGAACACAAGCTACGGGGTATAACCCTGTGCCAGCTTCCTACAAAAACTATAGGCCCAACCTTGAATGACAAATGTTACAATGATAACAGATGTAGTTGATAACACTTTAAAGGTGATAATTCTTCTTGGGCGGTTTCATGTACATAAAGCAAAAATAATGTATATTACCCCCTCTTTTAGGTGTTTCTGTAAAGAACTTAAAATATTTGATGACTCATTGATTTCAATCACTAGACACAAGAAATGTATAAAAACATCTCTCATAATAAGAAAAATGTTATTTGTAAAATTTAATATTTTACCCTCCATGATGTATATTTGTTTTATGTATCACCCATTTTTGTTTGTGTTCTGTTTTGACATTAAGTATTTCTGTATGTTTGTTTTTGAAAGAGAAATAATAATAATAAAAAAAAATGCTACAATGATCATAAAAATCATTTTCTTATCAATTCAGTGTTTCTGCGTCACTTTCCATACTGACTTTTACGATTAGTATTTACACGGTCTAGCATATACAATTTAATTTGACTTCTAATCATGTGTTACTGCATCTATACTGCAAATATAAGTGAAGCCTTTAATTTTTCCTTATTTATGCATTTGTTACATGCATAATTCATGTGCCACAATATTTCAGAATGCTAAAAGATACCTTGCTAAAAATAAATGAAAATGAAAAATGTCCACAAGGTGTCAGTATATGCTAATATGTAAAAATGCTGATACTCAAATGAATGTCACATACTGATTAATGGATTAGTGAAACAAGTCAAGCAGTTAACAATTAGTCATGTGTATTCAAATGAATGCAGTGCTGATGTAAACAATGAAGTGATAATATTTTGTTTCTAGTGTTCTAGTGATGTGTATGTGAAAAAGAAGTGTGCTTAATTGTATTGAATGTGCATTTGTAGTGTACTTCAAATCTTAAAGGTATATTTTTAAAAACTGTACTTGCAGATAATTTAATATAAAAGTACACTTTAATGTCTATGATTAAGACTAGTTAACATATAGGGCCACTTTAAAGTCATTGTATTTTAATAATCTTTTGTTGTGCTTTAAACAAGTGCACAATTTTTTTGATGTCTTGATCAACTAAAGCACACGTTACTACTTAATTATAATTTTAACTGTAGTGTGTTATTTGATATTACATTAAATATATTTTTACATGTACTAATGTGTTACCCGACACCAAAACAGTCATAAGGGTAATTTTTCAAAATTGAGATTTATACATCATCTGTTGTTAGGATAGGATAATATTTGGTTGAGATACAACTATTTGAAGATCTGGAATCTGAGGGTGCAAAACAATCGAAATATTGAGAAAATCACCTTTAAAAGTTGGCCCCAAATGAAGTCTTTAGCAATGCGTATTACTAATCAAAAATTAAGTTTTGATATATTTTTACGGTAGGAAATTTACAAAATATGTTCATGGAACATGCATCTTTAATTAATATCCTAATGATTTTGGCATAAAAGAAAAATCTATAATTTTATACAAATTGCTACAAATATTCCCCAGCGATTTAAGACTGCTTTTGTGCTCCAGGCTCACAAATTAGAACTTTTATTCTCTGCAAATTGTTTAATAAACAAAAACTAAATAAAAACTACATTAAAGTATGTTTTAGTTTACCATAAATGCTTGTCAGGACATTCATGTTACACTTTAACCATATTTCAAAGGTAGTTAAAGTCATTATAAAATGTGTTACATAATGTAGGGATGTACTCAACTAAGTCCAGATAATTGTATTTAATATTAGTGCTGTCAAACGTTTAACCGCAATTAATCGCATCCAAAATAAAAGTTTTTTGACTTATATAGTATGTGTACTGGATGTATATTTATCATGGTATATAGGTATAAACAGTGTTGGGGAAAGTTACTTTTTCAAAAGTAATGCATTACAGTATTGCGTTAATCCATAAAAAAAGTAACTAATTACGTCACTTAGTTACTTTTTATGGAAAGCAAAGCGTTACGTTACTTTTGCGTTACTTTTTTAAATCTGGACAGGGCTTGCTTACTTGTTTTTAAAATAAAAAAGTTAATTCTTTTACAAATGTAAAAGCCCTTTCATCACCTTACCCCTCTTAAAATAAAGGCTGATTCAACAGGATAAAGTTTTTCTGTGATGCCATAGAAGAACCATTTTGGTTTCCCAAAGAACCTTTCAGTAAACAGTTCTTAAAATAACCATTTTTTTATTTTGGTAATATGAAGAACATTCTTTCGCCACAAAGAAGCTTTTTTGAAACAGAAAGGTTCTTCAGATGTTTAAAGGTTCTTTATGGAACCATTTAGACAAAAGTTCTTCTATGGCATCGTGAAACACCTTTATTTTTAAGAGTGCATGTTAACTGAATAAGCTTCAGGCTGAAGGAAATGTAAATTCATGTCTGTACAGTAGAGGGCGCAACTCAAAAAAATGCATGAAGAATATGACGCAGGAGAAGAAAAGTTCAACACTATTCAGCAATAACAAAAATGAAACACAAATGTGTAATTTTTGCTTAATATGATTGAATTGGATCAGTAGCAAGAATGGTTAATAAAATGGGATTAAATCAAATTATATTGTCTTATTTTAAACATATTTAATTATTGCAGGTTTGTATAATTTTCTGAGTTTGCATTTGACTGTTTTTATCCATTTTGAGGAATACTGAATCTGTTTTTTGTGCAAGTGAGATGAGTAAACACATGTTCATATTTAGTCTATAACTACAGTATCATCATGTTCACACAACGCCTCTGCACTTATGATTTCTCTCAACATGGCAACACGAGAACTGTCAGTCAAGACATGGGAAACAAAGTAACTTGCGTTACTTATTTGAAAAGTAACTCAGATGTTTACTCTCTAAATTTAATAAAGTAATGCGTTATTTAATAGTTACTTTGAAAAAATTAATATGATTACGTACCCCTTGCGGTACTTGTAATGCGTACCCCCACACACGTATATAAATAACACACAACAGTATATATTGAAAGTTTCTACATTTAATATTAAATTTCTCTATTTAAAATTGTTAATACATTTAATTAATAAATAAACAAATTGTTTGCTAAATAGAGAGCATGTTTTTGTATTTATATATACATAATAAATATACACAGTATACATATATTATGTAAACAAAAACTTTTATTTTGGATGTGATTAATCGCGATTAATCATTTGACAGCACTATTTAATATACATTTATACTTTGATACATTTCCATTTAATTGCTATTAACACGCAATTAAGTGTCTAAAAAAATACATCCAGTTCACACTTAATCTGTTTTAAGTATGTAATATATTATTATTTGGTAAGTTGAAGTATGATACATTGTACTTTTTCACAAGGATACATTTTAGTTACAGTTTTATTTTATTTTAGCATTATTTGAACGTGTGCCTGTGCTGAATAGAGAATGACAGACAAAGGGTCAAGTCAAAAATTCAAGTCCACCGTCTTTCATCCTACAACAGAATTCTGTCAGACTCTGTATCACAAAGTCTTCCAGTTGCATTTTCTTCTGGCGAGTGAGCATGACCTGTTCTGCTCCACAAAGCTGGGTTGTGTCCATGCATAGGGTATTAAACAGATTCCTGAGGCAGTAGAGAAGCACTCTGACACCAAGTCTGCTAATCCCGTCTACACCCTATCAAAGCCTGCAACATAATGCCTGGATTTCACATAATGAGCAACTGACGCACGCCTTTTTATTTAAAAAATTTGATTTGTGGCCACTGTAATTGGATTATATTCAATGCTGCCACTCAGATCAAGACGGAGCCGATATAATGAATGGAGAGCAAAACTCATGTCCCTTGTATATTAGACATGGGTCATACATATACATTACCAATTAGACAGAGCTCCCGTCTATTCATTACAGCTGCTCTTAGTGATTTTCTTTCTGTTAATGCTCATGAAACTCATTTTCACGTACAGACTGCTTGTTTTTTTTTGTGTGTGAGCGTGCTATTTGTATACCCTGCTGTCTTATTCTTAATTACATCCTCGGTAAGAATCCAGTGCTATGATTTGATGAGATCTGCGATTAATTACAATGAAAATAACAAGCCCTTTGACAGTAGTCCCGTTTTCACTTATGTATTAGTATAATCATCCAAGAACCAGTCCTCATTAGCATTTCATTTTTTGGTCTTGGGTTGCAATCACTTGAAGAGATTATGTTGCATTAGATTTAAAGCGACTCAAAAAAATCAATGGAAAACAAAATAATGTGTGTGTAATGAGCCAATATTGTGGCCACATTGACAGCAACAAGCCACTATTTCATTCGCGTTCTCAGTTGAGAGGTTTTAATTGTGGGGAAAACTCTTTCTTTTCATTCTTTTGAAGCACATTATGTCATTCATGCTAGATCGCGCTGAGCTCTTACTTCCTCTGATTTTTTCAGCTTAATATCAACCCACAGGAAACCAAAATCACAAAGGAAGTCTCAAAATATCTCAATTGTTTCTCCTAGACAGCAAGAAGGTTAAATGGACACTTCTGTATCAAAGTCTCTGGCTTTTCACATTTTTTTTTTCCTGAGATAAAAAGACCCCAATAGAAAAGTCAGAGAATTCAATATGAACTCAAGAATTTCTCATCAAATTCTTCCAGAACCAAATTATATAATTCATATCAACAATTGTCACATTTGTGTCAACTTGAGTACAGTATTTTGGAGAAACATCTGAGATTAACAAACAGAACAAAACAAAATTTAATTAAATTATTAAAACTTTTTTAACTTCTTGTTTTCTTATAATACAATATCAGTAACAGAAAATTAATTTAACTATGTGAGCCAGACTGTTGGCTGAAAGAATATGAGACTGAGTGGCGTGTAAAAGATATAAAATCCATTATGGAATGAGCACATGAAGTGAAATATACCCATAAATTTAGCTCCATGAGGGCCACATAGCCACAGGTAGAGTGTTTGAATCAGAGCATAAAGCTAATTTATTATTGTTATAGACTGGAAAGAGATTAAGAAGCAAACTGACTCATCAAACATTATGTTTCTTAGCCTGCAGGAAACCTTTAAAGAGAGGAATTGCTTTCACTTATATGAGATCAGGGTGATGGGGCGATCATTACCTGGCAACCTGCACGGGGTTTGGGAAGGCCAAAAAAAAAAAAAAAAAAAAAAATTAATGTAGTGTGCAATGCCATGATGTTATGTGCAGAAATTAAATGGATTATGGGGAAAATGTGGAGACTAAAGTTATTATATAATTTCAGGTAGGCGAGAGTAGGGACAGTTTGAACACTTTTAAACATTTTTTTTTAAACATTGATTTTTAAAAAGCTAATCTTTAAGAGATTAAAAAAAAAAAATCTGTTATTTACTCACCCTCAAGCTGTTCCAATCCTGTATGACTTTCTGTCTTATATGTGGAGCACAGAAGAGGGTTGTTTCAAAAATATCTTATTTTGTGTTACACAAGCAGTGTGTTGGGGAAAGTTACTTTTTAAAATTAATGCATTACACTATCACGTTACTCCTTAAAAAAAGTAACTTATTGCATTACACAGTTGCTTTTTATGTAAAGTAATGTGTTACTTTTGTGTTACTTTTTCTCATATTGGCTGGGCTTGCTTGTTTTTTTTTTAATATGACAAATGTGTATTTTTGGCAAATGTAAAAGCCATTTCACACCAAAAGAGAAGCTGAAGGAAATGTAAATTCCCTTCTGTATTATAAAGAGTGCAGCTTAAACAAACCTGTCAGCTTGCAAGAAGAATAGGACAGAGGAGAAGAAAGTTCAAGACTTTTCAGCAATTAAAAAAAAAGGACACACTTTATTTTAAGGTCCAATTCTCGCCATTAACAAACCATTAACTATGACTTTGGCCTCCAGAAACTCTAATTGTGCGCTTATTAATAGTTAGTAGTTGTTAAGTTTAGGTGCTGTGTAGGATTAGGGATGTAGAATATGGTTGTGCAGAATATGTGATGTACAAGTACTAATAAACAGCCAATATGTTAATAATAGGCATGCTAATAAGCAATAATAATAGTGGAGAATGGTAACTATACTAAAGTGTTAACGCATTGACAAAAAATCTGATTACGTAATTTCTATTACTTTCCATTACTAATGTGTTACACTGTCCACAGGTTTCAAATGGCATCCAAAATATAATTTTTATTGCAGATGCAGTAAACAGGCCAGTGTCATGTAAAAAAATTGTGCTTGTGACTATGTTTTTGCTAAATTATATTGCTTTGCTTGTAGCACATCTCATGGCAGTTTTCAAGTAAAACATCCAGTAACTGATGTGTGACTGTGGCATCTCATTGTTACATTGGTTGTTGTATGTGTCATGGCAGTTCGAGACTGAAATATTTGGTAAGTGGCGCTAAATCGTGTTTGAAATGAACATGCACACTTCACAAAACCTAACAGATAGTGTTAACAAAAGCAAATATGAAATAAGCTATTTGATAAATAAATGTGTCGTTTTAGCTTCTTTCTCTGTGTTGAGGTTAATTTGGACACTTTTCCCAATTAACCAGAATTCACCCAATATATGGAGCTGGTTGTCACGAATCCGGTCTATGAACTTCAATTCACTCACCACCAGAGGTCACCCTTCCATTACATTGACTCTCGCACTACACAAACTGTTGCATGTCATCCCGGACTACATATCCCATCATCCATTGCACTGATTGCACACAGCTGTAACCAATCACACATTCACTATATACACTCACTCAGATCCCTTTCACACTGCCGAGTATTGTTTAGCGCATATCACTCACCTAGCGATAGCTACTCTACAGAGCCATTTCGAGTTTTCATTGTATAGTCATAGTCTTGTCTTGCCTTGTTTTTTTTTACCTGATTCCCTGTGTTACTTGATTATGGTCCCCTTACTGTTGTTCGACGGTGTGTGCACTGGCCTGGACGCGTCGATCGTGTATTGTTAAACCCCTGTGTCAAGCACTATGGAAATTGGTAAAAGCTGCTGATCGACCACGCCCTTTTTGGATTACTCTTTTGTCTTGCCCTTAATATACCTGTTTGCCATTGTCTGACCCATGCCTGTTTCATGACCACACCCTTTAATAAAGCCTTGCAGATGGATCCGCACATCTCACGTCTCGTTCGCCCCGTAATAGTGTTGCACGCTCCTGGACTCTATCTGTGTGTTTTTCCTCTCCATGTGCCTGCCCTGACCTAGTTTCTCCCTCATGTTAATTGTTTATTGCTCCAGGTGTGCCTTCGTCATCCCCTCGTCAAGTCATGTGCATTTATAGTGAGTCCTGTTCTGAGTTCCTATGTCTGGTATTGAATGTTCATCTTTCCCCACTACGTGTGTGTTCCTGGTTCCATTGGATGTTAATTAAAGTCAGTTTGTTAGAAGTCTACTCCACGTCTCCTCATTCCTCTCTCCGTGCTCCTCACAGTAGTGCAGCGTGACAGAATAACCGGGATCCGAAAACCCAGTAACATCGTGGTCTACCTCGTTTATGTTTTTAGTTTTTTGCTCCGTTTGGTTTGTTTCCTGTAGTGTTTCCCAGCTACCCGGGACGATGCGCTCTGTGCTGTTCTATGATGCCAGTCTAAATCGGGAATAAAGAGCGCCGTCGTCTGAGGAAGGCCTTCTTCGAGAGAGGTTTCGCCGCCTTTTGGCGTGCCACTCTAGACCAGTGACCAGTCCACCAGCTCCCGCTGCGCGGCAGGCATGCCCGTAGTCGTTTCCGCAGTTGTTTGATGGAGAGCCGGAGCCCGCCGCGACAAATGAGCCATCGGCGCACGGCGCGACAGAGCTACGGATCGCCGCGGAGCCGGAGCTGCAAATGACGCCACAAGGTGCGAGTGACGCAAAGACCTCTCCACGAGTTAGAATGCCAACGGACCAGAGAGCGCGTGGAGAGTGGACCTCCGCCCACTGCATGTGGCTGAAGGGTGAGCTATTTCTACTCTGGGACTGCTGCGACTTCGAGGGGACTATAGATGACCAAACAAAGCTGGAAGCCGACTTGCCAATTATCCTCTATCCTTCGCTTCCCATTACATTTCCAGTCCAGCAGACGGTGATGAGAGACCAGTCCCCGAGTCTAGCTGGAGAGGCTCAGTCCCGAGTCTAGTGGAGAGGGCTCATAGTATTGTCCGAGTTTAGCCCAGAGAGGGCTCCAGTCCCCACATTTAGCCCAGAGAGGGTTCCAGTACCCGCGTTTAGCCCTGAGAGGGCTCCAGTCCCCGAGTTTAGCCTCGATAATGTTCCTGTTCCCATGTCTAGCCCAGATAAGGCTTCTGTTCCCACGTCCAGCCCTGAGAGGGTTCCTGGTCCCAAGCTCACTGGCTCCTCCCTCCATCGCACCTAACCTGGATCTGTCTGTCCGTCCTCCTCCCGAGCCTCCTCTGTTGTTCTACAGTGTGAGGACAAAATTTTACAAATAATGGGGTATCAAGGTCATACAGTATTATTCAAGGAACCACATAAAAACAAGTCGATTATTTGCCCCATAATCATAATTAGTCTTTAGTTTTAATCAGGGAAAAAATATAAGTGCACCTTAAACTCACCCAAAACAAGTTTTAAAAAAGTATCTTTCTCCCATTTCCCAGACAGCTTTTATATTTTAGACATTTATTATAGTCGGGGGTTTGATTGATAGGTTAAATTAGATTAAACTGAGCAAACACAGTCACCATATGTTAAAGTTTTATTGCTGTCACACCCAAAATTAAAACACACAGAGGATATTAATGAAGAATTCAGAGGAATACTTTGTCCCTACATGAACTCAGCCTCCTTTTGTGGAAACTCAAATGGCTGTTTCTGTTTCAGCTTGTGCAAATCAACACCAGATATCGTGCAATACATGACCTCTAATTTTCTTTCTGGGGGAGTTTTTGGTCTGTCAGTATTTGCAAGCATCTCAAAGCGTCCTGACTGTCCTGTATCACTGCCTAATCATCACCACGGCACCAGAACGGCATGTTCCATCATTCGCTGATTTAATCAAATTCAGTGTGATTTCTGTCAGAAACCAGGAAACGTGCACCAAAGGGGCTTTAGATCATTATTATAGCTTCATTCAGTCCACAGAACCTGTTAGTTCCTTATTTTAATTTTGCACTAACAGAAATCAAATATTTCAGGATATTTATAGGTAAATTTTTGCCTAAAAAATAAAATAAATATAACACTGCCTATACTGACGGCCCAGACTGTGAGTATGAGTGTCACTGAGTGGGTGTTAACAAGGGAGTGTGAGGTTACTCCTCCTCACAGATCTTGTGAAGTTTACACGCTGCAGTCTAATGTGACAGGCCTCCTTAATCAGCACCTTATGTGTTGTACTACATCACATTGCTGTAAATACCTTCCCACACACAAGATAACACCATTAAAAGACAGATATTGCAGAATTAATCTTGTAGTTCTAATGGAAATTAAGCTTGCATTTTTTATGGAGCATCAATAAGAGAAGAAATTATGTTTTGATTGTCTGTTGCAGGTTTAATCTTCTCCAGGGTTGTTCTGTGATCTGCATAGTACATCAAATAAATAGTTTAATTAAAATGTACTTGAATTTTACTTACCATCAAGCAATCTAATATGTAGATATGTTTGTTTCTTCACTGGAACAGATTTGGACAATTTTGGAGAAATGTAGCATTACATCACTCGCTCACCAATGGATGGGTGCCGTCAGAATGAGAGTCCAAACAGCTGCTAAAAACATCACAATAATCCACAAGTAATCCACACCACTCCAATCTATCAGTTAACAATCGTGTAAAGTGAAAGCTGTGTTTGTAATAAACAGATCAAGATGTTTTTAACTTCAAATCATTTCTTCTGTCTGAATCAGGAGAGAAATATGCACAGATAAAGCACAATTTAGAAGCAAAAAGGGTCCAAAACAGTTTCTCCAAACCTGTTCTGATGAAGAACAAACTCATCTACATCTTGGATAGCATGATGGTGAGTTCATTTTCAGCCAAACTATTCCTTTAAAAGCAGTGCATCTTCGTGTCAATATGTACAATGTATCATTTTGGAGGAAAAGTCAAATTAACAAGTATAGTTGTTGTTATTATTATATAGATTAAAATTGTTAATTATAGTTAATCTCAATGAGTGAGTTTGTCCAAGATAAGAACCTTTGCAGAGGTGATTTCAGGGCTGCTGATAACGTGGGACAGCTTAACAAGTTGTCCTGGACCAAGGACACCAGATCCTTAACCAGTCATTTGAAATGTGACTTTGATAGCCTTTGTGGTCATAAAACAGCCTTTCCTCAAAGTAAGTTGAACACACCTGACACTGTTTTCCCAAATGGTGTAGCTTCATCTTCCTTCCAAAAGATGTCACTTTAGCTCTTTAAAGCTCTATATTCCACAATGTCACAAACTGAGATTTCTGCAATCAAAAGTCAGAGATGTCAATACATACACAAACATCTCTCATCAAATTCTCCCTGTCCCAAATCATTTTATCTGCTGTCCAGAATGATTTTATATCTCTATACTCTTACCATATGTCAACAATTGTCTTATTTGTCCTTCTCATATTCTTAGAAATTTTATTAGAAAAATTGGAGACAAAGATGGTGCATAACCTTTTAAAGCCAGACATATGAAACAACAAATCAAATATCTATTTATTTATTTATTAAGTGGAACAGCTATTGGACCTTTACAGAAAATATAAAAATAATAAAATAATTTCTTTTATTTTTTTTTGAGTATCCATTTGATACATCAGCTGCTTTTTATCTGGCGCAAACAGTATGCTAATTTAGAATATGTAGCTTGAGAAGGAAACAAAAACAACTCAGTTTTATTAAGAGAACCAAATTGAGAAAAAAATGCACCAAAAATATATTTGGTGCAGTTGCTGATATTATATGGCCAAAATGTTGATTTAATTCTAATGAAGATGAAATTCTGAAAGCGTGTAATGGTAAATCTTTGAGATACTAACAGTATAAAGACTTCTTTGCATAAAAATGCATATCAGTTGTCACTCTATATCTCCCAATCGCTCTATTTACTAAGATTCCTTAAAATCTAATAGTTTTATGATCAAAGCTCTGTATTTTTTATTGTGGAGAACAATATATACAATACTTAGAGATGAACAAATCAACATTCCTCAAAAAAGCAAATGGCATTATCCAAAAAGTGCTTTTAGTCCATTAATTGTTCATCTTGAAAATAATTACTAACAATATAATTTTATTCTTTACGTGTACCAAAGATGTATGTAAAGGCTTTTTACTCCTAAAAAAAGTCTAACTATCATAAAAACCACATCAGGCATGTATTACGGCATTTTGTATCAATATTTGATCATGCTGATATTTAGAGGTTTAAAATGATTAATAAAAGTACTAAACCTTTACAGTAGGCTTATAGGGTTAAAGCAACACCAATCACTCAAACCTGCTGTAAGAGATTTAACTTTCACACAGTTTTTTACCACATAAAGTACAGAAATATATATATATATATTATATATAATAATTTTTTTTTTTTTTTTTTTCAAGTTCTATATCACTCGCTCTACTATACATCTTATTTAGGGGTCATATGATGCCATTTCAAGTTTTCTTTTCTCTTTGGAGTGTTACAAGCTCTTTTTGCATAAAGAAGATCTGTAAAGTTGCCAAGACTAAAGTCTCAAATCCAAAGATAATTCTTTATAAAAAATTTAAGTTCAGCCACGCCTACCTAAAACGGCTCGTTCTAACACGCCCCCACATACCTACGTCACTATGTGGGAAGATTTGCATAACGCCGCCCAAATGTTCACGCAAAGAAAGAAGGCGTAACTTTTATTCTCGCTGTAGTATTGTTGCCGCCGCCGCCATGTCGTGAAGGCGCTGTGTTTCGTTGTGAAAGCGAAACTACTTTGTTTGTCCTTCCAAAAGAGGACGATATCCGCTTAGAGCTTATTTGCCTAGAGCTGATCCGTGCTGGTCACTGAGGAAATACTACAACTACCAATGCTGTGGATCGCCGGATTGGCTTTCACCGTGGACGAAACAGAGTCCAGCCCGGGGTCGTCACATATGTTTGCCGCAAGCCCGCCGGCCGCTCCTTCGTCGAATCCGCCAGCCGCCGCTCACTCTAGCCCGCAGGCCTCCGCTCACTCAAGGCCGCCGTGTGTGACGCTGTGTTTCGTTGTGAAAGCGAAACTACTTTGTTTGGCCTTCCAAAAGAGGACACGACTACAAATCAGTGGTTAAGTTGTATTTACAACACTGTTCCAGAACACTTCAACCCAAATATTCAGATGTGTGCAGCACATTTTATGGAGGACTTTTTCCTGATCCTGGTAGAGTAGACTACAATGCCGGCTGTTCTGACTCACAGATTGTAAGTATGTTTTTTATATTTAAAGACTTTGCCACTGACGATTCAAATGCGAGTTTTGAGCAGTGTAGAGTAGCGCTTGTTGTTTGTCATTTCTCCGATCACAAATGCAGACATGGTTTTATGTTTACGCGGCGCGATGCAACGCATAAAAAGACAGTATAAGTCATTATAATCCGTAATTATGTCCCCACTGGATGCAACAAATGCCTCGTTTATAATGGGTTTTAATGTTTTTGTCGCTCCGTGCCGTGACAAGGCATCACAGTATGGTAAGGGGTGTAACATTTCCGTCACACGCTTGAGGTATTCGGCCAATCACAACGCACTGGATAGCTGGCCAATCAGAGCACACCTCGCTTTTCAGACCGATGAGTTTTGTAAAAATCTACGCGTTTCAGAAAGGCGGGGCATAGAGGAGAAACAATAATGTACAGTATGTGGAAAATAATGTGTTTTTTTAACCTTAAACCGCATTAACACATTTCATTACACCAACTACACAAAATACTGTTCTTTTTAGCAGCATCATAAGACCCCTTTAATTTCATCCTCTGTGTAATGACACACAGCACACTTGCACCACAGTTCGATATCCTAAGCAACAGTTTTCCAAAGCCTGTCAAATCATCCTGCGAGAAATCCAGAGAACATACAAGAGTAATGCGAGAGGAAAAAATATCGAGGCAAGCGAGCTCTCTGTTCAGAAATAAACAAATCTCTTGTGAGTATGTACCTGCAGGATGTTTTTGTGCGCTGAGCCATGCTGAATCCAGCGAGCCCAGAGAGAGCGAGACGTTTCAAACCAGGATTGTGCCTTTCCGACATCTGACTGATGGACAGTCTGACTGACAGCATACCCTGGGAGCAATGGGCCATCTATCTGTGCAGTAATGGGCCGTCATGCACCTGAAGTGAATTAATGCTGGATTTCATCAAATTAGGATGTAAGGTATCACAACTGCAAGCTAACATTGCTAACTGATGATTCAGATAACATACTCACACTTGTACATTCATGCATATGTATGCACAAGCGCACAAAACACACGCATACCAGCAGATGTTCGGCAGTTGTGATTTAAATTCAGTGCTCAGACAAATCTATTAGCAAAGCATACTAAAAAGGGATAGAAAGAAATCCTTAGAATGCAAATATAATTGAGAAAACCTGCAGCCTGAATAAAATAAATTAGAGTTGGTACAAAGGTTAGCTGGCTTGAATAATTAATTCCTATTAGCTTGCTGAACCAAAATAAACCTGTCCCTGATCTCTGGTGATAAAGCAAATTCATTCTGACTGAAATGTCCTCAGTTTTTCCAAATACTCTGTTAATCATCTATGCTCTACTGTTCCCTTTCAGTAAACGCTTCACATATAACTCGAAATCCAACCTCCGACACCACTTTACTTAATTGCTCAAGATGATTTGAATATTCACACATGCAGGATTAGTTTTGTTTAAAATAAACCTTAATGGACTTACAGGTAAGACATGCTTCCAGAATGTCAGGCTTGAAGAGGGTCATTGCCAGACTTCTTATCAGCGCAATGGACAATTAGCATTCAGTGATCTTACTGACCATATGACTGGATATCTAATTAATCGATGAGATTCCTTAGAGAGACTATTAAAATCATTTTATGGAGCCTTTTTAACCATAAGATAGAAAGATAGATAGATTAGGGCTTATAGAACCCTTAATATGTATATTTTTTCCTTCCTAAAGTGGCAAACAAATAACTAGATGCCAGACATCACATCTGGATGGATGGATGGATGGATGGAAGCAGGTGCAGGTGAATAAAGAAAAAATACAATAAGAAGGTATGTGGAGATGAAGACAGAACCTATCAAACTTTAGAGCTCTGTTTCTGTGTGAGGTTGTGACCTGCGCACTGACTCGCTATGTTTAACATTCAGTCAGCAGAAAAGTGGTATGGCTGAACAGAATTTAGTGGGCTAAATAAATTGGGTGGGGGATCTGGGACCATTTAAATCATTGCTGGGCACTAATAATATGCTTAGCTAACCTGAGAGGGTTCCCTGATTTGCATGTTGCATGCACTTGTCATGTTTGCATATTTGTGAATAGAATTGAATGGCGAACAATGTGTACTGTGCATCTTTATAGAATTACATTCTGAGTCCCTGCACACATAAGTACATAACTTGTACCCCGTTATTAGTGAATGAGGCTCATTAACTAAATTTCATTGAGGTTGACTGACTTGCCAAACCTAATATGCAAAGGTAACATTTTGTAGCTGTGAAGCTGAAGCGTAAAGGTCACTTTCAGTCCAGTCACCCAGAGGTCTATGATTAATTATGAGCAGTCTGTGTATAGAGAGCGGAGGAATGTAGGGAGGCTTATTCTGCAGCTCGAACACAGTAAATAGAGCACAACTCTCATCTGATATGCCATCAGACTTTTAAATGGCATTATAATCAATAGTAGCTGTGCTCTGCATTCCTTCAAGTAGTCTTCAGTGGCCCCACCTGACATCACATCCCACAAGGGAATCCAGAACAGAGGGCGACCCAGTGAGTGATTTTCCTCATCTTTATTCATGGGTGTTCTTATGATAAAAGTGATGTGTTTACCGACCTCACAGTTAAATTAATAATATTGACTTTTGAAGAGCTGGACCACAGTGCAAACATTTACCAAACCAAATATCAAAGCGCATTATCTACAAGCAGTGAGGGGTTTTAGTTCCTTATCTATTTCTAATGGTAAATGACTGTCTAGTATGGGGTTGTGATTCATTTTATTCTATGAACACTGTATTAAATTATTAAATATTAATATGAATATTAGCTCAATTTTAAAAATGAATTACGTTTTAACAATAGCATGTCGTCTTCAAGCTGTTCTTTATTACGTAAACATTGCTGCAGGTTCTTTAAGTAATTATTCAAGTAAGCAGCAATTCAATCTATTAATATTATTGACATAATAGACAGCAGCAGGTCTGTTAGTCTGCATTTACACTGCAAGGTCTAACGCATAGATTCAATATTTAAATTTGTGTCCGATTACTTAAGACATAAACACCTGTTTACCATGAGGTAGACCATGAAGAGCATTTGACCACTTTTTTCATGCATGGAAATAATTCAAATGACTCTAAAGCACGTACAGCACAAATAGACACAATAGCTTCCCTTTTGAAAAAAACAGCATATGCTGGTTAGGTATGTTTTGACGCTGGGATGCTGGTTTAAGCTGGTCCTTTGCTGGTTTTAGCTGGTCCTTTGCTGGTTTATGCTGGTCCTTTGCTGGTTTATGCTGGTCATGTGTTGGCAAGGGACCCACACAAACCAGCAAAATGACCAGCATTAACCAGCAAAAGGACCAGCTTAAACCTGCAAAGGACCAGTTTAAACCAGCAAATTACCAGTTTAAACCAGCATCAAAACATACCTAACCATCATATGCTGTTTTTTTTTCAACAGGGTTAGTTCCAAAACCTAACAAGCTTTCTTAACCGTTCCTTTAAAGGCAGTACTCTAATCAAAACGAAACATAGAATGCTCTACATAGGCCATACCAATAGACTTAATCAAGACTTATTTTAGCGCAACCCCTTGCACAATAATACTGTATGTTATGGCCTCAAAACACTATTGTTAGTACGATTTGTAAACTAATACTTTATGTTCGCATCACATTCCAAATATATGGCTTTTCTGACATAGTAAACTTACTCGATAGCTCACCCGGTGCAGCACTGCACATGTGATGCAGAGCATATGAGGCTCCTGAAACACGAGTCATGACACTTAATATAAGTGCTCAGAAACTTGTAGAAGCTAACTAAAAGGGCACGGCTGCATCAGCAAATGCCTTTTTATTTCACCTCAACATTATCCGTTAGGTTTATGGTAGGGTTTAATGTTGGTGGTAAGTTATTTTCAAATGCAATAGAGCATTAGCCTTTCATTTCCAAACTATTGTGATACATACAACAACCAAAGTAATAAAAGGTTGCAACATTCACACTCATCTGTGCAGCAAAACACGCAAGAAACACCGTAATATCATTTCGCAGAAATGTCGTCAGATGTATGTTTTTCCAATGAGCCTGGGTTGCGAAGCCCGAAAAAAAGACTCACAAATGATTCCACTAGAGTTTGACGTTAGCATGTTGCTAAGCTAATGCCATGATACTCGAATAGACAATTACTGGGTAAAGAAATGCACTTGTAATTTGATTAATTTAATTTATACTATTCTGTACTGAATGAAATAAAATTATTAATATTAAACATTAGCTCATATGCAATTCTGCATTCTAGAAAAGGATAGATGTGATGCTGCCTTACATTTCAACCAAATGAGGAAAGCAACATAAGGTTGCAATAACCTTACATTTGGAGCTAGAATACCTTAAAATACTGTCTAGATAGACAGCTCAGTTATTAGAACAGAGCTACTGTGTCAGTCTGTCAGCTAGTGAAACCAAGCATCTCAGTTCACCTGACAGTGTTCTCTCTGACCCAGGTTTGCAGGTCTGTTATAAAGACAAACAAGCTGATTTGTACTGTACTATCATACCCTTCCAAAACAGCAGGAGCATAATGAAGCCATTTGTCAAATCCACTCTATGGGAACAGCAGCAAAATACGAATCCAGCACAACCTGCCAGTTTTCCAAGAACAAAGCAAGGCAGGAAATAGAAGTGTCCTTCTAAATGTTTTGGAATAAATTGTTATTGCTTTAGGCTATTATTCCCTTAGGTGTGTTATCAAGATCAGTCAGATGAATAGCTGAAACAAAACGGGTTTGGAATGCAAAAACTCTTCTGACTTAATTGTTTGAGCTCCCAGTTGAGCACATTTAGTGTGATATAACAATAAATAGCCATAATTTAAATTCACAATTGGGTCCTGTTTCCACAATCCAGGCAAGTTCTCTCTCATGTGCTAGGCATGTATGCAGTATAGCATACGCAATTCTCTCCATGCTCTGTATGCATAACAAGCCAGAAATCATAACCTTCAACAAAAACTTGACAGGGTGATAATGAAACAGTGGTACACGCTCAAGCCAGTTAACCAGCCAGCAGGTGTTTCCAAAGCCACTGCTCACACTTTGTCACACAGCTAACAGTGCTGTTAGATGGTAATGTGCAAATGAGCTTTGTTAAGCAGTCATTATATTGTAATGAATAATGTTGCTCTGGGGAAGCACTAATTCAAAGTTGGTTAATTATCACAGTCATCTCTGTGACAATGCAGCACTGTAATACTTATGAGAGCAGCCCACACTTTCCCTATTCATCCTTGTTGATACTGAACGCACTGCTGGTTTATTCCTCTTGAACATGAAGGATCTCTCTGAGGGGAGTCAGATATGTCCTCAGAAGCTAATCGATCGGCACTGTTTCTCCAGAGGAAACGCGAGATGTTCCCTGTTTCCCGCCGATTATATTTGTACTGAGGTTTAGAGCAACTCATGCTGAACTAATCTATATTGCTCTGTAGTTTTTCCACCTGTAATGGATTCCATGTGAGTTATCTTTTCTGGCTCTGACACCCTCCTTGGCAAACTCTCCCCACCTCCAAGTGTGTCTGGGTCCCATATTTCCGACTTATGTGCTCATTCTGCGTAAGAACGTTTTTGATGACCAGCTTCTTTGAAAATGGAATCATAAACATGACCCTGCACCATAAACCACTATAATTTTAAACTTTCCTTCAAAATACAACTGCAAGGAGAGGCACCTTGGGGTAAGCAAGCTTTGCTCAAGGACACAGTGGTGGTATAGCAAGAGTGTGATTGCAGTTATTCCCTAGACTACTGATACTTCAGACTGACTTTCTGACAGCAACCTAGATTCTTAAGCACTGATAACAAGCTTGATTATTACACTCTGATTACATGGGTCAAAGAGATTTTAACCATATCCTTGCTGCATCTCCTTGCTAAGAGTCTGCTGTGTAAAGGTGAAGTATGCTTCAGTTGCCTATTTGCCACTACATCTTCCACACACTGTGCAAAATGGGTCCACGTGGACCGTGAGTGTGCAGACCAAACTTTGTAGCCTCACGCACGTCTGAACATTTAAGAGTGCTGCCTGTATGTGCCTGGAATTGCAAGAGAGGCTCACTGTAAAATGTGATTTTTCATTTTCACCTGAAATTAACACTAGAGGCAGTACAAAAAGCAAAAACGTTTATTCCTTTTTAAACTAATTATGGTTGTGTATGGTAATCTGGGTCATATTACTGACTTGTGGTTCCTTGCACAATGCTATGCGATGACCACAAAAACCTTTTAACCATATTGTAAACTAATACATTTTGACATTTGCGTTACATGCTCAGCTCCACATGTATGGCTGTCTTTACCTGGCAAACTTGCTTGTTAACTCACCTGGTACAGCACGACACTTTCAATGTGGAGTACTTAGGCATGAATCCTGTGAAACACAAATCACAATGGTTAATAAAGGCTTGTAGAAGCAAGATAAAGCAGCATGGCTGTTTCAGCAAATGTTGGTTAGGTTTGGTGTGGGTGGTACTTATATTTAAACATGATAATGCACAAAACTTTTAGCAGCACTCACCAAACATTCTCTTACTCACCACTCACAGTACATACAACTACCAGTGTAATACAATTTTCCCACATCTGTCCATCGGTTTCAGAGAAAGTCTAACATACTTTTAGCATCACTCATTGGACATTTCACTTTGAAAGGAGCACAGAACGTGTAAGAAGCAACATAATATAATTTTGCTGAAATGTTGCCAAACATACTTTTTTTTACATTGAGCCTGGGTTGTGAAGCCCACAAAAGATGCATAAATGTTTTCAGTAAAGTTTGACATTGACATGTTGCAAAGCTTTGTTGGCCTTTCTGCCATAGTAAACTTGCGTGATAGCTAATCTGATTAAAGAGCAGACATGCCTCTTTAACCAACATTAAAGAGCTTAATGCCTTGTAGAAGCAAGCTAAAATGATTGCTTAAGCAAATGTGTTCTCACGTTTGCTTTTTTTTTTTTTTTTTTCAAAATTTACTTTTACATGGTGTTTGCATACAAATGTGTATTAGCAGTGTGTGGACAACACCCCTGCAAAGATAAAAATTTGCGTATTTCATTGCTATTATATGAATATTAGCATGCTCGAGCAGTTAGCGACAACAATGTCTCATAAGCAATCCAGGGGTTTTGTAGTTGGATGCAAAAGTGAATGTAAAAGTCTTCATTTTCTCCCAACATGAGACCATGGAGATGCAGTGGATTAGTTTTGTTTTTAATGATTAAACGCCACTCTATATACAACAAATGGAAGTCGAGGGCGGGGTGTGCTGTAGCTTATTAACTTATTATGACAGAGCTTTTTTTGACAAGGTAAAAAGGTTGTTGTTTTACATGACCATTGAGGAATTTTAACCAAAGTATGTTGCAGCCATTTCATGAAGACCCTGAAGTATCATAACAACTTGTGGAAAATGGTCAAGTCCCTTTTAACAACTTTTGGTTAAACTTAGTTTAGGTGTAGGGCATTAATCTTTAATCGCCACACACTGGACATTTGATTTCCAAATGCCACTATTCATACAATAACATATTCCGGCTATTTTTTGTGCAAACTGAACTTTTTGGCATCCACCTCATTGGACATTTCATTTTGAAAGTGTTTTGAAACCATCAAGAAGCAAACACAGAGTTCTGGCATGAAACTCTAGATGGCGCAGTCCGATAGGTCTAACTCAATCTGACCTAATGACATCATTATCACATGGCACAGCTGATTGGTTCTCTCCTGTATCGGTAGCCTATGAGCTCACTGCTCAACATTCAAATATATGATTAGTGCTTGCTGTAGCAGTTGCAGCTTGCTTCAGAAACCCTCCACCTTCCCCAGCTCCACCTGTATAGATCTGCTACGAGGTGATTCATGTATGCTATATGGGGGTAATTTCATGTATGTTATATTTACAGCAGCAATATTTCTTACATGCTCACAGCAGCATGTTGTGGATGTATTGGCACTCTCGGTACTTGCTCTGCCGCAGCAACAGCGTAGCAGATCCATTCCGCCAAGACCAAAATACATTAACATTGTCATGTACATTACCATGCCAATCTCTCAGAGAGTTGTCATGACAGAACTTAATATCATTTTGCCAAAATTCTGCCACAGGTATATTTTTTTCCAGTGAGCCTGGTTTGTGGAATTGACTGTACTAATTGGTGTATCCACTAGGTGGCAACACTCTCCCCAGCAAGTAGCTTTTAAAAATTAGCCGAAAAAGAAGATGGAAAACCAATGAAAACAACACAAGACAAAAAAGAGACAACAACAAAAAAAAAAAAGGTATTTATAACAATATGATCCACCCATTGTTTCGAGTCCAAAATGTTGCCAATTCCACTGGCTGAAATAACTTTTAATTGGTACTCCATTCAGTGCCTAAATGTGCAAAACTTCTGATTCATTAGCCACTATAAAATAACTAGAAGAAGAAAGTGCAGTAAACGAAAACTATTTGCGCTACAAACTACAATGCTTATTATTATGAAAATGAATTTATATAATATGATATCAAATATCAGTTTGAAATATCAAGCAGCATAATGGACTATTTTTGTACAGATATAATAACTGAAAGTAAATGACACAGGGAGTGTAGTTACGTTTTTATGCAAATTCATGACAGCATACATATTCAAAAGAGTATGAAAAGCTACAATGCTTTAAGGTGGAAAAACAAAGGATGCAGGCTTACAGTAAGAGGACAGGCTGACAAGTCTCCGTCCTCCTTTACATAACCAGCAGCCTGTGTGCAATTAATCATTCCCAACTCCCTCATTAATAATGTCACACTTTCTTTGTGAACTCATAACATGACCTTTCCCTCATGCATCACCACATTAGAGGGCTGTAGAAGAGTCTGCAGCGTGTGTTGTGGAGTATGTGTGTCGATGTCTACATTTCCTTGTTTCTCACTGCTGTCATCTCTCTGAGAAGCTCAGGCACATTTACACCAGCGCCCACGTTACATGTAGCTGAGGTTTGTTTCTGAAGTCTGCTACTTGTACTGACACATGTCACTGAGCATAAGCAGAGACACGAGACACATTCTGTAGTGAAAAGCGGCTGGCATTAATCTCTCCTCATCCTGACCGCTCCAGTCAACCGAGTTACCGAGCATCTGCCCCGTTCTGAATGGGAGGAGTCACCTTGTGTAATTCTTCTGTCTGTACTGAAGTGGATGCTCGGCCCACTCCTGTAGTCTGTCAGAAGACATCAGGCTCACAGCTGACACCAGACTCACTCAGTCAACCCGCTGACTGCAACCTTGCAGGATTTGCCTGCTGCACATTAGTCTAGTCAAGTCTGTTTCACATACACTGAACCACAGCTAAAAAGACAATGGCAGAAGACTCACATTTTGGTGCATGTTTTCAATATTATTTTAAAGTGGCTGAGCTTTAAGTTCTTGAAAAAAATGTTTATAAAAAAACCCTGTAGTTACCTGTAAAAAATATTCAACCTAATCTACAGTAACCTACAGCAAACCTGTAAAAATATTCAATTTGCTGGTTATGTGCCAAAACTATGGATAAAAAAATAACTATTTTGGACATGTGGGCTTTTAGAAACGAAACTTTTTAGAAACTAAACTAAAACACAATTTTCACACTCTTGTTAGTTTATTTTAAAATATCTCAAATTATATACAGTATTTGTTTTGTGGTAGAAATGACAGTGATAGGGGGGAAAAAACATTTTATTCATATTCTGTCAGATCTATTTATTTTTATAATACGTTACAAGTGATTATTTAATACATTTTTATTTAAATATCACGTGTCATATTTTATCTAAAGCATGCTCGTGTCTGACACTTGTACGGTGGCCGAGAGAGAACATTGATGAAATTGATGAAAACATGTTCATCAATTTGACAACACACGCACTGCAAATGCTCTCAAAACAACGAAATAAAGAAACACACTGCAAATAGGCTCAGAACACCTCAGAAATATTTAAGTGAACTGCAAAGTGAGCAACATGGCTGGTAAATATTTATCAATGTTTGCTCTGAAATGTGAGATTTTTGTTTCCTAATAGGCCTATTTATTTTCCTTTTGATTATGTATATATATTATAATAATAATATATATAGATAATAGTTGTCACAGTTTCGGTTAGTTTGGACTTTCTGTTTGCTTCCTCTTCCCCTTGTCATGGTTATTGATTGATTTTTGTCATTATGTTCAGCTGTGTCTTGTTAATTTTCCTGTTTGGTCGTGCTATTCAAATTGGTGTCTGCGCAGTTTTGAGTTTTGTCGGGTCGGTGTATGTGTCACCAGCCTTCCCTTTCTGGATTTACCTGTGCGGATTTATTAAAGACTGCCAGCCTTCATCGTTTGTGTGCATGTTCATCGACACAGATATATATTGGATTGTAGCCTAAATAAGCTGACGAAATGTAACTGAAATTATTTATTTCATTATTTTTACTTTTACTACTTCCCTTACAAAAGTTAGCCATAGGCTAGCCTAAGTTTTTACTATTAAAATGAATTAATTAATACATACATTTATTGTATAAAAAATAAATAAAAACAAAAAATGCTTATTAGTTAAACCATGGTACGCCCAGGGCCGGTTCTAGACATTAGGAGGCCCTAGGCAAAATTCATGTTAGAGCCCCCCCCCTCAATAAAACCTTGACACCATATGTAGCATCTGGACCAATCAAACACAATATATATATTTTGTTAGCTAGATTTCAAAAATACTCTGTAACACCCCAGGACGCCGAACAGGCCCCTGGTTCCATGGTAACCCTGACACCCGATACATTTACGACCTCCTGAAATTTAGGTGAAGAAAATCGCTTCCTTGCCCATAGGCAAAATCCACAAGGGAAGGACTTTTCTTTGCTAATTAATTAATAGGAAAACTTTTCTTTGAATGAACACATGATCCTTCAGGTCATTGGGTATATTATTGTCATCGTGTATTTTGTCTTTGAAATTGTATACTGTGATGCAGGCTTATAATCGAAACACTCCTGTCAGCTTACATATATATAACTCTACAGTTTAGTACCTATGTTCGTTTTCGGATGATCTAATTGGATTGTATATTGTATGTTTACACCGACGCAACATATTAGTGTTCTAAGAGTCTTTACTAATTTTTTATCCGAGTTTCATATGCAAATTACCATGCTTTCAAACAAAGGGCCATAAAAATGCCCCAGTATCTCAGAACTCCCACTTGAGATTCCGGACTTCCTCATTGGACAAGCCCATCTTGCGAGGCGTGAATCTTTGCAGGCTTTAAAGGCCCCGCTCCAGGGACCCACCCAGTCGGTGGTTTTTTTTAATTCTGAGAGGATGTGAGAAGAACGCTCCCGGAAACCCTAAGGTCGTGCCAGGCCTCGGCCTTGTCCTTTCAATTTCACCAAGATTCTCTGACTCAAACTGGTTCTTTCTCATCAACTAACTTCAGTAAAAGATCAACTGGAAACCTTAAGATTTGCATCAGGAATCTCTTTCAGACAGACGAGACTTGCAAGTATCAAACTTAGTCTTATTAATTGATACATTAGGTATCATTTACACCTTTTTACAAAGGTGTGTTTGAACTAAGAATCTGACGTTTCCCTCAGGTTTTAGATCTGCTGAATATGCAAATGGTTCTATAAATTTCATTCCTTATGTCTCTTTCTTTAGTTTTAAACTTTAACCCTTTCCTATACCACTGTATGTGTGTGTGTGTGTGGTGTGTATGTGTATGTTTAGAACCAGTTTATGTTTTTATGTAGGATGTTTGACCAGTTTATGTGTTTATGTAGTATATTAGACTAGGTTACGTGTTTATGTAGTTAATAAAACTTACTTGTATCACACTTGACGTGGGTTCATTGTTTGCTTATAACTTGAGTCACTTAATCATGCAGATTTATGCTACCAGCTTTTGTAGAATTGTACAGTAAGAAGTTATTTCCCTTAACCCATGAAACTAACGTTCTTAGAATTGACAAGACCGTTGACCCTGAGAGATCAGCTAAATATCTACAGCAGATCTAAAAATATTCATAATTAATTATAACTGTTATGGTTAATTGATTCATATTTCTTCCCATGAGCTGCTTCGTTCCAAATATGATCCAACCGTTTTGTTTATACACATTCATTTTGCATATCTTTCCTGTACAGACAAAAGTTTGTACACATCCTATTTTTAATGTTTGTGAATAGTCTCTTATGCTCATCAACCCTGGATTTATTGTGATCAAAAATACAGAACAAACAATAATATGTGAAATATGATTACAATTTGCAAATATGGTTATTCTATTTTACTATACTTTAAATATACAGGCGAAATTTCTCTGTGATCAAAGCGATTTTGTTCAATCAGCCAATTACTCTAGTCTTCGTGTCGACATACCTACATAAATCATTTTAATATGCTGCTTTTTATCCAATGTAGAAACAGTCTTAAGTTTTATTGTATACCTTTGATACTTTTTTCAGGATTTGTTATTAAGAAGTTGTTTAAAAATTATATATATATATACATATTTTAACATATGTCTATTACTATCACTTTTTCTCTATTTAACACATCTTGCTGACTATTTTGTTTATTTTTTCTGTATTTTTGATCAAATAAATGCAAATACAGACTGGATGAGCATAATAATTTTCTCTCAAAAGCATTAAAAATAGTAATGGGTCCAAACGTTTGGCTAGCACTGTATGGTACAGATGAATCAAACTTTATCTAAGAGATCTTTATTGTTGTTGTTTGTGAAGATGTTATTGTGTTATTATGTTGCGTTTTATTCATTTATTCACAGTTCCAAATAATTTTCCTAGCTCGGGTGTGGGCAGTATTCCCCCCTCCAGTTTAATCAATAGTGACTACAGATTGTCATATTAATCACCATCAATATGATATTTGTATTGCCTTGTACTTTGCATATGAATACTATATATATATATATGTATATGAGTGAAGAGTTCAGATAAGCCTCTAAGTGCCATCTGAAAATTTCTTCTAAAATTAGCATTTCTTATCAGGCTCCTATGTTTAGGTTCAGAAATTTCACTTTAATGGCAATGTATAGGTCCTTTTCTATGCCATTAAAGTGAAATAAAATGAACCTAAACATAGGAGCCTGATAAAATGCTAATTTTAGAAGAAAATTTCAGATGTCACTTAGAGGCTTTTGCATCTGAACTCTTTATATATATACATATATATATATAATATATATATATACTGTATATATATTATATATAATATACAGTATATATTATATAATATAGATACACCACAACACACACACACACACACACACACAAACAAGTGAAGCGAAAGACTCTAGCAGAAAAAAGTTGTTTTTTCTCATTTTAAACTGAAATTTTAATGTGTTTATTGTTAAGAATAATGTAGAATCATCATCAAATTAGAAATACATCTGAGATTCTTTATTTGAAACATTAAAAACATTTTCTAGTGTGTTTGCTTTTTAACTTTGAATACAAACTTATCTGCTTTTACTTTTGTATCTATGTTAATAGTCAGTTCCCGACGCGATGTCCTTCACTATACGCGCAAATTCAAAGCAGCGCGTAAACGGTGCTAGCGCTTTCTTAAACTCGTAATAAAGAGGTGAATGATCTTTCCAGAAATGACGCTGATCGACAGAACAAGTTTATATTTAGAATACATTGCAATCTCTCTAAAGTAGATGACGACAACTCACACACCTGCATTAGGAGCTGTACTTCTTTGCGTGCCTATTTAGCCATTTGCATCGCACAGATCGCAGCACCTGATGGATGCGACATTTAGAAGGCGCTTTGAAACTGCAACATTAATTTGTTTAATTGCAGATGAGTGACAATTCAAATATATCCAATAGAGGCTAGACTTTGGCTAGCCCGTCTTGACTGGGGACTAGCATTTATTGGTCTACGGGTATGGAGGCCCCTCCTCAAAGCTCGCGGCCCTAGCAGGGGTTCCTCAAATCTTGCCCTGGGGTCCAATGCCGCTGGCAGAGTTTAGCTCCAACCCTTGCATCAAACTCACCTACCTGGATTTTCTAATGATCTTGAAGAACTGATTATCTTGCCAGGTGTGTTTGATTAGGTTAGAGCTAAACTCAGCAGGAAATTGGATCTCGGGCCATATTTGAGGATCCCTGCCCTATGGCCTAGGCATCCATGCTCTGCCTCTAGCTAGCGCGGCCCTGGGTATGCCATAGATTTAACCATGGTTTTTCTACACTAACCATAGTTTAACCATGGCAGGCTACAACTGTGTTATACAATGGTATCATATGCCAAAAAAAAAAAAGCAAAGTTTCCGGGGGGGGGGGGGGGGGGTGTTGGGTTTTTTTTTTTGGTCTATGCTACTTGCATGTTTCTTGATTTGTTTGTGTTGTGAGCATTTGCAGCACATACTGTCAAACTGATGAAGATGCTTTCTTAATTTGCAGGTGTTTTTCTATTTGCATGTATTTTCCTGAATGTTGCACACTTTTGAACGGCTCTTGCTTGTACATTTGTCTACTTGCTCTGAACAATATATATAATATATATATATATATCTATATATATATATTAAACTCTTTTCAGTACACTTATATAAGATTACTTTGTTAAAATGAATTGTAAAATACTTCTAAGCATTTATTTATCTTCATTTCAATAAATTATTAAAATCAAAAGTTATATCTAATATTTAATGGGCTGGTTTTCTTCAACTATGGAAAAAAATGGATGAAAACAAACTATTTTGGGCCTCTGCTTATAAACATGTAAAAAATTATACATTTATATTTTAAAGAAAGAAAGAATTTTTTTTTTTAAATTGCCACAGCTAATAAAAAGTTTAGAGTTTGTCACTATAGCAACTTTTTGTCAAATTTGGCAAATGTATAACATTTCTATGCCAAATCTTTGGCAAATACAAATGTCAAACCTGAGGCAACAATGACAACTTTGGCACTACTGGCAAACAGTTTCAGTCATTGGCAAACATACAGTAAATGCCAGAAAAATAACAGACTTGCTGAAAAGTGCACTGTAAATCATGGCTTTGTGGATGGTTGTGTTTAATGCCACAATAATTGAAAGAGCTGCGAGCTGCTTATCCTCTGTTTCATGTAGACAATGGCAGCTTTATGCCAACTGACAGTCCGTCTTCATCAGCTGGCTAAAGCATCAGGGCCAGATGAACTGCACACACAGGGGGTAATCAAAAAGTCAGGGTGGTTCTGACAATCACTGGAACAACCCCACATTCCAGTAGTTTTAGAAAGAGCTTTTACATTACATCTGTGGGTGGAATAGATGGAGGACCTCAGTTTTCCATTTCATTCGCCTTCAAGACATCAGGTTCTATCACAATACCAAAAGTGCATGACAAATGGTAAAGATGATCCAAACAACCAAATAGTTCAGTTCTATTCATCTTATGTTAATACAGACAGAAGATTGTCAGTAGTTGACAATCTTGTTTAAATGCTTCCTTGTGATTTCCCAAATGTCACGCTGTAGGAGGCCAGTTTAGATGGATCAGTAATGAGACTCTGCATATCCCTTGTACCCCTCCGTTTTGGCAGACGCCCACTGTGACAACTGCCTCTAGTGACTGGACACGCTTCCACATTTTTGATAGAATGACAGTTTAAGAGGAAGAAAGCATCTTAGGGCAGTTTGGGGGTGAGCTGCACATACGAACGCATGCTAATATTCATAATAAAATGTCTAATACTGATGTAGTTAGGTTATGGCTTTGTGATATCTTGTTGCTTGTTTTAATTTTTGTTCATTGTTTGGGCCAATATGAATATATTACTTAAACATAATTTCTAACAGACGATAGTGAAAAGGAAAAATGTGCCATGTTCTTAAAAATCTGTCTAATGATTTGTATACTGTTTTTGCATGTTGTTTGGACCACATTCATTTTTAAGACAAACATGTTTAACTATTAATAAGCAGAAGTTTTGTAAAAAAGTTACATTCATATTTTTTTTATTCTTTTAATGAGTATTTTTTTTCTTCGTATCAAAATAGTTGCTATTTTTGATTTTATGCCCTCCACACACTCAGATTGTTCAGAATTACATAAACATACTGAATAAATTAAAAGACAGAACAAAAAAAATAAACCATTGACTCATTTATCAAAGTATGGTTCACAAGCCACAATTTCAATCTCAAAAAAGCAACAAATTGCATTCTTATATTAACTAAATTACAGCATCCATCTATGCAGTCTTGTAGCATAATAAAAGCTATGTTGACTCACTTTAACAGAAAAATAATACATTTAATATGAAGTGATTAAGACATGTCATCAATAACTGACTATAGATATTTACATCTATCCTTGAACTGTGGTTGCACAAGGATCATTGGTGACTGGTATTGAGAAAATTCAGACTAGAGCTGTGTACCCTCACACATTTCAAATTAAAATCTGTCACATACACAATAGTGTTGATTTCACTGGCGTATATAGTGACCATGTCTTTGACCATTCAGTAGTGATTACTGGATGCAATGGGGCAGCATGTTAAAAGGTTTTCTCTTATTTTTAAAGATAGCAAGTGTGAGAGAACTTAAGCTGATTCCTATGCAGAGAGAAGCTTTTGCCTCAAGCAGAAAGAACTGTGTGTGTGTGTGCACGTTGCGTGTGTGTGTGTGCGTGTGTGTGTGTGTTGTCTGTGCCACTACGTGTGTGAGTCTTTCTGCTAGTCAGGGAAATATAGTAGATATTATATAGTCATTCAGAATAACTAAACCACTGACCAGCGTATAATCTAAAACACCTTTTAAGCCAAATACAAGCTGAATAGAGTAATTTACTGCCACCTGGACATGAGTCACTATTCTCTCCGCCATCTCTTATGAAATTGTCCGTGTTTTCTCTGCATTACTACTTATTACTAATGCATTCCCTTACTGAAATCTTGAACTTTCCAGAAATTTACCGGTTTCAAATAACCTCCTGGGTAGTGTGCTTTATAGTTGGGTGGTCATTTCTAATCACCCAGACACTGAAGATTTGACTCAGTACCGGCAACATGTCAGAAATGCCGGTACACACGAAAAAGTGCCAGTACACTAAAGACTAAAATACAGAAGTGCCGGTACTGCGTACTGGTGCATACCGGCCCACTTCAAGCACTGAGATTATCGATCAGTAAAGGCTTATTTTTGTGTGGTTCCTTACTCTGCAGGATGTTATGACCTCAATATGCTTTTGGGTCATTCCGTGTCAAATCAACCAAAATTCAAACATTTCCCCAGCTCAAATTTTTTATTTTGCTAATATATTTTCTGAAGAAAGACAGACATGAATAGTGATGAAAGCCAAAATATTAAACGTCATGGATGAATATTTACTGAGTAACCCACTATTTTGTAGAGGGGTCAAAATGGCAATTTTCATCTGAGATTTGGAGCCAAGTTACAGGATGGTAAAATGACTTCAGAAAGATGACAGCATCATTGTGTAATTTTTTACACAGAGATTGGAAGCTTTATTAGTCAAATCTGTTGACTTTATCAGTCTTTGTTGCATCATATGCCAATGGTGACTGTTCAAAAATAGGAAAAATGCACTTTTTAAGTTTTACCAAGTTGGCATGAAGGTAACTCAAGCAGTATTTTAAAGGTGACATTATCATGAAAATCGATTTTCCATGTTTAAGTGCTATAATCAGGTCCCCGGTGCATCTACCAACCAAGGAAACGTGAAAAAGATTAACCCAGTAACTTTGTTTTGGTAAGCCTTTTTCTGCAAGCATCTGAGAAAACGAGCGAGTCTGATTTTGTTCCCTTGGTGATGTGGCAAAGGGATCTCATTATAATATTAACGCCTCTTAATCTGCACGTTCCACCCACGGCACCGTCATTTGACTTCGCAAGCGACAAGTTTTGAGGCACAAAACATTGCTAACTGTTCTGTCATTGGCTGCACAGAACACTGTTTAGAGTCCCAGCCTCAGAGGAGACAAGAGAGCAGTGGATTTATTGATTTATTTACTGTATATTGCTGCTGCCACACAGATCTAAAATAAACATGCAATTTATTTCCCAGCTGTTTACCTTCACAGACATAACCGACTGTTTTCATAACTCATGTGTTTAACGCAAACTTATGTGTGAATGAGAACTTAGTCTAGTACTCACATGCTGTGACAGCCACTTTCTGTACGTGTGCACTCAGAAAACCGTATATAAGAAGTTTAAACAATATGGTTTAAAACGCATGATTTCAACACGATAAACATGAAAATCAGAACCAAAACAGATGTTTTAGAAGGTATGAGCTGTAATGGCGCAGCTCTATTCTGGAAAAGGGGGCGGGGAGCAGCAGCTCATTTGCATTTAAAGAGACAGACCTATTTTGAGCTGAAACTTCACATTCTGGTGACACCAGAGACTTATATTACATATTTTGTAAAAAGGGGAATAATATGTCTCCTTTAAGATATCTTAGTGTCCTTTTTAGATATTGGGTCTCACAAACTTTCCTTTTGGCATCTTCGTTTTTAAGGCCCTAATCGTTCAGGTCCTGAGATTTTGGATTTCATATGATCCAGGGGGTGTAAATCCATGAATTCTACAAATTTAAAAACCAATGTGGGCGGCAATTTGAAACAATATGCTTTAAAGAGGCATGTATGAAGAGCAAATAATTATGAAATAGAAAAGGTATCTCGTTTCCTTCTGTAAAAAACAACTGCATAAACCTTTATCCTGTCTTCGTGCCATACATAATTTTCTCCAAAGTTTGCGTGCCTATGTAACTCAAGAAGTATTAAAGATATCTTAGTATAATTACAGTTCTTAATAAACATTTCTTTCGGAATCTACATTTACAATGCCTTACATCGTTCAGTCCCAGTGATATGGGCATCTCAATGAGGCTCCATTTTCAGATTGTTAAATAATACCCATGTTCAGTGGTTGAAAACCAAATGTTGGCCACTTTGCATACAGCCAATACTTACTGTATTTAACGCTTAATGTGTGAAGAATAAGTAATGTTGAAACTAGAAATGTATCTTGTTTCCCTCTATCGTCAAGGTGCAGGGTGCCTTCTCGGCTTCCCCTGAGGTCTGTGTTATCCTGTCATGTTCGGTAGCTTGCGGTCTGGGCAATCAGTGCTGATCTCGCAGCGGGGGTTCGCGGATCACGAGCTGACTCTCCCCCACCTGGCGCTCATTCCCCCATTCCCTTATATGTCTCTGCCTGTCTGTCCTTCGTCGTGAGTAGATTGTTTTGTCCTTGCTCGTGTCTTTGTGTGACTTGTGTGTGCAAGCATCAGTGTCTGACCCTCTGTTCTCCTGTGCTCAAGGACTCGTAATACGGAGATCCGGCAGCTCGAGTGGTCCGCAGTGTCTGCCGGCCAGCTCTGGAATCTCTGCTCACTTGAGCAGCAGTTAACTATTGTTTATGTTATTTTGTGTTTTGTGGCGAGAATAAAGACCCTCCTTTCTCACTACTCTGCATCTGAGTTATCTCTCTATCCCAGGCCCTGACAGAATCTACTCACCATAATATGGATTCAGCAGAGGAGACGGAGTTGCGCCGAGCCCTCCTGCAGCAGGGCTCTCTTCTGGGGCGACAGCAGGAGGAACTCGCGGCTTCTCATTGCGCTTACTCTGAGATTTCTCTCCAACTCAACCAGCTGGCAGAACGATTGGATCAGCTGCAGGCCAGCCCTTCGGCAGCCCGGGCTGGCACACCCGCGCCTGGCTCTGAAGGAGACGTTCCTCGCCACGCGGAACCGTGGCTTAATCCGCCCGCTCCATGCTCGGGTGAACCCAACTCATGTCGGTCATTCCTGTCCCAATGCTCGCTGACTTTCACTCTCCAGCCTTCTTGTTTCCCCACGGAGCAATCCAGGGTAGCGTTCGTCATCATGCTCTTGGTGGGTCAAGCGAGAGAGTGGGGAACGGCCATGTGCGATAGTGAGCATGACTGCTGTTTGTCCTTTGAGGCATTCTCGAAGGAGTTGCGCAAGGTGTTCGATCGCTCGGAGCGGGGAATTGAGGTGGCACGAGCCCTGTCGCTGCTCCAGCAGGGACAGCAGTCCGTGTCCGTTTACTCCATTGAATTCCGCAAGCTCTCATTGAATGAGAAGGCACTCTGGGATCACTTCCTCCACGGCCTGGCTGAGCACGTGAAGGACAAGATCTATTCCCTTGAGTTGCCTTCTGGCTTGGATTGATTGGTCGATCTCGCCATTCGGGTTGACGACCGGATGGCTCTCCGTTCCCGGCACCGAAGAGGGGGGATTCCCCGCGAGCACGTCACTGGGGTGGAGTTAGTAGCGGCGTGTGACATGCTGTCTCAACGCCTCATCCTCCCGGAGGAGGAGCCCATGCAAGTCGGGAGAGCACGGCTGACCATAGGGGAGCGACGGCGTCGCCTGGCCAATCAGCTGTGTCTCTACTGCAGGGAGGTGGGCCATGTTGCAGCGGCATGCCCTGTTGCAGGGCGACGCTTATCACGCAGGGGAGAGCGTATGGTGAGCGTCACCACTACTCGACTGCCATCTGGTGGTCGGTCAGTGTTTCAAGCTTCATTACAGTTTGGGGGAGCTGTCTACCAAGCTTCCGCGTTAATCGACTCTGGAGTGGAGGGCGACTTTGTGGATTCCAGATTGGCTACACGTCTGGGGATTTCGTCCATTGCCCTGGCCGAACCTATTTCTGCCAGGACCCTTTGTGGCACCCCATCTCACTAATATTACCCACGTCACTAAGTTCATTACGCTAACCTTGTCTGGTAATCATGCCGAGGAGATCCGATTCCTCCTTATTAATTCGCCCACCGCTCCAGTGGTGTTGGGTCACACCTGGTTGGTTAAACATAACCCCCATATTGATTGGGCTCACGGGTCTATTTTGGATTGGAGCCCTTTCTGTTTAGCTCAGTGTTTAGGTGCTGCATTTTCCCCAGTCTTGTCTTGTTCTGTGTTGCAGGAGGAGCCGGTGAGCCTGGCGGATGTACCGGAGGCTTACCATCACTTGAGAGCGGTTTTCAGTAAGTCCCAAGCTTCATCTCTGCCTCCGCACCGCCCGTACGACTGTGCGATAGACCTGTTGCCTGGCACTTCTCCTCCTAAGGAGCGCCTTTACTCTCTGTCCGGTCCAGAGAGAGAGACCATGGAGAGGTATATACACGATTCTCTGGTAGCAGGCATTATCCGCCCCTCTTCCTCTCCAGCTGGGGCGGGGTTCTTCTTTGTGGAGAAGAAGGATGGTTTGCTGCGCCCCTGCATTGACTATCGGGGGTTGAATGACATCACGGTAAAGAATCGTTATCCTTTGCCGTTGATGTCATCGGCTTTCGCGCTCTTGCAGGGGGCAACCATCTTTACGAAGTTGGACCTCCGCAGTGCTTATCACTTGGTTCGGATTAGGGAGGGGGATGAATGGAAGACCGCCTTTAACACCTCTACTGGGCACTTTGAATATTTGGTCAAGCCGTTTGGGCTTTCTAACTCTCCGGCGGTCTTCCAGGCACTCGTCAATGACATGCTCAGAGACATGGTCGACCGGTTTGTTTTTGTCTACCTCGACGATATCCTGATCTTCTCCCAGAACGAGCGCGAGCATGTCCAGCACGTCAGGCGAGTGCTCCAGCGGCTGATGGAGAATCGTCTATTCGTCAAGTTGGAGAAGTGTGAGTTTCACCCACGGTCGGTTCCGTTCCTGGGGTTTATTCTCTCGCCTGAAGGTATCCGAATGGATCTTGCCAAGGTAAAGGCTGTTGCTGATTGGCCCACCCCAGATAGTCGTAGAGCGGTCCAGCGTTTTTTGGGGTTTGCCAATTTTTACAGGCGGTTCATTCGGAACTTTAGCCAGATCGCCCTTCCTCTGACTGATCTCACCACCACTAAGAAGCGTTACGGTTGGTCTTCGCAGGCTCAGACTGCGTTTGAGAACTTAAAGAGTCACTTCGTTTCGGCTCCCATTTTAACCACCCCCGAGCCGTCTCGTCAGTTCATTGTGGAGGTAGATGCGTCCGAGGTGGGGGTTGGGGCAGTTCTGTCTCAGAGATCATCTTCAGACGAGAAAATACATCCCTGCGCTTTTCTTTCCCATCGATTAACCCCCGCAAAACTGAACTACGACATCGGAAATAGGGAGTTACTAGCTGTCAAGCTGGCACTGGAGGAGTGGCGCCACTGGTTAGAGGGAGCTGGGTTTCCGTTTATCGTTTGGACTGACCATAAAAATCTGGAGTATATCCGCACCGCCAAGAGAACAAATTCCAGGCATGCTCGCTGGGCATTATTTTTTGGATGTTTCAGGTTTACCATTTCTTATCGCCCGAGCTCTAAGAAGGGTAAACCTGACGCGCTGTCGCAAATCTTTGAGGCTGAGCCTAGTCCCACCCTCCCCGTGGCTATTCTGCGTCCCGAACGGGTTGTGGCGGCGGTCACCTGGGGGGTGGAGTCCAAGGTCCGCACGGCGCTACGCGACGTTTCTGTTCCCGCGGGATGCCCAGAGGGTCTGCTCTTCGTGCCCGAGTCAGTCCGAACTAGTGTCCTACAGTGGGGCCACTCTTCTAGCCTAGCTTGCCACCCTGAAGCAACTCGCACTTGTAGGTTAATCAAGCAACGGTTTTGGTGGCCATCTGTGGCGCGGGATGCTCGACAGTTTGTGACGGCCTGTCCGATTTGTGCTGCGGGTAAGGGCTCCAATCGACCCCCAGCAGGGCTACTCCAGCCGTCACACTACTGCTGTGGTGTGTCGTCTGCTGAACCGTCATCTTGGAGTTCCAGGTTAACCATGGTCGAGTACGCGCACAACTCCCTCCCGGTCTCGTCTACGGGTTTATCTCCCTTCCAGTGCTGTTTAGGCTACCAGCCACCATTATTCCCCTCCCAAGAATCCAATGCCATTGTTCCATCCGCGCATGCATTTATTCAGAGACGTCTCCGTACATGGAGGATCGCCAGAGAAGCCCTCACTCGGACTAGCGAGAGGAACAAGGCGTCGGCGGACCGTCACCGTACTAAGCCCCCACTTTACGTGTGTGGTCAGAGAGTCTGGTTGTCGTCTAAGGACATTAACTTCAGACTGCCCTCACGTAAACTGGGACCCAAATTTGTTGGACTGTTTATGATTGCTAAGGTGCTCAGTCCGGAGTCGGTGCGACTCAAATTAACCCTGCAGTTTTAAAAGATCCACCCGGTTTTCCATGTTTCCAAAATCAAACCCGTCTTACGCTCCCCCCTTCAGCCCTTGACCTCCGCCCCTCCGCCTCCCAGGCTTATCAAGGGGTCGCCAGCCTATATTGTGCAGCGGCTCATTGATGTGAGGCGTAGGGGTAGAGGTCACCAATACCTGGTAGACTGGGAGGGGTATGGTCCGGAGGATAGATGTTGGATTCTGGCTCGTGACATTCTGTATCGCGCTCTCATCGATCAGTTTCATCAGCGTCATGGTAAGTCCTCCGGGGACGCCAGGAGGCGCCCCTGAGGTGGGGGTTACTGTCACGGTGCAGGGTGCCTTCTCGGCTTCACCTGCGGTCTGTGTTGTCCTGTCATGTTCGGTAGCTCGTGGTCTGGGCAATCAGCGCTGATCTCGCAGCGGGGGTTCGCGGATCATGAGCTGACTCTCCCCCACCTGTCGCTCATTCCCCCACTCCCTAATATGTCTCTGCCTGTCTGTCCTTCGTCGTGAGTAAATTGTTTTGTCCTTGCTCGTGTCTTTGTGTGACTTGTGTATGCAAGCATCAGTGTCTGACCCTCTGTTCTCCTGTGCTCAAGGACTCGTAATACGGAGATCCGGCAGCTCGAGTGGTCCGCAGTGTCTGCCGACCAGCTCTGGAATCTCCGCTCACTTGAGCAGCAGTTAACTATTGTTTAAGTTATTTTGTGTTTTGTGGCGAGAATAAAGACCCTCCTTTCTCACTACTCTGCATCTGAGTTCTCTCTCTATCCCAGGCCCTGACACTATCAAAACAATTGTGTAGGACATACCTGAGTGTCATGAATATTCTTTTTTTTCCAAAATTTGCATGCCTGTAACTCAAGAAGTATTAAAGTTATCTTAATATGATTTTAGATTTTGGTTCCTAAGAAACATTTTTTTTTGGAATCTTCATTTTTAAGGCCCTATATTGTTCAATTCCAGAGATATTGGAATTTCAATATGTGCAGCCTCCATATGTCCAATGTCAGTTATCCTAACCATTTACAATGGATGAAAACCTAATGTGAATTTGTGTTTATCTTGTCATCACTGTTAACAATGCAAATATGCAAATAATAACAGTAACCCAGGGTTTAGGAATGTACAGTGTGACACGTCAGACTATGAATGACCAGGATTAATTGTTAACTTTAGGTAAAGTATTAACAGCATGAAATGCAAAATAAGATTAACCAGGATCCCATTTACTTAGGGTTTAGTATTACCCAGTGTTAATTATTTCATGTGTAAGAGGCCCTAAATGTTTGAGATATACTATCAGTGATTCTGCCAAATATGCCTATTAGTAGTAGATACTACTTCGATCTATAACTATGCTTCACATTTTATAACAATAAAAAAATAAAAAGAAATTCTAATAATTAATCCAGCTGAGGTAAATCTTGATTTATTGATGTGAATGCAATGTGTGGCAAAAGCAACCACACTTCCTTATGAAGCGTGGAATTTGTTTAAAACGTTACATTCTATTAAATTGTTTTGATAGAAGGAAACAAGATACAATTCTAATTTCAACATTATGTATTCTTCAGACATTGTTCTTTAAATAAAATAAGTATTGGCTGTATACAAAGTGACCAACATTTGGTTTTCAACCACTGAAATTTGGTTTAAAATTTTTAAATATCTGGACATCGCGTCTCATTGAGATGTCCCTATCTCTGGGGACTGGAATGATGTCGGCCTGCAATTAGATCTAAAGAACGTCATTACAAACTAGAATTTCAAATCATATTGCAATTTCTTTAATACTTCTTGAGTTATATGCACGCAAACTTTGGAAAAATAATATTTATGGCACTCAGACAGGTATGTTCCATGCAGTTGTCTAGACAGAAGGAAACGAGATAGATCTCTAGTTTCAACATTATTTGTTATTCAGATTTAAAATAAAAGAAGTCTCATATTTTTGAAAATTAACCCACATTTGGTTTTTGACAAATGGAAACGTTTACAATTTACTCCTGGAGCAATATTGAAATTCCAATATCTCTGGAACCGAACCATATAGGGCCTTAGAAATGTAGATGCCAAAAGGAAAGTTTGTTAAGACTCAACATATAAAAGGGAATTGCATCACATAACCAGTTCCATATGTACGCTTTTTCAAGCATAGTAAAAACTTGCTGCGAGACATATGTAGGCAGATTGTGATGGAAAGTGCTTGAGTCCCGTGAACCACAAATCATAATAAAAGAGCTCAGAAACCTGTAGAAGCAACCTAAAAGAATAGTGATTTCACCAAATGAGTTGTATCCCTATTTACATTTGTTAACACTATCAGTTAGGTTTACTATAGGTGGTACCTTATTTTTTTAAATGCGATAGAGTATTAACCTTTTAGTGTCACTCACTGGACATTTCATTTCCGAACTGCCTCGAAATGTAAAACAACCAATGGAATAAAATTTTGCCATTGCAAAATATTCCACTGTTTAGGATCAAACTGAATCCGCTTTTAGTATAGCTCACTGGACATTTCACTTTGTAAGTGCAGGAAACGTGAATGAAGCAGCATAAAGTCATTTTGAAGTAATGTCGCCACAGGCACATTTTTTCAATTAGCCTGGGTTGAATAAACAGCTTTTTCCAGGCCATTGATATGTCTTTTTTATGTGAGTGTTGCATAAAATATGTTTTTCAAAACAAAATATGCATACATATTTTAAAGCATGATGTAATTTTGTCAACATTAACCAAACTGCAGTTTAATACGCAGAGAACTAAGGCATTCAATAATGTTATAGTTTCTGTTATTGTTATATGCTTCACCTTTAAGCTCTGTAAAAAGGATTTAAGAGTGTATATTACTCTGGAGCCAAATTAGCATCTCCATTATTCAAAATCAAGAGCACAGCAGGTCTGATTTAAACTCTGGCCATGTTGCCAAAGCATATAGGGAAATTTAATTGATTGGGTGCAAACCATTGTTCAATGTGTTTAGCTCTTTAACTGTTCAAACTAAGAAAGATCACTTAAAAATTAAAAAGAAAAACTTTCAGTCTCTTAGAGCCACTCTTTCCTTGGATGGATAGCTCAGTCAAAAGCAAAAAAGACAGTTTTGTCATAATTTAGTCACATATTTCTTACATCATGAATGGAGATGTTTTGAAGATTGTTCACATTGACATTATGGCTTTCGGCTGTCAGCCTCCAAAATGGACAAAAAGCATCACAATAGTAGTCCATATTCACTATTATTATTTTGAAAATCTCGCTAGAAAACTGCAGCAGCATTCACTTTCACTGTTTGGAAGAGAGCAGCATGAGAAACATTCTTTCTTCATTTTGTGTTTCAAGAAAGAAACATTCATACAGGTTTGGGACTACAAGAGAGTTTACTTGTACTTGCTCTGTTCTAAAAGTAAAAATAAAATGTGACTCATTCATGGATGTGACATCTGTTTTTTCCCCTGCAATTTTGAAACACGTGTGACTTATATTCAGGTGTGACTTATTTTCCGGATAACAAGGCAACCCTTAAGGCATCTAGCCTGTTACCTATTGAATTTATTTCAGCGATTTAAGGTTGATGAGCCATGTTTAAAAGTTTGGAAAGTTTCTTAACTCCATTCCTCCAGTGACTTGTCTTTCCCTTTTTACTTGTCTTTGTGCAGTCACTGTATAATTGTTTTTGCTGTGTCTTTGCTCCAGGAGACAATTAACAGCAGATTAGGCCTTTTTTTCTTAAATAGTGCAACTTCTCCCGAGTCATTATTAAATCCATCACAACAGAAGAGGCGTGCAAACATTATTATGGGAAAAAAAAGTGTTTTTATGTAATAAGCTTTATGAAAAAGCTAGACTTAATTAATGCCTGATGAAATCTTGGTTGATCTACACTTTTTTTAATGTGCTTTATTGTCAGTGGCGTTGTTGAATGTCAAATATTAATATTTACCTGGAAATAAAGCAGAAGATTGACACTCAACCTGACATTTAGGGATATTGTCTACAGGTGATGGAATTTCTATTAAAATGAATGAATCGTTGTTGCCTAAAGACACCTCCATTGCAGATTTCAACAAAGGCTTCTCCATATGCCCTCAAAATACCCCCACATTCTGTGAGCCACTCAGTCACCGACATGTCATGCTTCAAGATGAGCCTAATACTAAGGTTGTCTCTTTTTTGTGCTTTGATACCACAGACAGACAGGAAGAGTGGGAGGCCGGAGATCTCCACTGGGATCTCTGACTGTCTTCTGCAATATAGACAGTACAGAAGAGCAAGACCAACGATACTAATCAAAACCTTGAATGCTACAATACCGCCAGAGGCATTTCAGAGAAAGCACAAACAGAAAAGAAAGAAATGAAACAAAAATGCAACATAATTTTATGTGACTACGTGTCGTAAATAATAACTTCATTTCATGACCTTTCCTTTTGTACTACACTGACTTCTTCCACACTTCCGACTGATATGATTAGCACTTCAAACAGACTCGGCATCTGCTGCAGTTCTTCTTAAGGACATCATCAGAGAGTACAAGACTAACAATTAATATTTGATGCGATTTGGGTCAGTCCAGTGTTTTTCTCAACAGTGGCATGACAGATTTTGGAGACAGATGAGAGGATAGTTGACATCTTGGCAGAGATTGGCATCTTGATGGATGGCACTGTAAATTGTGGTGTGTTTTCACAGACGCTGGTCATCTTTTTTTTGGTCATGGCTCAAGGCACTGGGATGGGTTCTTATTACAGTCACTCGGTTCACATTCTTTTGGCACAAAAATATAAATGCAAAATGTGTTGTTCTATTTCAAAATTCGGAAACACTTGAATTGCTTATTATTAGCATGCCTAATATAAACATATTGGCTGTTTATTAATGCTTATAAAGCACATATTCTGCATGGCAATGTTCTACATCCAACCCAATACCTACATTAAAAACTACCTTACTAACTATTTATAAGCAGCAAATTGGGAGTTTATTGAGGTAAAAGTCATAGCTACTGGTTTGTTTATGGACCTTAAAATAAAGTGCGACCCAAAATTCTGATGGGATGAGCCACATTCAAAGTGGTTGAAAAATAGCATGTTTTACTTCATTTTAACATACATTTGGTATATTTTCTGATATGTAATTCATGTTGAAGAACAAAATACGAGATGTTTATCGCAGACCTTTTACTCGATTTACACATAAATTGAAAACTACAGTATTATGCTCACCCTAATCAAAACTTTAAGTAAGTTAAGAGTTTATTTAAATGTTTCATTGCACCTCCCACACTGAAATGCATTAAAGGAATAGTTCACCCCAAAACGGAATGTACTCACCCTCAGGCCATCCAAGATGTAGAAGAATTGGTTTCATCATTGGAACAGATTTGGAGAAATTTAGCATGGCATCACTTGCTCACCAATGGATTTATTTATTGCTTTATTTGAGAATAAATCTAATGCCATTTTCTGTTTTCTTATTTAGAATGAGCATTATATAATATTCAGTGTGACATACGTGTTATTGGCTCTGCTAGATATATTTTAATCCATTATACAGTGATTCCATAATCTGTAATATAGAAAAAAGAGGGACGATGGAAATGTAAAAAACACAGCTGAGGGAGAAAGAAGGCAAGAGAACCCTAATATGCATTAATACCACAATATTTCTTAAATGTATATATGAATTTGTATATGTGTGTGCTGTGCAGTGTGTGGGAGAATGTGCTGTTGGCTTGCATGGAAATGTGAACTGAAACAATGAGCCTAAGCGGATATGTGTTTGGAAGAATCCCAATTACTGCTGCAGCTTGCAAAGGAAGGCCATGTGCTTAGCCTGAAATGCTCAGGCTGATGGTGGATGTATCATATATAAGACTTAGATCACATATAGAACAATACAAATGTATTAGTCCACCCACATGTAGCAGGAGTGTTTTGTGCATGTGTTTAACTGGTAGGCGGTAGAAGGTTATTAACAAAGGCATTTAGAAAATGAAAAAGGTACTTGTAATTTTCTGCCAGGACATTATCCATTAAGTTTACAGACATTCCTTTTAATGGAATAGTTCATGCAAAAATGAAAATGTGCTTAAAATGTACTCACCCCTAGGTCATCCAAGATGTAGATGAGTTTGTTTCTTCATCAGAACAGATTTGGAAAAATTCAGCATTACATCACTTGCTCACCAATGGATCCTCTGCAGTGAATGGGTGCCGTCAGAATGAGGTCCAACTGCTGATAAAAACATCACAATAATCCACAAGTAATCCACACAACTCCAGTTCATCAAATTAATGCCTTCTAAAGGGAAAAGGTGCATGTTTGTGATAAACAAATCCATCACTAAGACGTTTTTAACTTCAAACCTTTGCTTCTAGCTAAAATACGATTCCTCTATTTATAATATTGCTTTCTCCAGTGAAAAAGTTGAGTCGTCTGAATCAGGAGAGAAATATGTACAGATCAAGCACTGTTTATGAAACTGTTCTAAACAAATATGTTTCAAAAATGGCTCAGAAGTTAGTTCTAAAAAAAGGTCTAGCATTTGTTTGCTGATACTTGGTTTGACATTTTATTATCTACTTAAATTAAATTCATAGATTTTTAGTGTGGTTTAAATGTCTTAATAGCTTTTGGGGCCATTGTATCTAATACAGAGTAACTGTTGAGCAGAATTTTCATTTCATTAATAAGAGTGCTAATTGCATTATTTGTAATGTTGGGAATAATGTTTTGCTGAACAGTCGCTGCATCTGTCTCTTAAATTGGCACATAGCTGCAATACACACACTCAACTACTGCAGTCTTCATCTGTGGCCTTCTCTCTGTACCAGTTATATCACAAAATAAAATGTAAGCAAATGCACCCATGCTCTTGATATGCATACAGCAGCAATTTTTATTTAAAATAACCCTCAAAGTGTCAAATATATCCAATTTTATGAGTGACTGATTGATATTTAATTCTTGTCTAGACATGAATTATGTACACTAGTTAAATAGATAAACTTTTCAGTCTATTACAATGTTCTACTTTAATTTATTCTGTTGTTGATCAAATATATAAAAGGGAGAGCAGGTATATTATTATAAAACTGGCTGGGAATTACTTGTGCTTGCTGACTGGATACTCTAGTAGCTTTAATTAATTTGTTTTGTTTGGTCATTTGTTGTCTTCAGTGTCTGGTCATCCAACACGCTGAAGCTGCGTTCGTGAATGGCTCATGCGTCTGTTGTGGGCAAATGAGCATGGCATCGTTGCGATCTCGCCTCTCTTTTTTGAAAAGAGAGGCACCCTCTGCCGCTACCCGTCCCGGTCTCTCTGGCTCAAGCAGAGGACCGCCGACTAGCGCTCTGGGAGATCTGAGGGTCACAGTGAGAGCATCGGGGGAGATCGCAGCATCGGGGGATGGGCTATCGTCCTCCGAGGATAAAGATTTGCCGCAAGCATCTTTTGTTTTGTTTTATTTCTGTTCCGCCGCTGGCTCAAGGGCCAGCAGTAACCACATTGTCAATGAAAGATCAATTTTCTTTTCCTCCGGGTTCTCAGGCTAGCGGGCTGACAGTGTGCGACATGCTGCCTCCTCACTCTTGCCCACAACGCCCCCTCTTGCCAGCGGCCAAGAGAATGCAGTTGGGAGATGCGATGCCTCTCCGCGCATCTCTGGCCAGTCCCTCAGGGACTTAGGGAGTTCTGTGGGTATGAGTCTTCTGTACCATCCAGCTCTACTCCCCTCCGCTGCACCACTGCGGGTACGTCGGTTGTTCCTTTGGTGCCACTTGTACGGTGTCTGGGGGCCTGGCTAGCGCTGCCCAGCCTGTCTCTGTGGCTCATTTGCACAATTCGACTCGGCTATGCGATTCAGTTCGCTAGGCAACCTCCCAAGTTCAGTGGCGATCTCTAGACTTTGGTGGTAGTCCGAGATGCTCCTGTCTTGCGCTAGGAGATTGCTGTCCTCCTGGCAAAGTATGCAATCGTGCCGGTCCCTCCAGCCGAGATGAGGCATGGGTTTTACAGCCCCTACTTCATCGTACCCAAGAAAGGTGGTGGCTTTCGTCCAATCCTGGATCTGCAAGTCTTGAATCGGGCTCTTCACAAGCTTCCATTCAAAATGTTTACACAGAAGTGCATCATCAGATGCATCTAGCCCCAGGATTGGTTTCTAGTGGTCGACTTGAAGGACACTTACTTTCATGTCTCGATTCTTCCTCGACACAGACCATTCCTACAGTTTGCGTTCGAGGGTCGGGTATGGCAGTACAGGTTCCTCCCCTTTGGGCTTTCCCTGTCCCTCCGTGTCTTCACGAAAGTCTCGGAGGGCGCCCTTGCCTCATTACGGAAAGTGGGCATAGGGATCCTCAACTATCTCGATGACTGGCTCATCATGGCCCGCAGTTGTGCGATCACAGGGACCTGGTGTTCCAGCACCTCAGCCAGTTGGGGCTTAGGGTTAATTGGGAAAAGAGCAAACTCTCCCCTGTGCAAAGGATCTGTTTTCTCGGTGTGGAGTTGGACTCGGTGAATATGACAGCATGTCTCACCAACAAGCGCGCTCAGTCAGTACTGGATTGTCTGAGTTCCTTCAGAGGCAGGACGGTGATTCCGCTGAAACAATATCAGAGGCTCCTGGGGCATATGGCAGTCATGCTGTCATGCTGCTCGGGTTGCTTCAAATGAGACCACTTCAGCACTGGTTACACTCCCAAGTCCCGAGATGGGCATGGTGCCGCAGGACATATCGTGTGACCATCACACCGATGTGTCGCCGCTCATTCAGCCCCTGATCGGACCTTGCTTTTCTACGGGCCAGGGTGCCCTTAGAACAAGTGTCCCAGCATGTTGTTGTCACGACAGATGTATTCAGTATGGACTGGGGCGCTACATGCAAGAGGCAGGCAGCCTCTGGGTCCTGGACGGGGCCTCGACTGCTTTGGAAAATCAACTGCCTGGAGTTGTTGGCAGTGCACCTTGCCTTGCGGCAGATCCGGTCATTGCTACTAGGCAAGCACGTGTTGGTCCGCATGGACAACACTGCAGCTGTGTCTTACATCAACCGGCAGGGAGGTCTACGTCGTATGTCACAACTCGCCCGCCATTTCCTCCTCTGGAGTCAGACGTGGCACAAGTCGCTGCGTGCCATTCACATCCCTGGGGAGCTCAATCGTGCAGCCGATATGCTATCACGACAGCTCTCGTTCCCCGGAAAATGGCGACTCCATCCCAAGACGATCCAGCTGGTCTGGAGTCGATTTTGGGAAGCCCAGGTAGACCTGTTTGCTTCCCACGAGTCCTCCCACTGCCAGCTGTATTAACACGGCCAAGGCTCCCCTCGGCACGGACGCACTGGCACACAGCTTGCCTCGGACACTATGCAAATATGCATTTCACCCAGTGAGCCTCCTTGCACAGACACTGTGCAAGGTCCAGCGGAGGCGGACCAGAGGAACAGGTCCTGCTGGTTGCACTGTACTGGCCCACTGGCTAGCACCCCCCACAGTCAGACTGGGCGGAGCAGTCTGACGCCAGGCCCAGTATCGGAGTTAGCTTGCCCGGGTATCCGGTCAGCCTCTGTACTGGGCTAGGTGTCCATATCGCTTGATTCCCTTCGGGCGATCCCATATGTGTATTCTTCCATGGTAAGATTTCCTTCTCGGTGAACCCGTGTCTTCCCTTTGACAGACCATTCTGTCAGGCTCTGCTGGCAGTCGTTCCATCCCTACTAGGTAGGACCTGCCTCAGAGTCCCATTCCATATGTAGTACTGCCCCAGGCCTGGGTCAGTCCATATCAGTGTCTCCACATGATACCTCCCTACGGGTAGGATGTGGCCTCCGTAGTATTTGTCTGACACGCGGCTGCTTGTCAACATTTGCAATGCCATTGGGTTGTGAGGGGGTTGGGGTTGAGGTTGTGGCGCTTTCCATGGACCCCTAATGTTCGAACTCGAAGTGACTGACAGATAGGGATCGTCTCGGTTACGTACTTAACCCTCGTTCCCTGATGGAGGGAACGGAGACGTTATGTCCCCATGCCACAACCTTGAACCATTTGCTGTTGCTGTGACACGTTCTCGGCTCCTCAGTATAAAATCTGATGAGTGGATGCACCTGTCGCCTATTTATACCCGTATGCACGGGGAGTGGCTCAGGTATGCAAAATCCACAAGCCAAAATTCATTGGCGTTTTCTCTTAAAAGTCAGAGATGATTGGGGCTCCCAAGTAAATCCCCTAACGTCGTCATCAAAATAACTTCTCCATTCCCTCCATCAGGGAACGAGGGTTACGTACGTAACCGAGATGTTCAGAATGAGACATCATTGTTCTGACTGGGCAACCTGTTGCTTTCATCCAGTTTGGACGAGCAGCTAGATTAAACATACACAACATTTTTCACAAAGCATCAAAGTGCACTACCGTTCAAAAGTTTTTTTTTTTTTTTTTTTTAAGTAATTTCTGAATACTTTTATCAGAAGGACATTTTCACTGATCAAAATAACTTTCTACTCATCAAAAGAAATTCCAAGAATAACAGTAGCAGATAAAATAAAATAAAATAAGATAAGATAAAAATGTAATCAATAATAAAATAAGTTTAAAGTACATGTAATTTCTAATAGTTTTTGACTCCCTATACGATCCAGTATTTTATGTTATAAATGATACGAAATAATTTTTGCTAAAAGAGGGGAGCCAATACTATTGTGGTGAATTAAGTGGTTATTATCCAGGCATGCACAGAAATATCAACTCTCAAAATACAAAACTCAACAACTGTGAGGGGGAAAAAAAGAAAAGTTGAAAATCTCAAGCATGTAACTAAAGTCTGGAATACGCTACACTCTTAAAAATAAAGGTGCTTCACGATGCCATAGAATAACCATTTGTGTCTAAATGGTTCCATAAAGAACCTTTAACATCAAGAACCTTTCTGTTTCACAAAAGGTTCTTTATAGTGGAAAAAGGTTCTTCAGATTATAAAAAGTAAGAAAGAAATAGATGGTTCTTTAAAGAACCTGTGACTGAATGGTTCTTTGTGGAACCAAAAATGCTTCTTCAATGGCATCGCTGTGAAGAACCTTTTAAGCACCTTTATTTTTAAGAGTGTATATGGAATATGAATCTGAACAGACCATTATACACTGAACGAATGAGGATCATACACTGCCATTCTGATCACAACAAACTCAAGCAGAAATGTGTGTTTTTCTGTGTTTGTGCAGGAGACAACCAAATGAACACATGAACACATGACAAATGAAAACATTATGTGTTCTAAAATCGGCTCAAAATAGGCTACTAAACATGTTTGATATCCTCTGATTGGATGGAATACAAAATCGGAGACTGCGACCATCATACACTACGTGATTTTCTATGAAATCTGTCAATTGAAATCTGCAGACTGTCTCTGATTTTCAGCAACTAGCGTCAACTTTTTCTGACTGTAAACCGGGGAAAAATCTGAACAAAAATCGCGCAGTGTATTCCAGCCTTAAGTGTGCACAGCAACCAACTAACCACAGCAAGTTGCAATAAATTTACTGTGAAAGTACAGCAACTAGTATTCAGCAATATACTGTAAATTCAAATATTTTTGACATTTATAGTTATCAGAGAGAACAATCCTAAGCCAAGACGGATCCGGAGGTATTGTAACTCCTCCAGGAGCTAGAGTGGCTGGAATCACATGGCTAGAGGATGATAAGAGCTGCAATGCAGGGGCTAATATCATCAGGGAGCAATTGAGCAGATTCACACTGAGCCTAACCAGCACAGAAACACACAGGGAACACTCGCTTTCCTCTTGCCCATTCTCACTTTCTTAATATTACAGAGGCACAGCGCTGGGATACCAATGCCCAGATTTAATTTCAATGATTATAGTTCATTGTGAGGCGGAACAGGTCCAGCTTGATGGACACTTGCGTAGCTGGCCTGCAAATTAAGATTCACTCAAACACACTAGAGCCCTCGGTTAGGCACTAGCTTGGGAGATTAATTCTGCAGTGCTCCAATCACACTCCGATTAGCATGATGGTATTATCACCTATGATAAGAGCAGACAAATGCTTCCTGATACATTCCTCATTTTATCCTCCAATTACCCTCTGAGACCTTAATTTGGTTTGAGACGTGTGATGGAGATGAAGCTCAACTTTGAGTCCGAGGCTCATCGTTGTTGAGCGTCTGTGAGGATATTCTTGAAATATTGCAGTGTGTGTCCATTAAAGGGGTCATATGATGCTAATTATTTTGTGTAGTTGGTGTAATGAAAGGTGTTTATGCGGTTTAAGGTTAAAAAAACACATTATTTTCCACATACTGTACATTATTGTTTCTCCTCTATACCCCGCCTTTCTGAAACGCGTCGATTTTTACAAAGGTCATCAGTCTGAAAAGCGAGGTATGCTCTGATTGGCCAGCTATCCAGTGCGTTGTGATTGGCCGAATACCTCAAGAGTGTGACGGAAATGTTACGCCCCTTATCATACTGTGATGCCCTGTACGGCCGGAGCGACAAGACAAAAACATTAAAACCCATTATAAACGAGGCATTTGTTGCATCCAGTGGAGACATAATTACGGATTATAAAGACTTATACTGTCTATTTACGCGTTACGTTGCATCGCGCCGCATAAACATAAAAACAATTCTGCATTTGTGAATGGAGAAATGACAAACAACAAGTGCTTCTCTACACTGCCCAAAAAACTCTAGTTTCAATCGTCAGTGGCAAATTCTTTAAATGTAGAGTCAGAACAGCCGGCATTGTAGTCACTCTACCAGGATCAGGAAACAGTTCATAAAATGTGCTGCACACATCTGAATATTCGGGTTAAACTGTTATTCTGGAACAGTGTTGTAAATACAGCTTAACCACTTTTTTTCTAGTCGTGTCCTCTTTTGGAAGGCCAAACAAAGTAGTTTTGCTTTCACAACGAAAAAGCGTCACACACCGCGGCTTGAGTGAGCGGAGGACAGAGGGTCTAGAGTGAAGCCGGCGGATTCGACGAGGATAGGGAGTCCGGCTTGGCTTGCCGGCAACCACATGTGATGACCCCGGGCTGGACTCCGCTTCATCCACGGTGAAAGCCGATCCAGCGTCACCAGCGCGAACTTGATGTATTTCCCCACGGATCAGCTATAGGCATGACGAAGCGGATATTGTCCTCTTTTGGAAGACCGAACAAAGTAGTTTCGCTTTCACAAAGAAACACAGCGCCTTTACCACATGGCGGCGGCAACAACAATACTACAGCGGGAATAAAAGTTACGCTTTCTTTCTTTGCGTGAACATTTGGGCGGTGTTATGCAAATCTTCCCACACCGTGACGTAGACATGTTGTGGCGTGTTTAAACGAGCCGTTTTAGGTAGGTGTGGTTGACTCTTAACTTTTACAAAGAATATCTCTTTGGATTTGAGACTTTAGTCTTTGCAACTTTACAGATCTTCTTTATGCACAAAGAGCTTGTAACACTCCAAAGAGAAAGGAAAAATTTAAATTGCATCATATGACCCCTTTAATGACTGGTTTCTGCCACCGTTACAGACCTTTGATGGCAAGCTTCATTAGACCCAGTGGGCCAGTTTGAATGCCACATGGGAGCCCTGTGGAGATGTTATTGTAAGACACTTCTCAAAATATAGAGAGGTTCTGACTAGCAACCATCCAGAATCTTAGTTAATGTGGTACAACTTTATAGTTGTCTTTAAATGCTATGTACTTAATAATAAAATAATTTTGCAAGGTACAATGTACCTACTATAGTGCTCATGTTGAATTGCAAAACTCTTTTGCTGCTATTGAGGTGGGATACAGGTAAGGTCAATGGTGTAATTAGATGTAACTATAGAAATAATGAAAGATGTAATTACAGATTAGTATTTTCAAATGTATATACAATGTTAAAACATGTACTGTATGTACTGTACACAGTAAGTGCATTTTATTAAATTATTAATTTAAATGTAAGAACATAAGGACACAATATTAAGTGAGTCTGTTATGTTAATATCAGCATTTTTTTTAAAGATCAAAATTAGATAATTGTATTAATTAGATAATTTTCTAAGAAAGAAAAATCTAAAAAGAAAAAAAAATTAATTAAGAGAACAGAGAGATATATGAATATGTTGTTTGTCTTTGATACATATATAAATATTAATATTTAAAGGAATAATTAATATAATATTTAAATTATTTTTATTGCTGAACTGGCAATGCTACCGTATTTTGAGAATGATCATGGAAATAAAAAAGGCCTCCCTGAGCCCTGGAGATAGCTTGAGTCTCCTATATTAGGTCAATAGATGAGGTGGAACTGAAAAAATATAATAAAACAACATAGATGATGTGAAACAGCAATATTTTATTTAAAATTGTTAATATAACGAAGTACACAGCCCAGATACTCATAACAAACAAAAATAATTAAAAAAAGAGTCAAACTTTAATTTAGTTACGGAACATTATTGAACTTTCTGCAAGATAGTGAATGCGTCTTTGTTATTACAAACATCAATGGTTTCTAATTAACCTGTAGAGAGAATTGCTCTTCCATAACAAAATTAAAACACTCTAGGACAATTATATATCTTTCAACTAAAGGAAAGAAGTTATAAAAAGACTTTAAGGAATAGTACACTCATTTTTGTTTCTGTTTCAATGGCTACATTATACGGACTGTACTGGTGTGGATGTTTTTACTGTAGTTACCATTTAAGTTTACAGTTACCAACTAATTAGTAATACTCTACTTGCAGCCAGCCATAATTAAGAGGAGTCAGTAACAGAGCGAATGATTGCAACTTTTTTTTTTTTTTTTTTAAGCCAATAGACTTGAACTGATTTATCGGTCAAGTACCACTGTCCTTCATGTCTGTAACTAAGCACAAAGCAAATTAAACAATTGTTGGTGTGTAAGATGATTTGTAAGATTTGGTTATGGGATTCTAAAATAAAGCTTACTTACTTTTGGCATTGATGGGTCTATGAAGAACCTTTTTTCTTATACATATACTGTATATATATCTATATATATATATATTTATATATATTATATATATATATATATATTATATATTAGAGACTGCATGGGCCTCAAATTTAGGCCCTAGCCCGGCCCTGGCCCGAGACAATCAGGCCCTAGCCCGGCCCGTGACAGCTTATCAGAATTACCGGCCTGAGCCCGACCCAAGCCCGTCTTTTTTTCCCCCTTCTCCCAAAACAGCTTAAACTACTGTTTCTGCTATTAAAATAGTTCAGTTTTGTATGTAATGGCAAAGTGATTATATTTAGTTTAGTTTTTTATTAAGTTAATTTAGAAAAAAATAGGCTTGTTCGTTAAATAGGCTATACGTTTTTGTTTGTTAAAGTAACGACCAAGCGGCAGACAGTGAGCTGATCATAGCCTATATTTGATCAATTTAGCCTTCTCAAACCAACAACTTGCCTAAAATAAAATCTATAGATATAAAACAGTTTAAGCATATCACAATGTTAGTTTAAACCTAGATAAATGTGCGCTATATCCAGTAGTTTATGCGGAGAGTGGAAGCTAAAGCGTGCTGTGCGGGACATGGAGGCGCCAGCGCAATCACTTGCATTTTTTTTCAGTGGATACGCCGTAATTTGTGCTCATAAAGGTAAGAGTAATACATGATTCAGAACTGTAAAGGGTCTACTTTTATTTGTGTGCACTCAAAATATCAACAAAACGCTGTGCTTTTATAAAATAAAGAAAACAAACATGATGCGCTTTCTGCCGTCTCGTCTTGAACAGGAAATGAAAACAAAAATGAACCAAAACTCAGCGAATACACACCTCACAGACATGATAAATATATCTATAGAAAGCTTTAAATTGCTACTTAATGAAATAAAACAAATCGAAAACAAAAATTATTTCATTATAATCATAATCCGTAAAGATGCACTTCTCTCTAAAGGCGCGTCTAATGAGGAGATGGCGAGTCAGGATCGGCAACTTTATCCTTTGGACAAATGGGCCCCGACTCAGAAAACACTAGTTTATTAGTAAATAATTCAAATATCTCCTTATTACAGGTGCATATCAATAAATTAGAATGTCATGGAAAAGTTCATTTATTTCAGTAATTCAACTCAACTTGTGATAACTCGTGTGTTAAATAAATTCAGTGCACACAGACTGAAGTAGTTTAAGTTTTTGTTTCTTTTAATTGTGATGATTTTGGCTGATATTTAACAAAAACCCACCAATTCACTGTTTCAACAAATTAGAATACTTCATAAGACGAATTAAAAAAAAATTTTTAGTGAATTGTTGCCCTTCTGGAAAGTATGTTCATTTACTGTGCATGTATTCAATACTTGGTAGGGGCTCATTTTGTTTTAATTACTGCCTCAATTCGGTGTGACATGGGGGTTATCAGTTTGTGGCACTGCTGAGGTGGGATGGAAGCCCAGGTTTCTTTGACAGTTGCCTTCAGCTAATCTGCATTTTTTGGTCTCTTGTTTCTAATTTTCCTCTTGACAATACCCCATGGTTCTCTATGGGGTTCAGGTCTGGTGAGTTTGCTGTCCAGTTAAGCACACCAACACCATGGTCATTTACCAACTTTTGGTGCTTTTGGCAGTGTGGGCAGGGCTGGAAAATGAAATCAGCATCTTCAAAAAGCTGGTCAGCAAAAAACACAATGGACCAACACCAGCAGATGACATTGCACCCCAAAATCATCACAGACTGTGGAAACTTAACACTGGACTTCAAGCAACTTGGGCTATGAGCTTCTCCACCCTTCCTCCAGACTCTAGGACCTGGGTTTCCAAATGAAATACAAAACTTGAAAAGAGGACATTGGACCACTGGGAAACAGTCCAGTTATTCTTCTCCTTAGCCCAGGTAAGACAACTCTGACACTGTCTGTGGTTCAGGAGTGGCTTAACAAAATGAATACGAAAACTGTAGCCATATTCCTTGACACGTATGTGTGTGGTGCCTCTTGATGCCTTGAACCCAGCCTCAATCCATTCCTTGTGAAGTTCAATCAAATTCTTGAATCGATTTCGCTTGACAACCCTCATAAGGCTGCGGCTCTCTAAGTTGGTTGTGCATCTTTTTCTTCCACACTTTTTCCTTCCACTCAACTTTCTGTTAACATGCTTGGATACAGCACTCTGTGAACAGCCAGCCTCTTTGGCAATTAAAGTTTGTGGCTTACCCTCCTTGTGAAAAGTGTCAATGATTGTCTTCTGGACAACCGTCAGATCAGCAGTCTTCCCCATGATTGTGTAGTCTAGTGAACCAAACGAAGGCCCAGGAAACCTTTGCAGGTGTTTTTGAGTTGATTAGCTGATTGGCATGTCACATATTCTAATTTGTTGAGATGAATGGTGGGTTTTTGTTAAATGTGAGCCAAAAATCACAATTAAAAGAACCAAAGACTAAACTACTTCAGTCTGTTTGCATTGAATTTATTTAATACACGAGTTCACAATTTGAGTTGAATTACTGAAATAAAAGAACTTTTCCACGACATTCTAAATTTATTGAGATGCACCTGTATTTCCCCCTGACACATTAATGGTAAGTACTTTTGCTGAGGCTTTGCAGCAAGCTTTAGCCTATTGTGTGCGTTTGAACGCAGAACGGTGTGCATGCTGCTGCGGGACACTAAACACCGTCGAGCCGCTCTTGACAGTCGTGGTAGCATGGTCTCGTGTTGTTTCCACCAGTGCGGCAATTTTTTTTTTTTTCATCACTAATTGATAGATGTCTAAAATTTAAAAATAAGGAGAAGCCTAAAACAGGTCCAAGGTCTGGCCTGTGTCTGAACTATGACGTGAAAATTGGCCCGAAGCCCGGCCCTAGGGGTGTAAAAAAGTCTATATACATGTATATATATATATGAAAGTGACATGACATGTGGCCAAGTGTGGTGAGTCAAGCTCTGCATTAACTATTGGCTCTGCATTTAACCCATCCAAAGTGCGGTGTAACACACCCACCACCCACACACAACCTACACACCAGTAGGGCAGCCCCAGCCATTATGCTGCGCACCAAGGGTTCAGTGCCTTGCTCAAGGGCACCTCAGTCGTGGTATGAAGGTGGAGAGAGCACTGTACATTCACTCCCTGACCTACAATCCCTGCTGGTACGAGACTCAAACCCACAACCTTTGGGTTACAAGTCCAACACTCTAACCATTAGGCCACAATTTGTGTCTCATTGTGTTGTGACCTTCAGTGCTTTCTTAGGGGGTTTGCAGGTGAGTGTACAGCGGTTGGAATGAGGGTCAGCACCTACATATCCAAGGTTGTGGTTTTCAGTTGGAAAATTGTGAATTGCTCTTTGCGGATAGTGAGTGATTCACTTTGAAATATAGAGTTCAAGCATCTTGGTTTCTGAACCATGAGTTAGGGAAGGTTGGAGCATGAGATCGATGGGCAGATCAGTGCAACAGTAATGCAGTCGCTGTACCAGACCATGAAGAGTGAGCTGAGCCTGCACAAAGCTGTTGATGTACCGGTTGATCTATGTTCTATTAGCCTATGTTTTGGGTAATGACTGAAAGAACAAGATAGCAGATACAAGTGGCCAAAATGAGTTTTCTTCACAGAAGCCTAGATTATACATGTGGCTTAAAATTTAAAATTTGCTATCATATTTGTTTGGCTTAAATGTTTTTGTAAAAGCCATTTATTTTATTCAGAAAAGGAGTACTTCGGTCTAAAGAGTGTTTCCTATAGCTATAGGCAGGACACACATCCCCCTGTGCACAAGATCAACTTAGCTGATTGAGTAAATGCTGCCAAAAAGTCCTTCGCTGTCAGTTTAAGGTGAGGACTTCTGAATTACTGAGGGAAAGTAAGATTAATGTGTCACTCAAGTTTAAATGTCTTATCTCTCTAGAGCACATTTGGCAAGACTGTCCACTCAGACCTAAACTTGTAATATGTTTTTTAATTAGTACCTGATGATGATAATGAGGCTTGACAAGAATACCTCTAAAATAACAATGATTAATGAGATGGAATCAGGTCTGTAGAAAACAAGTATAGGAGCAGGTTTCCTTTAGCCCAAAAATGGTTAATGAATGGCCTAGCAGTGACACCACTGAGCCGTGATGCTGACTCAGGTTCAATTCTAGCTTGCAACTTTTCCAAAGTACTCCCCATCAAAATATCAAAAAAAGATATTAAGTGAAAAATATTAGTTAAAATAACAAAAAAAATAAAAAATAAATAAAGGTCCTTCAACTCTTAAACAGTGGACAAAGCAACTTGTAATTCAAAATACAGGTAAACAACAACAAAAAAAGAAAATTCCTGTGTATTTACAGTACATTAGGCTGTACTTTTCTTAGAGTGCATTTTGTGTTTTCCAAATAATCTTTCATTAAAGAACAGTTATTAAAATTAAAAAAAAAAAATCGTTGTAAATAACCTTTTGTGGAATGGAAATGTTCCATAGATGATAAAGGTTCTTAATAAAACCATAAACACCAAAAATGAACCTTCATATTTAACAGTGTACACCAACAAAATTAGCTTTAATGGTAAGATTTTAAATGGTGTCAAATCAATAAAATGGTGAAACATATTTTAGTATATTTATCTGCAATATACTGTATCGTACTGAAACGCCAGCAAATGAATATGGAGATGAATGACTTTCCAATTACTTAAATTTCATCAGTGTCTAATCCAGACAATACTGTAATTCTCAGACTCTGTATTCTGACTGAATTTATCTTCTCTAAGCCACAAAGATATTTTCAGCAGCTCATTCTCTGACAATGTTGAATTAATAATTACAGAAATGTATATTTTTCTCCACTGCAGTTCATTAATGCATTCTAGTTGTTATGAGACTATGCTTTAACAGCTAAGGACAACTCTGTGCCTGTGATTTAGTTCTGTCATAACATTCATAACAGCTCTGACAGAGTGAAAAATGTCATCTTCACCATTTTGCTGATTGATGGTGGGGTCAATATATTTTTAAACAATTATTATTATTATTATTATATGTTTTCTGTCTTTGTGCATGGAGTCTCACTTTGAATCAATATTGTGTAGTCAAACTAAATGATAGCCAATCATTTTTATGGGCAGGGAGAAAGACAAGATATCAAAGGATAGCTAATGCATATATACATATGCTTTACATTTAAAGCCCAGAGCACTAGCTCCATTATTTAGTATTTTGAAGTACCGCAGAACACGAGGGCAATAATTTATACAGTTCGCTTTACATAATCAACAATGGAATGCAAATGAAGGCACAGGGATATATTTATAAAAATACTGCATGAACACTGCAAAACAAGTCATAACAAATAAAATGATAGCTAGATTAAAGGGTCACATTGGTTACAACCAGGCATATTATACATTCTCATGAATTACTAAGGAAAAGGACAATGGACAATGTAGCATTAATCAAAATTCATATACTGTACATCCATCCATCTCCAAAACACTTTTCTTATAAGTAAATATTTGGAATATCCATCAAACTAATGCAAAAATGTATTTATGTTCTCACCACTGGTGACGTTTTGAGCCTAAAATCTCTTCATCAGAGATTTTCTTCACATATAAACTTTGATCAATGAATGTAAACAAAAACTCATACTTGTATGGCACGCAAAAACAAACCTCATTGGTTCTTGCAGAAGATCAAACACGTTGGGATGACAAGTGAGTATGAAACTCATTGGAGCGCACTTGAGTTTTCCAAATTTGAACGCTGTAAACATTGTTAGCTGATTAATGTTTATATGTGAAAAAAGGCCTAAATTAAATCTGTTCATTATATAAAGCAACCTTGTCTCTTCAGAAGACGAATTAAAACTGCTCGATTCATTTGGATTTATTTTACACTTTATGAATGTTTTGAAGCATCAGGTGAATGGACTTTAAATGAAGGGAAAGAAATCTGTCATAGAACCCCCTGCATTTCAGCCCGAGCCTGACGGGCCCTGACTTATTTACGCCCCTAGGGCCAGCTTCGGGCCAATTTTCACGTCATAGCTCAGACACTGGCTCAACATTGGGCCTGTTTTAGGCTTCTCATTATTTTATATTTTAGACATCCATCAATTATTGTGATAAAAAGATTTGGCGTGCTAGGGAAACAACACGAGACCGTGCTACCGCCACTGTCAAGAGAGATATTAAGGGTATATTTGAATTATTTATTAATAAACTAGTGTTTTCTGAGTCAGTTTCGCATAGGTGAAGTTGACGATCCTGACTCGCCATCTCCTCATTGGATGCACCCTTAGAGAAAAATGCATCTTTATGGATTACAAAATGAAAGAGTTTTTGTTTCAGATTTGAATAATTTCATTTTAAAGTAGGCCTAGTAATTTAAAGTTTTCCTCTGATTTTTTTTTATTCCTCTTTCACGTCCTCTGCATTTGAAGATGCATAGGCTAACATAAAATTATGTCAAATCTTTTTAATCCTCCAATCTGTGTCAAACCCTATATATCATATAATTATTTCATATACTTTATATATTATTGTGTGTCTGGACCACTCAAACAAACCCAACAAAAAAAAAAACACACAATATATATTTTGTTAGCTTGATTTAACAAATACTCTGTAACACCCTAGGAAGCTGAACAGGCCCCTGGTTCCTTAGCAATGCTGACACCCGATACATTTTCGACCTCCTGGAATTTAGGTGAAGAAAATCGCTTCCTTGCCCATTAGGAAAATCCACAAGGGAAGGACTTTGCTTTGCTAATTAATTAATAGGAAAACATTTCTTTGAATGAACACAAATGATCCTTCAGGTCATTGGGTATATATTATTGTCATCGTGTATTTTGTATTTTGTATACTGTTATGCAGGCTTATAATCGAAACACACTACTGTCAGCTTACATATATATAACTACCATGTTTAGTACTTATGAATTCGTATTCGGATGATCTAATTGAGAGTGTATATTGTATGTTTACACCAACGCAACATATTAGTGTTCTAAGAGTCTTTAATAATTTATATCCGAGTTTCATATGCAAATTACCATGCTTTCAAACACAGGGCCATAAAAACGCCCCAGTATCTCAGAACCCCCACTTGAGATTCCGGACTTCCTCATTGGACACGCCCATCTTGAGAGGCATGAATCTTTGCATACTTTAAAGGCCGCACTTCATGTGACCCCCCCAGTCGGTGGTTCTGTTAGGTTTCGATAAAATGTGAGTGCCACGCTCCCGCATCCTAAGCTCGTTCCCAGGCCTTTCTTCGTCCTTGTCCTTTCCATTCTTCAAGTTACTCTAACGCAAACTGGTTCTTTCTCATCAACCAACTTCGGCAAGATCTTGGGCCTTAAGATTGCAACAGGAATCTATTTTCAGACAGACGAGACTTGCAAGCATCAAACTTAGTCTTATTAATTAATACATTAAGTATCAGTTACACTTTTTTTACCAAGGTGTGTTTGAACTAAGAATCTGACTTTTCCCTCAGGTTTTAGATCTGCTGAAAATGCAAAATGGTTCCATAAATGTCATACCTTATGTCTCTTTCTTTAGTGCTAAACTTGAACCCTTTCCTATACCAACTGTACAGTATGTGTGTGTGTGTGTGTATGTAGCCAGTTTAAAAGCTTGTGTTTGTATGTTAGACCAGTTTATGTGTTTTTGTAGTATGTTAGACTAGTTTAAGTGTTTAGTAGTTAATAAAACCTTACTTGTATCACACTTGATGTTGTTCATTGTTTGCTCATAACTGAGTAACTTAATCATGCAGATTTATGCTACAAGCTTTGTAGAATTGTACAGAAAGAAAGTTAATTCCCTTAACCAGGAAATTAACATTCTAAGAATTGACAAGACAGTTTGCCCTGAGAGGTCAGCTAAATATCTACAACAGATCTAAAATATTCATAATTAATTATAACTTGTTATGATTAATTATTCATATTTCCCAATGAGCTGATTCGATACACCCATATAACCGCCCCTACCACCCAACCATCCGTTATAATTTTTCAAAACTAACCGTCCGTGGTGTAAAATGTTGTAGACCCCTGCTTTACAGTTCCGATGATGTATTATTCTTACCTTTAAAGGCAAAATTACAGCGTATTTTAATTGTTTCCCACTATTATTCAGAATCAATGCAGTGATGTCCTGCAAGCGCTTTTTAGCTTCCACTCTGTTCACCAACGTTGGATATTGCCTAATAGCGCACATTTGTCTCTATGTTAAATGTGTTAAACTGTGATATGCTTTAATGGTTTTATATGGTATAGATTTTTATTTAGGCAGTCGAGATGATTTTGAGAAGGCTAATTTATCAAACAGAATCAACAACTCCTGTCTGCTGCATACCGCTTGCTCCGTTACTTTAAAAACAAAAACGTTGAATTAACAATTAAAAATGATCCAAACATATTTCTACAAATCTTAAACGAAAGAAATATAACATCTTTGGAATTAAAAACAAAACTGAACTATTTTAAACGGTCATATGATGCATTTAAAATTTTTCCTTTCTCTTTGAAGAGTTACAAGCTCTTGATCCATAAAGAAGAGCTGTAAAGTTGCAAACACTAAAGTCTCAAAACCAAAGATATATTCTTTAGAAAAGTAAGATGCGCACACCTACCTAAAACGGCTCGTTCCTAACACGCCCCCAATATTCTACCTCACTATGTGGGAAGATTTGCATAACGTCGCCCAAATGTTCACGGCAAAGAAAGAAGGCGGTAACTTTGATTCTCTCTATAGTACTGTTTCCACTGCAGCCCTGTCGTGAAGACGCTGTGTGCTTCATTGTGAAAGCGAAACTACTTTGTTTGGTCTTCCAAAAGAGGACGATATCCGCTTCGTCATGCCTGGAGCTGATCCGTGCTGGTCGCTGAGGAAATACTCCAACATAGTGCTGTAACATCCTCATCGGGAAATATGACTACTTAACCATAACTAGTTATAATTAATTATTTATATTTTAGATCCGCTGTAGATATTTTGCTGACCTCTCAGGGTCAACTGTCTTTTCAATTCTAAGAACTTTAATTTCCTGGTTAAGGGAAATAACGTCTTACTGTACAATTCTACAAAAGCTTGTTGCATGAATCTGCATGATTAAGTGATTCCAGTTATAAGCAAACAATGAACCACGTCAAGTGTGATACAAGTAAGGTTTTATTCACTACATAAACACTTAACTAGTCTAACATACTACATAACACATAAACTGGTCTAACTCCGACATAAAGCACATAAACATGTCTAACATACACATACACATACACACACACACATGCATACAATTGGTATAGGAAAGGGTTAAAGTTTAACTCAGTACAGAGAGAGGCATAAAGAATTAATTTTATGGACACTTTGCATATTCAGCAGATATACACCTGAGGGAAACATCAGATTCTTAGTTCAAACGCCTTTGTAAAAAGGTGCTTTATGATACTTAATGTATCAATTAATAATACTAAGTTTGATACTTGCAAGTCTCGTCTGTCTGAAAATAGATTCCTGATGCAATCTTAAGGCCCAAGAGCTTGCTGAAATTAGTTGATGAAAAGAAACAGTTTGAGTCAGAGAATCTGATGATGCAAGGACCAGGCCGCGCGAGCTTAGGTTTCTGGGAGCGTTTTCTTCACCACCTCTCAGAATTCCAACAATCCACCGACTGGGGCGGGTCACATGAAGTGTAGCCTTTAAAGCCTGCAAAGATTCCAGCCTCTCAAGTTGGGCTTGTCCAATGAGGAAGTCCGGCATCTCAAGTGGGAGTTCTGCGATACGGGGCATTTTCTGGCCCTTTTTGAACTCATGTAATTTGCATATAACTTGTATACAATTATTAAAGACGCTAGGAACACTAAATGTTGCTAGGTGTAACAACAATATACCTCTCATTCGATCTATCCGAATACGATTCATAGATACAGACATGGTAGAGTTATATACTGTAAGTGACAGAGGTGTTTCGATTATAAGTCTGCATAATAGTATACAATTTCAAAGACCAAATACACAATGACAATAATATACCCATTACCCTCTGTCGCCTCTGGCTTGCTTAGTTTGGGACACTTCATTTCCAGCGTTATCGTTGACATGATTGCAAAGATGTTATTTAAACTGAGCTGGATGTTGACATCACTGGATTCAATGATGAACTGCCTTTAACTAAAAAAATGAGTGTTTATTATTGTCCTTCTGCATTATTGACACAATATTTTCCTAATTAATGCTGTTCATTGACAATCTGTATTGTTAAAAGCGCTATATAAAAAGTTGCCTTGACTTGACTTGACTTTCCCTGAAGGATCATGTTTGTTCATTCAAGAAAGTTTCCTATGAATTAATTAGTAGAAAAGTCCTTTTCTACTGTGCATTGTGCCTCTTGCCCTGGGACATGCAGGGATATTCCCTGCTTTGCATTCCTTTGGCCAATAAAACCCAGTGATATCAGCATTGGTTGCCATGGAACCAGGGGCCTGTTCGGCTTCCTGGGGTGTTACTCATTTCGGGGGGAAGGGTTCATGGGTCTTCATATGGCTTGTTAACTGAGGGGTGGTACAGAGTATTTGTTAAATATAGCTAACAAAATATATATTGTGTTTTGGAGTGGTCCAGACGCTACAGTGCTGTGATCGCCGTATCGGCTTCACCTGGACGAAGCCCGGGGTTGTCACATGTGCTTGCCGCTCCTTCGTCGGATCCGCCGGCTGCCTCTGCTCACTCTAGCCCGGCCTCAGCCCACTCTAGCCCGGCCTCAGCTCACGCTAAGCCGGGGCTTCCGCGAGGCCGCTGTTTTTTTCGTTGTGAAAGCGAAACTACTTTTGTTTGGTCTTCCAAAAATGGACACGAGTAGAAATCAGTGGTTAATTTGTATTTATAACACTGTTCCAGAACATTTTAACCCAAATATCCAGATGTGTGCATCACATTTTGGAGGACTGTTTACTGATCCTGGAGAGTAACGTTAGACTAAAATGCCGGCAGTTCTGACTCACGTAAGTACGTTTTCATTTAAAGGATTTGCCACTGATGTTTCAAACGCGAGTTTTGGGCAGTGTAGAGTAGTGCTTGTTGTTTGTCATTTCTTTGATCATAAATGCAGACATGGTTTTATTTTTACTTGGCGCGATGCAATGCAACGCAACACGTAAAAAAACAGTATAATTCATTAGACATCAAGTAATTATGTCCCCACTGGATGCAACAAATGCCTCGTTTATAATGGTTTTTAATGTTTTTGTCTCGTCACTCCGGCCGGACACGGCATCAACAGTATGTGAGGGGCATAACATTTCCATCTCACGCTTGAGGTATTCGGCCAATCACAACGCACTGGATAGCTGGCCAATCACAGCACACCTCGCTTTTTCAGACCTATGAGCTTTGTAACTATCGACGCATTTCAGAAAGGCGGGGCATAGAGGAGAAACAATAATGTACAGTATGTGGAAAATAATGTGTTTTTTACTTTAAACCGCATAAACACATTTCATTACACCAAATACACAAAATAATGTTCTTTTTAGCAGCACCATATGACCCCTTTAATGGCTGCAACAGTGTAATGGGGAAGAGAGAAAAGAGAGAAAAAAGACACAGGCTCCAGTCAGACTCACTCAAGCCTAAAAATTCTGATAAGCTGTCGAACTAGGGCCTAGATTTGAGGCCCGTGAAGGGCTCTAATCTCTCATATTTTATTACAAAATCTTAATTTGTGTTCCCGAAGTTGAACAAAAGCCTTACAAGTTTGCAACAACATGAGAGTGAGTAAATGATGACAGAATTTTCAGTTTTGGGTGAACTAACAAGTACAAGTATAAGTCACTTTAGTAGTGAACTAACTAGTTTAAGCCATCATATGTTCCATGTCACTGGTTTTTGTCTAGTCAAGCTCATTGCTCATGTTTAGTTCCTCATCAAGGATTAAGTTCATAGTTTAAATTTTGGATCTTCACAGTTGTAAATAACACTTATAATAGTGTTTGAGCTGTCAACACTGCAGTAATTGCGATGTATTCCGCCGAGCATATTTTTACATGCTTAGGGCTTGAGTCTCAGGTGCATTTGACTGCTCTACAAAACACCCTCCTTCCCCCATCAGCACCTGTAACATACCTGCCGAATGGAAAACAAAGAGAGCCTCTGTTCTGCCCCTACGGCTTTGGACTCCACTGGGAACCATGTCCATTCTCAGCTCAGATTATACCTTGATTCTCTCCATATGCTAACCTGAGCCCTCCTATTCCCCATTGTCATATTGCACTTACTTTGTGGCAGGAATACCTCGTCAGGTGTTTATTTTATTTTTTTTACTCCTGCTGTATCAGGAACAGAGCTGCTATGTATGTGGGTATGTGTGTTTGATTATGGACACAGTTTCATTGGCCCCATCACCAAAGAGAGATACCTGAATAATAGATATGGGCAAGGGCAGAAAAACTGTCATCTACTCGCGGGGGAGGAACAACAGCACTTCATCCAGTTTATTGCATTTCCCTCTGCAGAAACGAGAAGCCAGCAGCACATGAATCCTGCAAGCAAAACCCACACAAACTCTGAGAAATGTAAGTATTCTGGACCTCCCATGAGTTCAAAATATAAATACTTAATAATATCCACAGACCGTGACCCACACACAAATGCGCACACACAAACTCTACATCTAGAAAATTCACAGATATGGTTTATCTTTCCTAGACTCATCTCCTGAGAGTATGATTCACGTCAGGGCATAAACACACTTGTCAACATATGCCGTTTTGACCTGCACATGAAAAGTGTTGCATATAACACAGCAGAAAGATCCTTTTACAGGCTTGATTAGTTGATTTTAGAACTAAAATAATAAAATGAAACACAATACAATAAAAAAAAAAAATCATTTCTGAGTCAAAAATTGTAACACTTTACAATAATTAACTAACACGTTAATACACTTTAATTAACATTAACTAATCTAACCTTATTGTAAAGTGTTACAATTATTTGTTATTAAAGCATATATATGTTCACAAAAACACTGTTAAGTTAAATAGAAAAGCAAGCAGGTGTGCATGATTTGGCATGGCAGCCAATACAAATAATAACCGTTTCCTACCTAAATCCTGCGTTTGGGCCAGGCTCGGTTGCATAATCACATCTGTGCTTCTCAAATTATTATCTTTTTTTATATAGTGTGGTAGTTAGCTATCTGTGTGTCGTACGTGGCTGCTTGTCAAGCATGAAAAACACAAGTTTTATTTAAATTCTGAATATATTATCATATAGGCCTACAGCATGCAGAGTGCTCCTTTTAAATTTATAAAAAACTGTCACTCATTCATCACGATTTTACAAAGTTCCAAAAAAAAAACAACCAAACAAAAAACAAGGAACGTGACTACACTATGAAACTTTCGTAATGTCTTTGCTAGAAAGAAGTAACGAGCAATTAGAATTGAGAAATCAACAAACATGTCTGTGAATGGCTACACTGCTCACCTCTGAGCAAATGCATTGTAGATACACTGGATTGTTTGCCAAATCTATTTCGTTATGCTATTATTACGAAGAAAACAGATACTAGACCAGGGGTGATGGGCAGCTTTTCCATCTAAAAGCAATCAGAAGCAACAGCAGGCATTTATATGAATAAGACTATTATACATGCTAAACTCGGTCCGAAAGGGGGGGTGGGGGGTTCTTGACATATCTTGCTTTTCCAGTGAAAAATTTGGTATATGGATTTTGTTTCACATCAGTTTAATTCTATTTTCTTAAATAGAAACTAGTTTTTTCTTTTGCATTTTGCTATAGGCCTACATCAATTCAAATTCAGTTAAAAATCAAGACATCCTCAGTTCAGTTCTTAGTGGTGCTCAATTGGAATAATGAGCACCACTTAATTTTCTTAATGTCATAACATTAAATTAATTCAGGTAATAATAAATAAATCCTGGTTTCAGTCTGGACAATCACCAGTTTGATGATACATCCTAAATCCTATAAATTATATGTTAATCACTGGCTTTGCCTCAAAAAGGTCATCAGCAAGCAGGGTCAAAGCTGAAATCACTTTAACTTTGAGCTTTGAGAGCAATGTTTCACTCAATAGAGTTCAATGCTTTGAGTAATGATAATAGAATTTCAGATGTAGTTCTGCAGTGCAGTGCTAAAATAAGTATCAGTTCCTCAACAGTGGTTTTGCACGAGTAGGTTGATGTAACATCATCACTTTTCTGAAACCCAAAAAGGGTTTGGCTTTGATCATGTTTGGATGGGAGAAGGACACATCGAGCCAGGACACTGCCAGCTGAACGTCTGAATGGAATATTGATCTGAGTGACTCCTATTAAACCGTTAGATAAGAGAGACGTGTTGACCTTGTGCTTTGCCGCCCTACGCTTACAATGAAAGTAAAGATCACAATTTTTTTGAGAATTTTTTTGGCAGGCCGCCTGGGTGCATGAATAGGTATCAGCTGATATTCTTGAAGCAGCGTGTGTGTGGTTTTGTCTATGATTTTCTATGCACTGTTAAGTTGTAAACCTTTTGAGTTGTATTTTAACTACATGCATAAAGTCGTTGCAAATGCAAATATTTCCCAGACTTTTGTGGCATTGTGAGGGTGGTAGAAGTGGATGTGCATGTATATTTAATGGCAAACATCCCTCTGGCCCAGCAGGACTGTAGATGCTAATGAGGACTGGCAAGTTGAGAACAGAAAGTGCCACTCGTCTCTTCCCTTGATACACACCAGAGAGAGAGAGGGGGGGAAAGAGTTTAAAGAAAACATCTATCGATGCACACAACTCCCACTACAGGGAGGATCCGGACATCTTTTGAGAATAAAATATTTTACACGTGAACAACAAAGCTGTTTACCACCATGCATGGAACGTCTCGGTTACGTATGTAACCTCATTCCTGAAGGAGTGACGGAGACGTCACGTCGATTACCGAAGAATTGGGATCTCGCTTAGAGGGACCAATCTACTTCGAGTGTAAACTAAATGAGCCAATGCACATTGGCATGCGATTATTGCATCCAGCTGCTGCTGATCACAGCGTGAGTATAAGTAGGCAGCAGATGCAGCGCATTTTCAGGTTTTCGCTGAGGAACCGAGCCGGTGACCTGGCCGCTCAGTGGTGGTACAGGAGCTGTGGCGACTGATGTGACGTCTCCGTTCCCTCCTTCAGGGAACGAGGGTTACATACATAACCGAGACGTTCCCTTTCGAATTGGGATCCGACCAAAAGGCCACAGCGACCCGCCCCTTCCATTGTCCTGTGGACGCCACTCTGCGCCACCTATTTTTTTGGCGTAGCCAGTGCCTGCCAGAGACCATCTCTGCTACTATAGAGCACTACCCATGAGTAAGACCTGTCATAACACTGGGAAAACGTACCCGTTCACTTGGAACAGGGACGTTACGGAAGCTCCATCCTTCCCGAAGGAGGTTTCGGAAGCACTTACGCATTTGACATCCGTTTAGGTGCATATGGAAAATTGTAGGTGATTGTAACCCTCTTGGAATGGTAGAAGTCTGCCGGGGAAACACGGGCTTTGAGGCTATACCGTGGACTTTACACATTTGGGATCCACTTAGGTCTTACATATGGTACCCAGCCTTCTACCGGTTCTCGAGGTTTCAACGAGTGAAGGCCTGGCGCCGGACGCTCCGCCACGTCTGGCTGCCGAGGGGATGGAGGAACTCAACAGGGTCTACTATATGGACTCTCTGGAGTTGTTTTTGCAAGCCGACCCGAAGCCGGGGCCTCTAACAGCTTCTACCCATTTGAGGTGAGAACATAGGAGGATACCGGCTCCACACGAAGGCTATAGAATCTAGCGAATGTGTTAGGGGTCGCCCAGCACGCAGCCCTTCAGATATCTGTCAGCGAGGCGCCACGAGCCAGTGCCCAGGAGGCTGCAACACTTCTAGTTGAGTGTGCTCGCAACCTGAATGGGCAGGGCACACCCTGTGCCTGATAAGCCAGGGTGATGGCATCCACTATCCAGTGGGCCATCCTCTGCTTAGAGACGGCATTCCCCTTCTGCCGGCCTCCGTGACAGACAAAGAGCTGGTCTGAGGTCCTGAAGCTTTGCGTCCGGTCTACGTAGCACCTTAAGGCTCGGACGGGACAGCAAGCTAGGGCTGGGTCTGCCTCCTCCAAGGGCAGCACTTGGAGGTTCACCACCTGATCCCTGAAGGGAGTAGCGGGAACCTTGGGCACGTAGCCGGGCCGGGGCCTCAGGGTTACCTGGGAATCAGCCGGCCCGAACTCTAGAATCGTTGACCGAAAGTGCATGCAGGTTCCCTACCCTCTTGATGAAGGCCAATGCCAGCAGGAGCAAAGTCTTCATTGAGAGGAACTTCAGCTCAACCGTCTGCAAAGGCTCAAATGGGCCCTGCTGTAGTGCCGTGAGCACTAGAGTCAGGTCCCCCGAGGGAATAGAGGGGGGCGGTGGTGGATTTAACCTTCTCGCCCCCTTAAGTAACCTGACGACCAGGTCATGCTTCCCAAACGATCTCCTTCTACGGGGTCATGGTTTTGCAGTGATTGCAGCGACATAAACTTTAAGGGTGGAGGGATACAGCCTTCGCTCCAACCCTTGCTGCAAAAAAGAAAGCACGACCATGACCGGGCATCTCCGGGGGTCTTCTCAGTGAGAAGAACACCACTCAACGAACAGGTTCCACTTCAAAGCATAGGCGTGTCTCGTAGACGGTGCTCTCGCTGAAGTGATGGTGTCACTACATCTTGGGGTAGGTTACTTAGAACCTCCGCGTCCCATTCAGGGACCAGACATGAAGTTTCCAGAAGTCTGGACGCGGGTGCCAAAGGGTGCCCCCGTTTCTTGAGTCAGTAATCCTTTCTCAGAGGAATCGGCCAGGGAGAGGCTGTCGCGAGGAGCATTAGTTTTGCGAACCAGGTCCGGGAAGGCCAATAGGCCACCACCAGGACCTGCTCCTCGTCCTCCCTAACCTTGCACCGCAACTGTGCCAGAAGGCTCACTGGGGGAAACGCATACTTGCGAAGGCCCCGCGGCCAGCTGTGTGCCATTGCGTCCGTGCCGAGTGTTCCCTCGGTCAGGGAGAAGAACAACTGGCATTGAGATGTTTCTGGAGAGGCAAACAGGTCTACCTGAGTGGCTCCGAAATGTCTCCAAACCAGCTGGACTGTCTGGGATGGAGTCGCCATTCTCCTGGGAGTGCATCTCGGGACAGCTCGTCGGCTGCCTGGTTGAGCAACCCAGGAATGTGAACAGCACGAAGCGACCTCATATGTTTCCTGACTCCAGAGAGAGGTGGCGGGCGAGTTTCGACATCATGGGAGCGCAGACCCCGCATTGTGTCGTTGATGTACGCAATGGTCGCTGTTGTCCGTGCAGACTAGTACTGCTTTGCCTCGTAAGCGCCCTGTGAGACGCTCAGAGGGCAGGTCCCTGTCATCAACTCAGGCGTTGATGTGCCAGTCGCAGTTGGGGCCCCCCGTCCAGAGACCCCTGTCATTGGGGGGGGACTGCAAGTCCCGTTTGTACAGGCCCCACAGCCGGCGGTTAGGCATCCGTGCTAACCCAGCATGCCTGGAACCTGCTACAGGGGCCACTCCTGCCTGGAACGCAGTCTGACCACGGGGTGAGGTTTTGGCGGCAAGCTCTGTGCACATGGACCCGAAATTGGCAGCCGTTGCCACGCCCACCTTGGTACTTGGCCATGGAGCCAGTGCTGCAGCGTTCTCATATGGAGCAGCCCCAGCGGCGTGACTGCCGTAGCTGCCATATGCCCCAGGAGCCTCTGAAACGGTTTCAGTGGGACCGCCATCCTGCTCTTGAAATGTATTCAAGCAGTTCATCACCGACTGAGCACGTTCCTGCGTGATGCGTGCTGTCTGTTCGACCGAGTCCAACTCCATACCAAGAACGGGAGAGTTTTGCTCTTTTCCCAGTTGAACCGAAGGCCCAACAGGCTGAGGTGTGAGCACCAAATCCCTGTGTTCGCACACTGATCCTGAGACTGCTTCCTCGAGGTAGTTGAGAATGCGAATGCTCCGTTCTCTCAAGGAAACAAGGGGTACCTCCGCAACTTACGTGAAGACACGTGGCAACAGGGACAGCCCGGAGGGCAGTACCTCGTACTGATATGCTCGTCCTTCTGACGCGAACCACAGCAATGGTCTATGGTGCGGAAGGGTCAACACATGAAATACTCGTCCTTCAGGTCAATCGCTGCAAACCAAATCTCGGGGACGGATACACCCGAAGATGCGCTCCTGCGTCAACATCTTGAACGGTAACCGGCGAAGGGCCCGGTTCAAGACACGCAGGTCCAAGATTGTCCCCCCGTTAAAACCCACCGCCTTTCTTGGTACAATGAAGTAAGGGCTGTAAAATCCTGTATTCATATCGGCTGGATGGACCGGCTCTATTGCATCCTTCGCCATTAGGACTGCGACCTCCGCCCGCAAGACAGGACCATCGTCCGCCTTCACTGTTGTGAAGCAGATGCCACTAAACTTGGGGGGATACCGGGTGAACTGAATCACATAGCCAAGCCTGACGGTTCGAAGGAGACATCGAGACGGGCTCGGTAGCTCAAGCCAGGCTCCCAGACACCTAAAAAAGGTGCCGTCCATGACCTGTTAGGCTCCCTCACCTTCCGGGAAGAAAGGCACCGATGTGGGCGCTGCCGAAGCGCACCACCCCGAGACCAATCTGTGCCCTTGAGGGCGCGAGACCGAGGTGCAAACGATGGATTGCTCGGCTCCGAGCGAAAGTTGAGTATCGCCTGCAATCTTCTTGCCTACTTATATTCACGCTGTGGTGATCAGCGGCAGCTGGATGCAATACTCGCATGCCAATGTGCATTGGCTCGTTTGGTTTACACTCAAAGTAGATTGGTCTCTCTAAGCGAGCTCCCAATTCGTCGGTCATCCGACGTGATGTCGGGAGTGACCGACTGAAAGGGAACAACAGTATCAATGGAGTCTTTAAAAGGGATCATTCATCTAAAAATAAAATTTCTGTATGGTATCTGACCTGACTAAATCATTTAACTTTCTTTTATCCTTGGAAAATGTCTAAGCCGCCGCTCATTTCCATACAAAGCATACAGTGATCAGGTGATCCAAAAACACCATAATAAACACCAGAAGGGTTTGCATTCACATTCAAATGTGACGCATCAAAACTCATCATGCCAGGTTTGATATCAGTGATGCCAAAGCCATTGGTTGTTTCATCATGACTGGCCATGATGTGCCAGTTTTGAATATGTAAAACTGCTAATTAGATTTGAGACCTACAGCAGAAGGTGAGATTTTCAATGAATATTAACTTAAATTCCTGTGTGTTCAGATGGAAAATTAGGATTATTTTAATCCTAATTATTTTAGCATGCCTTTACTAGCATATTGGCTGTTTGTTAGTATAAATCACATATTAATGCCTTATTCTGCCTGGTCCTATTTTAGATCCCTTAACTCTACCCCATACCTAAACTTAACAACTACTTTACTAAATATTAATAAGCAGCAAATTTGGAGTTTACTGAGGCAAAAGTCTTAATTATTAGTTAGTTAATAGTGGGAATTGGTCCCCACACTAAAGTGTGACCAAAAATACAATACTGCTGTGTTATATTCATTATTATGAATGATGCTTTTGATGCAAAGCATTACTATTATTATCATCACACATGCTGCCTCTTCTTCAGTACAAATGATGGCATCTACCTTGTCCTCCAGCATTTATTATACATTGAATGGAATACTGATACAACTTTTTTAAGCAATCAGGCGTACAGTGTTCACCTGGGTGGCAAATTCCCAGACTAACTACACTCTAAAAAAATGCTGGGTTGTTTCAAACCAAATTTGGGTCAAATATGGACTAACCCAAATGTTGGGTTAAAGCTCATTAACAATGTAACCAAATTTTTAACCCAACAGTTGGTTAGTCCAATTTGACCCAACATTGGGTTGAAACAACCCAGCATTTTTAGATGTACACTGCCTATGAACACCCTTAGAACAGGGTGTTAGGCATGGTAAGCACCACAATGTTCATGTACATGTCTATATTATCAGTATTATATTGCAATTATATAATATTCAATTGATTTAGTTCCAAATATAGTTACTGTAAATAATTCAGATGAAGTGGACTAAGACACTAAAGTGGACCACAGAGATCTGAGTCCACAGGCTTCACTTATGGGTCAGATAAATAAGGTTTAAGTTTGGTACTTTAGAAGAGTTCTTTCCCCCCACCCCCCTCTGTAGTGTGACCATCTATAAAGACAAACCTCTGTTCTTCCTCTGTTCTGTTTGTTATAACATGAAAGGCACTGCTTGCACGTTTTTTGCACACCATACCAAACATGAGCGCTGCTGTTTCAGCGTGATTTCATGCTTTCATTCTGCTAGCTTTCATATACAAGACGCAGCAAAATGAGATTCAAATCATAGCTTAAATAATTGTTTTAATAATTAGAACATATAATTTGGACCAAATTAAAGCACCATAGAAATTGTATTTACAACAAAGTGCAACGTTTTCCATTTATCTCTCGTCATCAGGCCACAATTCCTCTCTTGGTTGTATATAATAATTTCAGTGTGCATCCATCGCCTTTTTGTTTAAAACATTCAATTGTAATAAATGTAATATAATATAAATATAATATTGATTTAACTTTAAATAAGAGAAACGCTTTTAAATAAAAGAAATACTTATCTAATATTAATAAAGCCAGCAATTCACCACACAAAACACATTGTGAATGGCACAAATCTTGATTATACCTGTTTTTAATGCAGCCAGAGTCACATTACTTTCTTGTCTCCCGTGATTTGTTTTTGTGCATATGGTTTTCCAATGATGTCCATTTGACAGAAATAATTTTCCATTTGCACCAAAATATTATTAGAATTTGAGGTAACACTTTAGTTTAGGGACCAATTCTCACTATTAACTTGTTTATTAGCATGTACTGTATATTACTAGCGTATTGGCTATTTATTAGTACTTATACAGCACGTATTAATACCTTATTCAGCATGACCATGTTTTAGATCCCTTAATCCTACCCCATACCTAAAATTACCAAATTACCAACTACCTTATTATTAATAAGCAGCAAATTATTAGTTAATTGAGGCAAAAATTGTAGAAATAGCCCATAGTCCAAATTAAAGTGAGAGCAAATTTGATTGGGCGCACATCTCATACTGTATATGCTTTGTTATAATTATTGTACTCAGCAGTGTTTCCTCTGATGTCCTGAACAGACCTGTAACCTATTTTTGACTTGCGATCCACCAGTTTAAATCACTGTTATAAAATTCATTGTGAACTTAATGGAATATTTTGGTGAACACAACAAGTGCATGCCATGCATCTGAAAGAACAAACACTGAGTTGTACTCTAGAGAGAGCACATTTGTTCAACCAAACCACTGACACGGCGAGGAATGACCAAATCTGTCAGAACAACTACAGCTCTCTCTGTTTACAGGAATGATGGTACAAGGTCCTGTGTAGAAAAATTAAGATCAGCAGAACTCACAAACCGTCTTCGCATTTGTTTTTTACTGCCATTAATTATAAATACTGAGAATATTTACTACATGTAGATATAAAACAGTTGATTGTATCTAGATAAGTTCCAACATATTGGCATGTCCCAAAAATGTACAGAGTTATTTCAAAATAATCTCAACCTACAAACCTGAGACACTAGAAAGAAATACAGCAGGAACGTTGTCAAAGCTTTGCTACATAGTAGCAATTATGGCTTCAATGTGTGCATTGGAGCCGGTACAACCTTCAAGTCAAGACAAAACCAAGTATACCTTGCACAAAATAAATCTCAGTACAGTGTAGAACCTTATAATACACAATGCAATATCTGCCAAATGTGGCTTATCAGTATGCACAAGTACAGCAGCTTGGAAAAATGTTTAACATTTATCATATGATGTCAAAGTCAAATAGAGACATCCAGGTGCTTAAGCTTGTCATCATTTGTCAATGCAGTCCTCCCTCAGTCTCGATGGTATCATCATAACGTGCTACCAGGCAACATATTGGTGATGGTCCAGTTCTGGTCAGTGCATTTCTGGAGCGTCAGCTGATATCCAAACTCATTGTCATTGTTCTCCAGGAGTTCAAGGCATCGCTTTGACTTTGTATTCTGGATGGAGCCTCCCTGAAGAAAGGAGAAAGAAAATAGATATATTTCATTACAGAATCCCACAACTGTGCCCAGGCATGTTCCTGTATAGATGGAGCTGTCAGGGTTTCATCCATCTTCCCACAAACTCCCTTTCAATGTGGGTAACCTTTCACACTTCACGTTCAGAAAAATCTCATCTGGCATCACAGCCTGATCTCCTAAGGAAATGTAGTTCTTCATACATAACATACACATAAATTTTGTATCTTTGGATAGAAACGGAAATATAGCACTTAAACGAATAGTTCACCCAAAAATGAAAATTAGCTGAAAATGTACTCATCCTCAGTACATTCAAGATGTAGAGGAGTTTGTTTCTTTGGAGAAATGTAGCATTATGTCACTTGCTCACCAATGGATCCTCTATAGCGAATGGGTGCCGTCAGAATGAGAGTCCAAACAGTTTATAAAAACATCACAATAATCCACAAAAAAATCCACACCACTCCAGTCCATCAACAAATGTCTTGTGAAGTGAAAAGCTTGTGTTTGTAAGAAACAACGATTATTTCATTAAAGGGGTCTCTGCTGCTTTTTTTAAAGATCAGTAGTTGTGTATTTGGTGTACAGAATAATGTTTGACCATGCTTAATATTCAAAAAACACATTAATTTTTCAAACTGTACATTTTGTAGGTCCTCTATGCCCCGCCTCTCTAACGCTTCGTTTTTTTTTACAAAGTCCCTCCTTCCGACAATGCAGTCTGCTCTGATTGGCCAGCTGACCCAGTGCATTGTGATTGGCCGAACACCAAAACCACGTGTCGGAAATGTAACGGCCCCTTACCATAATCGCGAGCTTCAACTTTCAAAATAAATGTAAAGACAGAGCCTGAAAGTGGAACAGAGTCTCGTGACAGACACAGTTAAGACAGCTGACTCCACTGTGAGGTGTCCTCGCCGTCGCAGGCGCGCTTCTCTCTCTCTACTCAGCTCACGTGCTCGCGATCGCTCGCACACACACACACCATTGCACACAAGCACACACACGCATGCGCAAACTACGCATTTGACAGTCAATAGCACATACTAAACTATTAAACAAAAATTTAGTGGTTCAAACGCTCAATTGTCATAGCAAAGCAGAATTACCTCCTCTCCAGGTTCACGAACGGGTCGTTACCTAAAATGCTTGTTGTTCTGTTGTAATTAATCTTAAAGTTCCTAATGCATCTACTACTTCCGGAAGGCCAAATACATTGCGTTGCTTTCACCTAGAAACAGCCAGCGTCTCCCTGACATGCTGCTTCAACACTAACTGCGGACATACGCGACAAGATAAAGTCAACTTTCTCTACATCGCATTTCACATCTACAAGGTGAGAGATTGAGACCCCCTGTTACATATTATATAAAACTGAGTGGTGCAAGCCAGACCTAAAATATAGTATAATAGTAATGTATTTTTCATACTTTATGATGCAGAGCCATTAAATGAATCATTATGATGTACAGAGTGAGCATATTCCATCATTTAAATTTTTTTTATATAATAATTAGTTAAAATAATAATAAAAACAAGACTCAAGACTGGAGTAATGTCTTCACAAAATTCATCTTTGCCCTCGTAAGAGTAAATTACATCTTGAAATATATTGAAATAGAAAACAGCATCATATGCTATTTTAAATTGTAATACTTCACAATATTACTGTTTTTACTGTATTTTGGATTAAATAAATGCAGACCTGCCAACCTGTACGCATTTTGACTTCAAAGTACACGATTTGTCACTCTAAATCTACGCAAAAATCTGGTGATGCCTTCGTCCACGTGTAGTACTCAAAAGAAGAGTTCGACCAATCAGAGCGCTGGGTTTATTCCCTAAATAGCAAGCGGGAGGATTAACAAATGCTTAAGGCCTATCATTAAAAAGAGACTGCAAATCGACAGCAACACAAAATCCCGCTCTATCCCTCTTCCAGTCTTGCCGTCTGACTGATTTCTTAAGTGAGGCAGTAAGGTAGTCATTATTTCTTTCTTTTTGGAGGTGGGGATGTGGGGGGATTTGCGTTTAAATAATTTACGTGCATTTTATTTTTGTCTGGACTGGCTCTGCTTAAGATGAGGAAACTCCTCCCCGCTTATAACGTGCATTTTAAAAAGCAACGCACGCCAAACATCTTCCCTGTGATTATTTGGTAATAAGAAGCGTCTCTAAACTGTTGTCCTACAAAGAGAAGATTTTCGCAATTTTACTTCACAACATCAGTTCCCCCCGCTGTTTGAAATAACTTCCTTTTGTAATAAATATGTTCTATACTGTAAAAAAGCCTATGTCGATTAGCAATGGATTATAAAAATTCATAATTATTATGAAAATAACCGAGATGGCTTGAAGAACCCAGATAAACTACACATTGTTGCAGTCGAGTGTTCATTGTCTTTATGTTTGCTCCGTTTAAATGTTTTTATATTCTTTTTATTCGGCTACAGTGATAGCTGGAGTTGTCCATATTAGGGTTTTCCTGGAGCATCATCAGTTCTGTTACTTCTGTGATGCATATGTGGAGTTTTTACTCGAGGGCGCCCTCCAGCTTCCTGTATGAATGAAACATACATTGTATGTGTTTACAGCGCTCAATAATGACCAATCAATCACCCCTATTTTGAGTAAAAATAATACTTCTCTCAAAAGAATTTTAAGTTGACATATGGTAAGCCATGTTTTTCTACAGTGTACAGAAGTGTACTGGAGTTTTAATTAAAGTGTACTAGTTTTTTTTTTTTGCTTTCTTTTAAATCCCATAAGAAAATTAATTAATAAAATAAAATGCTGAATGTGCCAAGCCATCAGAGCTGCACTAACCGAAAACACGTGGTTCCAGGAGGGTCCCTGCAGACCTCAATATTTACTTAAAAGTTTGCATTTGCACATTTAGGATTTTGATTTAGCCATCAATAAGCTTGAGTCATAAGTAGTTACTAGGAATATATGCACGTGCCCCCCCCCCCCCCCCCCTCAGATTTGAGCCAAATGGATTTTGAATGCAGCTTCCAAAAGACAAAAAATAGCTGAATAATATTTTCTATATTTAATACAATCACACCGGCGTGATTAAATCATTGCTGCTTCATATCGCGCTTGCGAATGCAAATGTGCGTTCGCTGGCTGGCT